>JAMWET010007125.1:0-345000 GCA_024036415.1 Prochilodus magdalenae
TCACAGACTTTACACACCACACTGTACACACACCACACATACTGTACACACCCCACTCACACCTCACAAACTGTACACACCCCACTCTTACCCCACACACTACAGACACTCCATTCACACCCCACATACTGTACACACCACACTCACACCTCACAGTGTACACATCCCACTCACACCCCACACACTGTACACACCACACTCACACGTTACACACTGTACACACCCCACTCACACCTTACACACCCCACTCACACCACACACACTTTACACACCCCACTCTCACCTCACAGTGTACACACTCCACTCACACCCCACACACTATACACACTCCACTCACACCCCCACACTATACTCACCGCACTCACACCTCACACACACACACTTTACAAAACCCCACTCAAACTAAGCACACTATACAAAACCCAACTCACTCTGTACACAGCCCGCACACTATACAAACTACAATCAACACACACTGTACACACCAGTGGCAGGGAATTTAAGGTGGCAGGACTGAATTTAAGGTGGCAGTGAATTTACGGTGGTGGAGAATTTAAGGTGGCAGTGAAATTAGCAACCACTTGGGATACCATAGCAACCTCCTAGGATATCAAAGGAAACACTTAGCATCGCCTTAGCAACCACCTGGGATATCATAGCAACTGCCTAACAACACCATAACAACCACCTGGGATGCCATAGTAACCGCCTAGCAAGCCTTAGCAACTACCTGGGATACCATAGCTACTGCCTAGCAAAGCCTTAGCAACCACTTGGGATACTATAGCAACCTACTAGGATACCATAGCAACCACTTAGCAACGCTTTAGCAACCACCTGGGATGTCATAGCAACCGACTAGCAGCACCTTAGCAACCACTTGGGATAACATAGCAACCACCTAGCAACGCCTTAGCAACCACTTGGGATGTCATAGCAACCGCCTAGCAACACCGTAGCAACCACTCGGGATACCATAGCAACCACCTAGCAACGCCTTAGCAATCACCTGGGATGTCATAGCAACCACCTAGCAATGCCTTAGCAACCACTTGGGATACCACAACAACAGCCTAGCAATGCCTTAGCAACCACCTGGGATACCATAGCACCCGTCTACCAACATCTTGGCAACACCTAGCAACACCTCTCAGACCCCACACATCACACAAACCTCACACCTTAAACCATAAGTTCACACTCACACACCACACATCTCACACTTTACACAATGTACACCAAGCATACCCCACACGTTCCCTTTCTAGTATTGTAATAAACATTTAAATTCAAGCAAGACAGTGCTAGCAGAGGCTTTTCCTCACCACCTACATACCATAACATCTCTTTTTGAAGTTTACAACACAAGCATTGCTGTTAAAACTTTTCATACTTGATTTTTTTTTTACAGCAAATATTTACAAGAATGTCCTGTATTCATAAATTGATGCATATTATTGTATTTTGATATGATTGAGGAGCTGGTGTTCAGTCTTTAACAGTTTTGTAGAATTTACAGCAAGTTCATGGACACGCAGGGACCTCTGGGATGGCTAACAGACATGTTCTGAAGGTGGAGGTGTGAATTTGGTGCCTCTTTGGACCTGGTGTTCACTTGGTCACGTAAGAATTATTCCTATATATTTTGTATTTTGGCAAAATAAATTGTGTTTCTAAGCTCAAAGTTTATCCAGGCATCGCAAGCTGCGATGTAGTTTGAACTGTGTCTGTTCAGCTGCACTTCTGTAACTAGCTAGCTAGTTAGCAGCTGGCTATCACTTCACAGTAACATTAGCTCTGTAGCTTTCGACCAGAAAAACACGTGTAATTGTGTGAGATTTCTCAGCGTGGTTTTTAGTTGTATGGTGTTTTCAGTCCATAATATAAGGCTGCTTTACTTTGGCATAACTAATGGGTGACTGCTGAAAGACAGCGGTTTTCACTAATGTATCCTGTCGGACGTGATGTCCCAGCTGAGAAGGAAACAGGAGGGGCAGTAGGATCAACAGGAATCGATCAGTTCAGAATAATAACCAAACGTGAATATTTTGAGCTCTCTCGAGTGTGGCAGCATTGTTCATCTTCTTACACTGTCAATAATATTGAGGATCTGTGCCAAAGGAAGAGTACTTAGAGGCTGTTAGTAGACATCATCACTGAAGTTACTGTGGTTTCAAGATCAATTTCTCACATATACCATATTCATTCCATTAGTTTAATTCTTAGTATATTATATCCTGACTCACATACTTATAGGCTTAGGCACTTAATCATACATTTTGAGTGAACTTTTTCTACTCCATGTGAAAGGAATCACAAATCAGCTACTTCCCTTTATATCCTAAATGTAACAAACTAGCTACTCCTCTAGTCCCAGGTGTAGGTCTTATCTGTTTTTTCTATGCTGGCCATAGTGAGTTATTGTTCAAGTGACCTCGGAGTTGCATACCGACTTGTCTGGAAATCTCCAGGTGTAAGGGGATTCTGAAAACCATATTTGAGCTTCCTTCCTCTTCATTACTTATGCATGTATGTTAACACTCTTTTGTTTATTCATATGACACTAAGGTGTAACCAATGAGTTGTAGCTTCTTTGTCCTCTGTTAACCAATGGAAGCTGACAACACCCCATTGGGGACATATATAACCTTTTGCAATTTGGTCAACCTTTAAAGATCTCTGGGTATTTGCCAGGAGTTTCTTCCTGGCCAACAGCTTTTCAATATATATATTACTTTGGAGCATTAATTGTGACTGTGATTTTACTGTTTTCTGTTTAACTAGAAATTTCCACCACACAGCCTACAGAGAGGCAATGAATAGAGACAAGACTGCAGATTAGTGTACCCACTGTTCTTCCCACATTTATATTTCTGCTTTTTATATATATATACTGCTCAAAAAAATAAAGGGAACACTCAAATACTAGATCTGAATGAATTAAATATTCTCATTGAATACTTTGTTCTGTACAAAGTACAAAATCACATAAAAATCATCAATGGAAATCAAATTTATTAACAAATGGAGGCCTGGATTTGGAGTCACACACAAAATTAAAGTGGAAAACACACTACAGGCTGATCCGACTTTGATGTAATGTCCTTAAAACAAGTCAAAATGAGGCTCAGTATTGTGTGTGGCCTCCACGTGCCTTTATGACCTCCCTACAACGCCTGGGCATGCTCCTGATGAGGTGGCGGATGGTCTCCTGAGGGATCTCCTCCCAGACCTGGACTAAAGCATCCGCCAACTCCTGGACAGTCTGTGGTGCAACGTGACGTTGGTGGATGGAGAGAGACCTGATGTCCCAGATGTGCTCAATCAGATTTAGGTCTGGGGAAAGGGCGGGCCAGTCCAAAGCTTCAATGTCTTCAGCTTGCAGGAACTGCTGACACACTCCAGCCACATGAGGTCTAGCATTGTCCTGCATTAGGAGGAACCCAGGGTCAACCGCACCAGCATATGGTCTCACAAGGGGTCTGAAGATCTCATCTCGGTACCTAATGGCAGCCAGGCTACCTCTGGCGAGCACATGGCCAGGCTGTGCAGCCCTCCAGAGAAATGGGGTGGCATTACTGATCCACTGCCAAACCGGTCATGCTGAAGGATGTTGCATGTGATGTATCTGAATGTTTTAATAGTGCATGCATAGGATGGGATGTTTTGCATAGAGGAAAAAGTCCCTGTGACTGGGGTCTGAATAGGCCCATGAGATGCATGTGATGTTATGCGACATGCATATGATGTTAGCGTGAGTTTCTGAGACGTAAACAAAGGGGGCCATTTACATTCCATATGTGTTCAGTCTATAAAACCTGGGGTGTGTCTGTTTTCGGGAGAGTCAGATTGGATAAAAGGCTCTCCCAAGCAACTCGAGTGCTCGTAGAATGCTGTCTGTAATAAAAATGATATTATCTATTCGACCAAGACAGTATTGACAGAGCCATCTTTTCAACACCAACACACGATTGTATCTCAAGTTCACCACACATGCAGCAGATCACCATCCTCATGGTGTCGGTTTCTAACTGTTTGTGCAGACACATGCACATTTGTGGCCTGCTGGAGGTCATTTTGCAGGGCCCTGGCAGTGCTCCCCCTGTTCCTCCTTGCACAAAGGCGGAGGTAGTGATCCTGCTGCTGGATTGTTGCCCTCCTACGGCCTTTTTTTTTTGCTTTCTTTTATTATATTTGAATTTTGATTTCTTTACATTGGTACTGTATCTACTCTGGTAAAAGATTCACGCTTCTTACTGATGTCCACAACCACTTTATTTTCATCACCAGGTTACGGAACACCGTGAAAACTGGCAACAACAAAAAACACTTATCATATACATCATTTTCAGAATCAGTTTCGTCTACAAAGGTACACAATTTCAACAGTTATACAATAATTACCGTGTGCGCCTGTACGACCAGTAGTAGACAGTCCTCTCTCGTCTCATCTTTCCATTGCTTAACGCACCTATAACAGGTAGTGCCCACTGGAATATATGTGGGTAATATCCTCCTAAATGTGAAGTGTTCCTGTTTTTTCAATTCTGTCTTTTAATAAGTAATCATAAATGGTGTTTTTTAAAGCACTTAATAATCTCCCACTTCTTCAAAACTCAGTATTTGGTGTGATTTGGTGTTTGGGTGTATTGAATTTATTCTTGGCTGGAGTGGAACTTTATATTTAGGTGTTTTACATATGTGTTAAGTGCAGTGTACACTGTGCTGCTACAACCACTCATAGGACACCCTGGTTGTTCCTATTTTGTGCTACATTTTGACAGCCATTCTAGTGTTCTTTAAAGGGGGCATATATAAAAATGTGCAGTTGACTCTCTGGGTGGCTTTTATAATAAAGCTACATGATTGAGCCAACAGGTGGGTGATCTTTGTATGTTTAAGTGAACCAGTGATGGGGAAGAGTTTTGTTAAATATGGTTCTCACACTCTTCATAACTAGGGAGTGGCATGGTCTATCTGTCTAGTAGGTGCCACACTACATCTGTGTGCACTAAAACAAACTGTCTAAATGTTTTGTATTCTGGTTTTACCTTGTCTCCAGCATTGCAAGCTTTCAGTAACACTGTTCCCGTGACTATTAGAATGGCTTTAGTTGTTTTAGTTGTTTCTCCCAAGTAAGCAAGCTAAGTAGCTAACCAGCTTTCCCAGCGTATGTATATCAGTTCAGGCATCACACGTCATAGAGTTCAGCTACCTTGTGTGATTAATGCTAGTGACTTGTCCAGGAACGTGTTTTGGATGTCTTTGCATTGTATTGATTCATTTGTTAAGTAACTTAGCATTTAATATATATAACATTTTAGTGCATGTTAGTCCCTAGCTTTTGTGCCTGCTAACCTTACTGTATGAGGATTTTTTTGTTTCTTCAAGCTTATCGTGGCCCCTTTGCCATTTGTAACTTAGTTGTCAATTTTCTCTCCTCACTACAAGATGTTTATCTGCCAGGTCTGTTACCACAAGATGCGGTGTGCCTGATTGTCGTTGTGTTGCCCTAGTTGTTGTTGTTATCTTTGAGGAATTGAACTCTTTTCCGTTGAAATTACAGGTGAAATTGTTGCTTCCGAAATCTACTCTTCAAAGTATACTTGAGGAATTTCAGAATATTCATTGGTCAGTCACATCTACTTGGTAAACAATGTGAGAAGTTCACTTTGCTTAAAGTACCAAATGAGAAAATAAATTTACTTGATGAATTAACCAGGTAGGATTTTCTGAAACTGATTTTCATAACACTGACCCTGTGCCTTTTTGCCAAGGGAACAGTGAGTCAGGAAAGGAGTGTTTTGCCCAGCATATCCCTATTCAGGAAGCTCTGTTTGAATGTAAACCAGTGATGGAACAGTATGAACAAGTGTATTCTCAAATAACTAAACCTGACTTCTTCCAGAATGTAAAGGATGACACAAACATTTCTAAAAATGTTTTATTTTATACTGACCCATCAGCTCTGGGCTTAATTATTTATCAGGAAGTGGTCTGTCCATTGGGCACCACAAAGAAAAAACACAAATTGCTTGCAGTGTATCTTATCCTAGCTAATATTTTGTCTCACAACAGGCCAAATATAGACCACATGCACCTTGTTCTTCTGTGTAATGAGCAACGTTTTAAGTATTTCGGACAAGATCTTCTTTTCAGGTCATTGTTTAAAGACCTCATAGATGTTGAAGACAATGGCATTGTCCTAAATGATGGCAGAATATTAAGAGCTGCCATGCTTGCTTACTATTGTAGATGATTACCTGGGATCCCATGCTGTTGGAGGGTTCTTCAGCTGCAGTTGTCATCTACAGGTACTGCAATATAAATGGGCACATTCCAGTCCACGTCTCTAGAAGTAGGTATTAAGTAACCTAGAGCATCTTCTTCAGAGGAATGTTCAGGAACTCAGGCAGTGGCAGCGCTGTTTTGTGTGGGATGCCAGCCTGGCTTGCCTCCATGCCTTGGCCATGACCTGTTTGAAGGCATTGTAGCTGTTGATGTTCAAGATGTACATTGATTACCTGGTAAAACAAGAGAGCAAAACTGCTATGAAATATTTCCATACTGATGCCGCCAATAAACCAGCAGAGATTCACTCAGAGAGTGAGAAACTAAGTGGTCAGGATATTGAAAACTGGTGTTTCCTAAGACTGCTGCCTGTTATCATAGATGACAGGATTAAGAACACAACAGCAGAAGTATGGCAACTTGTTTTGCTACTCAGACAAATTGTGGATCTAATTTGTGTGCCTTTTATATCTGCAGATCAGATTGCATATCCTAAAGTACTCTCTGATGAGTTCACTCATTTTAGAATTGTGACTTTCCTTGTGATTCTCTTAAGCCAAAACATGTTTATTTGTGCCATTACCCAGAGCTCATTACACAATTTGGACCCCTCATTCATCTCTGGACCCTGCAATCTGAGAGTAAGCATGCATACTTCAAGCAATGTGCAAGAAAATTGCACAACTTTTAGAACTTGTGTGCAACACTAATGTTTAGATACTTAATCAGTAAACACTGTAGCAGCGACTGAGATCTCTCTGAAAGGAACCAAGTACAAAAAAAGGGATGGTTGTACTGCTGGGTAATAGTGGTGAGGGTCTGCAGATTGGTAGAATAAAACTTATCCTTGTTCACCAAAATTCCAACGTTTATTTGGTGTCTGAAAAATGTCTTGGTTTGCCGTTGGTGGATATGGGTGTATACTGCATAACAAATACAATACAGCACCCAAGTTTTGTGGGTGTACACCAAGAGGATCTTTTGGATTATTATCCTCTTCAGGAGTACAAACTCTGTGGCTTGTCAGTAGTTGAATTACATCATTCTTTCTGCCTCTCTAAGGCAATGCCTGATCTACAAGAACTGAAACAAGCTGTTTGCTACAAATTACCTGGACTCTCTGAAGAAACACTTAAAGTTGGTTGATGAACTAGTTGCTGTTGGTGTGGAGACCAAGGCAGATCTCCAGTTTGTGAAGGAAAAAGACTTACTGGAGTACCTCAGGGCATTCCAGTGCCGCAAGCTTTTAAATGGGTGGAAATGTGAAGGTGTTTGATATTTAAATGTAAAAGTAAGAGAACAGAAGACAAAAAATATCTCTGTACATACATGTATGTGTACATGTTCAGTATGTAAATATGTTATTGTTATCATTAAAAATTATGTTTTGTTCTGAGAATATCATGGATGTTGTCCGCACTAAACAATATAAGATAAGAAGATTTAGTGCAGCACAGCATCTGAAACTTTAAATTAGCATATTTTTGTTTTGTTTTTTGTTTCTAATTTTCTACCAACTTGGCAGAATTCAAACCCTTAAATATTGTGATATGTATCCTTAAAATTGCATGTGTAGGTAGTACAATGTCATTTTGTATTTTGCTCTTAGAACAGACGCTCGACTGAAGATGCTCGTCCCCCTACGACAACCATCCCTCGCTAATATGTTGAGCCAGGTTAGAGGTGAGCTGAGGAGACTCCACACAAGGAAGGCAGCTGGACCGGACAGAGTGTGTCCCAGACTACTGAAATCCTGCGCCACTGAGCTGGGGGCACCCCTACAGCATATCTTCAACCTGAGCCTGCGCTTGGGCAGGGTTCCCACACTGTGGAAAACATCATGCCTTGTTCCAGTACCCAACAAGGGACAACCCAGTGAGCTCAATGACTTCAGGCCGGTCGCTCTCACATCACACGTCATGAAGACCCTGGAATGCCTCCTTCTACACCTTCTCAGACCCCAGGTTCAACACGCAATGGACCCCCTGCAGTTCGCCTACAGGGAGAAAGTGGGAGTAGAGGACGCCATGCTGTACCTTCTCCATTGGGCCCACTCTCATCTGGACAAGGGGGGGCAACGCTGTGAGAGTCATGTTCCTTGATTTCTCCAGTGCCTTTAACACCTTTCAGCCCCTCCAACTGAGAGAGAAGCTGGCAAGGATGCAAGTCGATCCGCACCTGGTCTCCTGGATTACTGACTACCTCCCTGGCAGACCTCAGTATGTCAGGCTGAAGGACTGTACGTCAGAGACTGTGGTCAGCAGCACAGGAGCAGCACAGGGGACTGTACTGTCCCCTTTCCTCTTCACACTATACACCTTAGACTTCAAATACAACTCTGAGACATGCCACATGCAGGGGAGGGCAGGAGGCAGAGTACAGAAATCTGGTGGTGGACTTTGTGGCATGGTGCCATAGGAACAACCTGCTACTGAACACTTCCAAGACCAAAGAGATGGTGGTGGACTTTCGCAGAGTGAGCCACTCACACAGCCGTTCTTTATTGAGGGGGTGGAAGTAGACATGGTTAAGACCTACAGGTATCTCGGACTGCACCTGGACGAGAGGTTGGACTGGTCAGCCAACACTGATATCCTGTATAGGAAGGGGCAGAGCCGACTCTACTTCCTGAGGAGGCTGGGGTCCTCTAACATCCGTAGGAAGCTCCTGCAGATGTTCTATCAGACTGTGGTGGCCAGCTGTCTCTTCTATGCTGTGGTGTGCTGGGGAGGAAGCATTAAGAAGAGAGATGAGATGCGTCTGGACAAGCTGGTCAGGCGAGCAGGGTCAGTTGTTGGTGTGGAGCTGGACTTGGTGGTGAAGGTGGCGGAGAGGAGGACACTGCACAAACTGTCTATTATGGATGATGATGGGCACCCACTGCACACCTTTATCATGGACAAAAGGAGCAAGTTCAGTGGCAGGCTGCTGTCACACAGCTGCTCCACGGACAGACTCAGGAGATCTTTGTCCCGAGAGCCATCAGGCTCTTCAACTCCTCCCAGCAGGGCCAGAAGAGGGACGAGGACTGCTGAGGACTAAATTCTCTTTTCAATCATAGGCTTATTTATTCTGCACTAATTACACTTTACTGTATATCCTGTACATCTGCACTCCTGGACACTCTCAGACACTTTACTGTATATACTGTATATCTGAACTCCTGGACACTCCACTTAAATACCAATATATGCTCATGTTTATTATGTTAATTCAGTCATTTATCTGCAGATAACTGCGCCGCTTGCACAATCATGCACATTTATTTATTACTATTGCACTGTTTTTTTTTCTACATTATTCAGGTATATCTATATTTTCTTGTATATATTTCTTGCCACCTTGTGAAGTGAGATATATTTATATTTATATTTAGATATTTATCCATAGTGACCTGTACTATGTATAGTTTATAGTTAACAGTTAATAATGCGGCTGCCAGTACCGACCCATTTAGGTTCTTCATACTGCACAACCCTGTTTTTATTTTTTCTAATTTGTATTTGTATTTGTATCTGTGCTGTTTGTTTTTGTGAAACCGCTACTGGCTGCTAAATTTAAAAATCTCCTTATTTAATTCAGCCTTTCCTTATATACACATACAAAATGTGGAACTTTTATTTTGGCGACTTTGTTGCGCATGTGTAACAATAACGGAGGGAAAAGCGGACAATGGAGACGGACTCAGAACAGTTCTCATGAAACTTAGTGAGACAGAGGTGGAGAGGGTGAAAACCTTTAAATTCCTCGACTTTCACATCAGCGAGGATTTAACCTGGTCACACTACATCGTCCAGAAGTCAGAGCAGCAGTTGTATTTTCTGAGAAGGCTGAGGAAATTTGGCATGTCAGCCCAAATTCTTATCAACTTCTACAGGAGTACGATCAAGAGCGTTCTTACCAGCTCCATCACGGTCTGGTACGGAAACTGCAACGCTCAGGATAGGAAGGCTCTCCAGTCATCAGGAGGGCCCACAGCATCATCAGGGACAGTACACACCCTCAACACAGCCTCTTCAGACTTCTACCATCAGGCCGACGCTACAGGAGTGTGAAGTCCAGAACAGCCAGACAGTTTTTATCCACAAGCCATCAGGCTTGTGAACACCTCCTCCCCACTTCCGCTCTGAAACTGAGCTGTCAGAGTGACTCTGACATGCACCCATTAATATGAGCGCAATACATATTCTGCTGCTGCTGTTATTCCATACTGTTTACTTCTGTACTTGCACAGCGCACTTTACACATGCATATGCACTTCACTTTACTTGCATCTATACAGTACTGTACTCTCCCTTTCTTTACTTAGTGTTTTTCTTTACTTAGTCATATATATATATATATATATATATATATATATATATATATATATATATATATATATATATATATATATATATATTATACTTCTTATTTTTCTCTCTCCTTTTATATTGATATTTATTTTTTAAGACTGTCGGGAATGGAGGAACTGCAAAGAAAGAATTTCATTGCACAATGTAACTGCTTGTTATGCTGTGTATAAGGCAATAAAACTCTTGAATCTTGAATCTTGAAACTTAGCTCCTAGCTGGACGATTATATGGACTTTATGTGGGAGGCTAAGAACTGTCCTCCAATAGCATTTATTAGATAGATAGATAGATAGATAGATAGATAGATAGATACTTTATTGATCCCAGAGGGAAATTCAAGAAATTTCCCTCTGGCAAGCATGTTTATTGAATATTCTTCAATGTTCTTGCACAAAAATGGACATGCATTTTCTTTTGTTTGTTTATTCAATCCAGCTCTTACGGTGAATTCATGAGGAAGGAAAGGAATAAACCTTCATGAACCATTAGTTTTTGAGTTGGCCATTATTCAGCTGGGGTAGCTACAGGCTCATCGCAGGAAAACATATTATCAGCCTTCAGGTTGATCAGTAAATCAGTGCTCAGGAGGACCAACTAAGATTCTTCAAAGAAAAGTCAGCAAACGATTGGGTTTGTGCCATAATGTTATCATCAAGTCCAGGCAAGGAAGTTCTCTGGCCTCTTGCGTCCTGCTGCTCTTGATGGCCCATTTTAAAGAGATATTTAAATATCTTCTTCTAGAAGCTGATGTAAGTAATAAAATATATATGCATAATTACTGTTAGTTGCTGTTTATTATAATATTGAAATTTACATTGGTTGCTGTTTGTGTGGGTTTTTTGTGTTTTTTTTATGTGGCAGCAACAGATATCCAAAGAACAGTTTCATTACCAGGTTCACCCCGGCTGATTATCCGGAGTTACTGAAGCCCCCATAATCCTATAGTTTTCTTGTATCATTCTGGCTAAAATACCCCCTTTAAATGCAGGGCAGGGCTAAACCTCTGTAGTCTGGGTAATTGGATATATATTAATGCATTTGTTTACCTTAATGAAAGTAAATGAAAATGGGGTGTTTTGCAGCTTAGTTTATGAATGGTGATGGGAGTGAACAATGTTTTCTGCTTCAGAATCAATAATTTAATATAAATAAGCAAATATTGTATTTCATGTAGTTCTTCACAAAGGGCTTCACAACACTCTGGGACAAGACAAAGTCAGAGCTAAAGTCTTATAGTACGTTTTCCTGACCATTAATATTCATGACATAAATACAATGATGAACGGCAAGTTGACCTTCCTTTGAAAGTTCTCTTGATACTTCAAGAAGTTGAACATTTTAAGCTCAAGATTTGTGTTGAAAGTCTGTTCGGTGGGGGGCGTGGCTATGCAGTGCGGAATCTAACTACGACTAAAATATGGTAAGACAGTAAGACAACAAAATTTCTTTTCTCAGAACGATTTTGTCATGGCTTATGGCTATCCAAGCATTGGTGTTTGAAGTGTTGAAGACGAGGTTTATCCATCTGTTTGGCGAGGGGGAGGCGTGGCTTTGCAGAGCCACCAGGGTGGGCTCTAACTACATTTGAAAAAATTATTAGGGGCGTTAGTAATTAAATCGTAATAAAGAGTCCATTGAACATAAAAAAATGTTTGATGATTTTTTTTGAAATTGTGAGTTCAACCCATTTTTTTTATTTGGACGCATTTTTTAATCCTTTTTAGATGCATGAACTTTGCATCCAGGCAACAACAGACAAATTTTGAGTTAGACCAACGAAAGCGCTTGTGCCGCTAGAGTGAAGGAAAGCAGAGCATTTGTGCACAGCTCTCCCATCCCCCTCAATTTGGAGATGGACGCATTCAGTGGGTTGACTACGTTTTGCACTTCTGCCTGTTAAAAGGGACTGTTTTCACACTGTTTTATACTTAGGGTTAGTTATTATCCTTTATAAATGTCACATTTGATATTTATATTCCTGCAACTGGATTATTATAGCTAGTCTATTATTACAACAGAAAGCAACAAAGAAGTTTAGCTTGAAATACAAGGAGGTTGGTTCCTTGTTCTCCAGTTTCTTATTCACGTTTCCCTTTCAACCTTAAATGGTGCAGCAGTTGCATTCTATATTTAATACAGCAAATGCCATTTGTGAATAAAATCAGCAGTATTTTCCTTCAATAAAAAAGAAAAACACATTGAGTGTCCAAGCTTAAAATATATACATTGTCAAAGTATTACAGAGATATGTCCTCATAGATTTAAAACTAAGATAAAATAACTAAAGAACGTGTGGGCAAACTTCACTTTTGTTTAATTTCATTGGAACTTAATGTCCTGATAGTGGAAAGTGACGTTTCAGTCAATAACTGGCTATCAAATTCCTGAAGAAGAAGAATTTTGACTGCAGAAATTTTCTATAATCATTCATTGAACATGGAAGGTTTGGTGACAGAATATGTCGGACACATGGTACTATTGTGGTATTTCGTAGGACTTTACTTCCTTATCCTCAAAGCATCTCAGAAATCTAACAGCCAGGTTTCAGTCACCAAATAATTGACTCTTAAATTCCTGAAGAAGAAGAGTTTGAATTGTAGAATTTTAATGTAATCATAATGGAAAATGGCATGGTAGGCTATTGATTAAAAGGGCATATTTGCCTTTTTTTACTCCAAAATGTCTAACTAATGTAACTAACTGATTATCAAATTCCTAAGAAATCATTTTTACTGTAGAATCTTTCTACAATCATCCTGTGAACATCGCATGTTTGACGATAGATTAAATTTTTTGTGGTACTTCATAGGACTTTATTTCCTGATCCTCAAAATGTCTCAAAAAATCTAATTCAGTCAATAATTTACTGGGTATCAAATTTCTGAAGCAGGAGAATTTTTACTGTAGAATTTTTCTGTAATCATCCTGTGAACATGGCATGTTTGATGATAGACAGCGTAACTTGTGACGGGTCAGAGTCATCAAAAAGGCACCTTATCACTGACTTGTTGCCTCTGAAAATCACACAACACTGTGTATCCTTTTTTCTTTTATAAATGAAGAGTCTGGACTACTCGCCCCTATAGCATCTTATTTGCCTATGCTACTACTTCGCATGCCTGAAAATCTTTGAGTAAGCGCAGGGTCAGAAAATATTAAAATTAAAGGGCATACATAATAATAATTTGGGATCGGATGCAGTTTTGATGGGCCTAACAAAGTTTACGAGAGTGAATTATGGTGAGTGTAGTGTGAGGCAGTTTGATGTTTGGGTGAAAGAATGTGGTTTCCCAGAGAGGGGAAGTATTAGTGTTAGGCAGTTAGAAGCTTGGAAAAGAAAGAGTTAGAGAGTAATAGTCTAAAAATTTGATTTTTAGCACATTAGAAGGCGTTTGGTCAGTGGGAGTCACATAAGTGAGAAAGCTGACAGGCCCTCATCTGTTTCTCAGTGTGCTAAATTCCAGGTCGACCCCCAGGACTCTGCCCCATCAAGACAGCCTAACCACGAGCAGAGAGAAATGAGCAGTCGCCTCCTGCCCCAGATGGCCAGAGTAAAGGGGGAGGAACATCCCATGAGCATTCCTACCAAGGTGCCCCCCACCCATTCCCTTAACCGCCCCACCCCACCCCATCTGTATCCAGAGCTCCAAGCATCTGCCCCACCTGCTTATGTAAGGAGAAATAAAGAGATTCCAGCATCACCATCACAAACCATGCAGCACACAATGTACAACAAAGCAAAACAAGGTAAACAGCACCTAGACACACAAGGTTAGGTGCATGAGAACATACAAGCTCCCATGGTAGAGGTAGCAGGACAAGATGGTCCCATACTGGTACGTCGCCCATGGACAATGGCTGACATCAAGGAAGCCATGACACACCTCCCCAATCCAAGTGCTGTAGGTGGCACGAAAGTCTTATACAGAGTATTCAGACCCATAACCCGTGAGCTGCGATGCCCGCTGATGATCTAGATGCACACTAGGCTAAAGTCTCCCAGGGATTCCAGGGGGAGACATAAGACTTGTCAGTCCACCATGGGGCCATTAGGGCAACACAGCATACCGTGAGTTAATCACTGCACTACAACACCACCTTCCAACAGGCTTCACTGTTCATATGGACATGATAAAGACTGTGATGTGCAAGTAGAAAGATTCAGAGTCAGTCCACAGCTATATGACATGTCCAACTCTGGCCTAGAACGACCCCAGGCCCTCGCTGGAGATGGTGCAGCAGTCACATCATGGGAACAGCTTCATAAATGGACTGAAACCTAAGATTGCTGCATTGAGAATCTCTGCATCACCTGGGACTCAGGCAACCTCTCCCAAATCCAGCAGTACGCAGTGCATGCTGAAAAGCATTTGAGAAAAAGGCAAAACAAAATGGCTGAGAAAAGGAGCAAAGACCTACCAAAACGGCAAACCACAAAACAACACTAGACAGCAACATGATCTCCGAACGAGCCAGGGTTGAAACTACTTCAATGTTTTTGCAGTATACAGAATTTTCTTTCACTCGGTTACCTTGCATGCCACTTAATGTGAATTGGAAAACAAATTTAGCAGATTCCACATTTAGTACAATTTACGGTATGCCCAAAGTTAAGTTCTAATACCATTTGCTCCATAGGAGCAACAGGCCACACTGTATTGGAAGATTTCTCTGAATTACCGGATGGGCAGGAGACGAAACATTCATTCCTGATTTCCTACACCTGCTGTACCAGTTTGTTAGGCAGAGATCTAATGTGTAAATTGATTATGAGTCTAAATTTAGGGACTGAAGGTATTACAGTTGTCGAACCTTTAGCGTGCATTAAATTGAGCACAGAACTCCCTTTCTACCTCTATGAGAGGAAACTGTGTCCAGATGCAGTGACCAAGGTCACCCAACACTCAGGAGAAAACACAGTTTTCTAGAACTGATTACATAGAACACACAGACCTCCATTCCACTGCAGATGTGCATGAGGGTCTGGATGAGCTTAATGAGAATAGATGGTTTAAAGTGTCTTGCTAACGTGAGTGGCTGACTATACAGGCTCTATATTGGTCAAAACATTACTGTGCATGTTCAGTACAACTAAACTATTGTACAAACTCTCGTAGGGCCATTGCTGATTCCTCCACTGACTCTCTACAGTGCTGCCAGGCAGAACTGTGGAATGTAGTGGATTCAAAACCTTATATCTCGCTATCAAAGCCAGATTCAGGTGTGTGGAAGGATGTAAGGAGATGTATAAAGGAGTGACCCCCACACAAAGTCACTGACTGGCGGTCAACAAAAGACCCAGGCATCCTCTACAGCCCTAATAAAGGTGTCTTTAAACAATCTTTCTGTATGTGGGTTCGTGTTGAGTGCAGCACTGTATGTCTACGCACAGCGTAGGGAACTTCTCTTGTTTTACAGGAGAAACCATTCCAATGAGGGTGCACCCCAGATTGACAGAAGTTCCAAAGCAATTATGGCCTACCAGTAAACATAATGTAGGCCTGGTTAAAAATGCTGAACCAGTTGTGATCACACCCAAATCAGAGTTCAGGCCTAGACAGACTCAGTACCCCCTAAAACAAGAGGCAATTCATGGCATCAGGCCAAGGCAGGAGTTATTGTCCGGACTCCCCAGTGCGCACTCACATTTTTTTGTGTAAAAAAAAAAAAAATAAAGCACAATAGCTCAATACGTGGAGGTTTGTACAAGACCTACAGGCAGTAAGTGCTGCTGTCAGACAGCGAGCACCAGATGTTCCAAACCCCCACAAAATTTTTGGCCAAGTGTCTTCTGACAGGCAGTGGTTTTCTGTGATTAACCTGGCAAATGTTTTTTCCTCTGTGTTCCTGTTTACAAGGACAGTCCATATTGGTTTGCATTTACATTTAATGGTAAGCCATACACATTCGCACATCTGTGCCAAGGCTATTGTGAGTCACCTACAATTTACAGCCAAATTCTGACAGACAGTTTGAGCTTATTCACAGCCACATCGGGCTCTGCATTGTGGATGAATATGTGGATTATTTGATGGTTTGCGCACACTCTAGAGAACAACATAAGAACAACACAGTGGCACAGTTGCAACACCTTGCTAGAAAGGGCCACAGGGCTAGCCTTTCAAAACTTCAGTTTATTCAATAACAGTTTTTAGTTTTTAGGCTGCAGAATGTCAGCTGAAGGGAAAAGGCAAAAGGAGTCACTGAAATCCAAAACATTTCCTAAACCAGTCATTAAGAAACAGGTTTTTATCATTTTTAGGAATGTGCTCTTACTGCAGGGCATTCATTCCTATTTACTCAATTTTAGAAGCACCTTTAAGGAAAATGGCTTATGCCTCAGCCACTCAGACTTTTGGTCTTCTAGACCCTCTGAAACCATTTGTGCAAACTGTGGAAGCATGAAAAGAATGGTTGTATAATTTCTGTTCTGTTGCAGAAATATGGAGACCCACTGCGACCTATTGTTCAGGTTCAGGACCCAGTGGGAGCAGACCTTCCTCTTGGCCTGCGTGCTGTAGTGGTAGCCAAAAAGACTGTAGCCGCCTCTCGAGATTTAGTAAGCTATGCTCATCTCACATTGCTGGTCCCACATACCGTCTCCATGCTTCTGTTGGAGCAGAAACCTTCACATCTCTCAAAACATTGCTGGCTAAGACACAACACATTATTATTAGACACTTATTAGACATGCCGAACATCACTGTTAAACATTGCACAATTCTAAATCTTACTACTACTACTTCCACAGACGACGATGGAGAGCCACATGATTGTATTGCCCTGACTAACCAGCTTTCTCCCCCAGGAGAGATCCCAAGGATGAACCATTACACAATTCAGATTTGGTGCTCTATCAGATCTGAGCCTGTTTTTCTAGGCAATGCACAGGCTAACTCTCCACCACAAATTAACTGTGCTTTGCCCAAAACAGAGGCTGCTAATACAGCCTTCTTGCAGGTCTCAGAACTACAACAACGCGTCACACCAAAGGTAAAGGCAAATTGGCACAATGCGGGTTGTACGGTGAAGGATGGGATGTGGGTATGCCCCGAAGGCATGTGAGAGAGACCGAAGTATGGTCTGAGTCCTTTTGAGATACTATTTGGCCGACCTCCAAACACAGGAATTAGGCCAGTACAGACACAATTATAAGAACTGTTCGTGTGTGATGTGATGTTTGAATATTGTGCAACCTTGTCCTCTGCTCTAAAATCTGTTCACAAGCAGTTAAACAAGGCCCTACCAACCCCAGCAACTAGGCGTGATCTGAAACCAAGTGACTGGGTGGTGGTAAAGGATTTTTTACCACAACTCTGCGGTGAAGGTCTGCGGCAGGGTCACATGGGTGCACGCAAGTCACTGCAGAAGGGTTCCAGATCGCAAGGACAGGGACAAAAGAGTAATTCTACTAAATTAAGAAGCCTCTAGGAGGACCAACATACGCGTGCAACAACAGACACCATAAGCGCAGCATGTACACCTCACATGACACATATAACACCTGTAAATGACAAGCTGTACTTCTTCACGCATCATTAACCTTGTTTCATGCAACAAGTGGTATTTGCAAGCTGACTTAGGTGACGGAACAGAGTTCTTAGACATTGGGACTTCCCTAACAGATTATTGCTGGAGGTTGGACGGTAATCTGTAGTTTGCAATTAGACTACCCTATTTTAGTGTATTAACACTGAAAAAAACAAGGCCCCAGTAAGCTTCCAAAGCGCAAACGTTCACTTGAGAATGGGGATAAAATGTCCCCAGGGTATCAGGGTTATCATCTTTGGAACCCGAGGACAGGCCCGGCGGCTTCTGCGGGGTGGTCTCTTCTCTCAGGGGTGGCACAACTGCCCTGTTTAATAAAGTAAATAGCCTGACATGACAAGTAAAGAACTGTGCTTAGCAAATGAGACTGAATCAGCTTTACAATCAGTCGACACTGAGTTTAGGGCTCTTAGAACAGCAGTCATCCAGCATAGACTGGCTCTAGACACCTTACGCACACACACAAATAGCTATCAGAGTGGTATATATATCATGCAGGAGGGACACGGGGAGTGCTCCTCTACCTTATCCTCTTTGCCTGCTGTAAACCTTTTTTTCCTTATCTCAAAGAGCAATCCAGAGTTTGTCATATTTCCACGAAAGGCTATGGATAGATCAGTATATTCTGCAAATATGTCACTTTCTTTTGAGGAACAAAATAATTTTAAAAAGCTTTTATAGAGAGCCTCAAACGGTGTGGATTGTTTTTTTTTTTTTAGTTTTGTGAACAACACACCAACACAAGATTAAGATAATAAATATAAAGAAAATTCAATTGAATTACAATAAAGAGTAAATTAAAACTGTGGAGAAAAGGTAAAGTAACTGTCTACAGTTGCAAAAATTGTTTTATATCAACACTAAGAGTTGTTAGGCCTAACTCTTTAGTTAACACAGAGTTAATATATGATGCTAGTACGATTTTAATCTAAATATTTAATGGCAGAGTTAATTTTACACTGACACAGTGCTAAATGCAACTCTTAGAGTTAATTTTTCTCTTTCAATTTTAAATTTAAGGCCGACTCCACCTGTGGTGAGGAGAGCAGTTTTCACTTGTTTTGGGGCATGCATGGGCAGACATATTCTCTGGTTTAAGGGCCACTCCCTCATTACGTTTCCTTTACCCAAATGCATGCATCTACTGACAACGGTGAGGACAATTTTAAACATTGCTTCCCTGTCACTTTCTCGTTTGATGATCATTTGGCTGTAGGTAAGCATTTACTGACAATGGTGAAGACTATTTTCTTTCAAGGAATTCCGCTGTTGCTTCCCCGTTACTGTCTCATTCGGCGCGGGAGGCATGGCTCTGCAGAGTGTCCTACACGGAAATTCACTAAGTGAGAAATACAAAGGTGTACATGGGTGTACATGAGACAATTAAATGTTTATTTAAATGTTTAACATGTCCCCATGATAGATTTTGATTTTTAGGGGACATGTTTGATAATGGTTGTTTATTTGCTATACATGAGTGTCACAAGCTTCGACTCTTCATTTTGCCTTTCTCTCAGTTCATTAGGCCACATTTTCGTTTCGTTTTCAACAGGTGTGAATTTCACTCATGCTTCTTCTTCTGAAAAGCAGTAAAATGTGTTTCATGGTGTTTGAATGTGTATCAAAACGTATTTGTTTCAAATCGTATTACAATTATACTGATTATGGTATTTTTTATTGTCTCCTGAATTTCTTCACAGCTCAGTTTCTTGCACTCTCGACTTGCATGTTGTTTACAAACAAAGTTAAGTTAACTTAAAATATCAAGTTTGAAAGTAATTGTTCAGGTCATTTCTTGTTAGCCTGTCAATTAGATTCTGTTTGGGTGCCATTTGTAATCATGCAAATGTGCTGATAGGGGTACTCACTTCATCTAGTGAAGTATGGATGATTAGACTAGTGAATCGTCTGTAATTTACTTAGCAGAGTAATGTAGAGGCATATTTTATAGATTGTACCAACCGAGCAGGAAGAGGGGCTCCTAACTAAAGTATCCCTACCCAAATTTGTACAATTTATGGGGTCGGAGAAGCACTTGGGGTCATTGGGATAGGTGAAACCCTAATAAAATATAGTCTGAGGTCATGGGGATATATCTAGAAAATGTATTTTAATAATTTCAGCAGAAGGTGACAAATCGAAATTAGATTTTTCCACAATCGGAATGGAAGCACTTTCACTGTGATGTATTGTTTTGGAGGATTCTTATCATTACATTTTAAATTCTAGAAATTAAAGACATTTTGGAAGTGTAGTACTTTCACCACCCCCTTTAATATCCTTAACAAGAAGGATGTGTCCTTATCTAGTTTTACCAGATGGTCAGCTTTCCTTCAAATGGTGTTTGACCTATAGCCTGTAGGACCCTGATGGCAACATTCTCCGAGGGACTCCGTCCTGTCGTAAATGCATTAGGTTCTGTTCTGATAGTGGTAAAAAAATTTCCCACATAGTAAACTTATACATACACACTTATACAAAAAGCACTGATATCCCACAACTCACTCCTTTTGGATGCCCGAAAAAAGGGTATAATTTTACTACGAACACAAAGAAAACACTTTACCTCCTCCCTTCTGTATAGTTTCAGTGTATAGAACTTGGTCAAATGTAATTGGATGTTCTAGGATTGGTTAACATGATCTATTCTACGTCAACGTGTGCTATCTGTATATGTTTGTTTTGCTTGTTGGTGTAGCAGGATTAATGCTGTGAAAAATGTTTCACTAGATTTTAGCTAACATATATATATATATATATATATATATATATATATATCATTGTTAAGTTATAAACGACATTTATTTTGAGGGAGTGACTGTGTGGGTGGGGCATTCAGAGGGTAAAATACCAGGAAGCATCAGTCTCATTCTTTATTTCTTTATGCGCTGATGTGTGAGGTAGCCTCTTTTCAATTGCTCTTTTCTCGGTATATTATTTAGGTTAGATTTCGACATACATTAGCGAAATACATGTACACTTGACTCTGGTTGACTCCACTGAAAGCTAAGCAGTATTGGATCTTGTGGTAAATCCATATTTTTGATGTTCTGTGGTGATATTGAGCTTAATACAGCGTGGCCTGCAACTAGCAACAGAAAGCTATACTAGCTAGACAGTACATAGGTTGATGGTCGCTTATTGTATACTGTCCAAACTGTGTATCCTGTAATTTCATGTATACTGTAACTGCACCATATAGAGTTGAAAGCAAATTGGTTTTAATCGGCAGGTAGATCTAAGGGGCGATTGCCGCTGGTCTAATGCTGTCTGTCTCTGTGCGAAAACTCTTGTGCAGGTATGCAATGTGCTTTTTCTTTTTTCTTTACGCGCTGATGTGTGAGGTAGACCTGCGAACGATTGCCACTGGTCTAATGCTGTCTGTCTGTTTGCGAAAACTCTTGTGCAGAATAAACTGATGCAGATTCCGTCTAGGTCCTGTCTAATTGCAACACAACGCAGAATGCGGCTACGAGTGAGCCCGGGTTACATTGGCACAAAAACAGAAACAGAAGAAACAGAAGTCGTAACAGATAAGAAAGATGCTGATACAAATTGAAATAAAGGTCATGACAAGAAGCCCACCATGAACCAAACCATGAATATAGCCAATTTGCATCTTCTTGATCCATGTAACTTATGCGGTCAATCAATTCTTCTAGTTCTTTAAAATACTGATTTAAGTCATTAGTGGGATCTATAATATTAAACTAATTCTGTTGGCAAAAATCTTGTTTAAAAAAAAAAATCTTTTGTACCATAGAAAATACAAATATGTATTTGTTCATTGCAGTTAACAGGACAACATGCACTGGGTATCTAAAGAGAACATCTAGGACATCTAAAAAGGCATATCAGAACTGTGAATTAATATTACATGGTTATCTCTGCTAACCCTTCCTTTGATTCTATTCTGTGTGGTTGGTTGTGGTCTCATTGCTGGAAGTAAATAAATTAATGAACACCGACCGTTAAAACCAGCAGGTAGTTCACTAAACGCTGAGCCTCCACATGGCCAATATGTACAGTGGGGTGCGAAAGTTTGGGCGTTTAAGCGTTGTTAATTTTCTCGATTTACCTTTATAAAGCATTGACTGTTTGGATAAAAAATTCCATTAAATATATCATATAGGGGACAAACACAGTGATATTTGAGAAGTGAAATGATGTTTATATGATTTACAGAAAGTGTGCAATAATTGTCTAAACAAAAGTAGGCAGGTGCATAAATTTGGGCACCAAAAAAAAAAAAAAAACCTTTAGTAGATGTACAAAACATCTCTAGTTCATTCAGGTTTGATGGTTTCCGAGCATGGACAGCTCTCTTTAAGTGACACCACAGATTTTCAATAATATTCAGGTCTGGGGACTGAGATGGCCATTCCAGAATGTTGTACTTGTTCCTCTGCATGAATGCATTAGTAGATTTTGAGCAGTGTTTAGGGTCAGTGTCTTGTTGGAAGATCCAGCCCCGGCGCAGCTTCAGCTTTGTCACTAATTCCTGGACATTGGTCTCCAGAATCTGCTGATATTGATTGGAATCCATGCGTCCCTCAACTTTAACAAGATTCCCAGTCCCTGTACTGGCCACACAGCCCCACAGCATGATGGAACCACCACCAAATTTTACTGTAGGTAGCAGGTGTTTTTCTTGGAGTGCTGTGTTCTTTTTCCTCCATGCATAACAACCTTTGTCATGCCTAAATAACTCTATTTTAGTTTCATCAGTCCACAGCACCTTATTCCAAAATGAAGCTGGCTTGTCCAAATCTGTTTGTGATGTGGGCGGAGAAAAGGCTTCCTCTGCATTACTCTCCCATACAGCATCTCCTTGTGTAAAGTGCGCCGAATAGTTGAACAATGCACAGTGTCTCCATCAGCAGCAAGATCATGTTGTAGGTCTTTGGTGCTGGTATGTGGGTTGACTCTGACTGTTCTCAACATCCTTCGCTTCAGTTTATTCGAGACTTTTCTTGGTCTGCCACTTCTAACCTTGGCTTGAACTGTGCCTGTGGTCTTCCATTTTCCAACAATGTTTCTCACAGTGGAGACTGAAAGCTGAAATTTCTGAGATAGCTCTCTGTATCCTTCCCCCTAAACCATGATGGTAAACAATCTTTGTTTTCAGGTCATTTGAAAGTTGTTTTGAGACTCCCATGCTGCGAAAAGATGCAAAGAGGAGAAAAACTTACAATTGCCCCCCTTAAATACCCTTTCCCATAATTGGAGTCACCTGTGTATGGAGGTCAAGGGTCACTAAACTTACCAAACCAAATTTGAGTTCCAATAATTAGTTCTTTAGAAATCAATAAAATGATAACAGTGCCCAAATTTATGCACCTGCCTATTTTTGTTTAACCAATTATTGCACACTTTCTGTAAATCATATAAACTTAATTTCACTTCTCAAATATCACTGTGTTTGTCCCCTATATGATATATTTAACAGATTTTTTTTATCCAAACAATCAATGCTTTATTAAGGTAAATCAGGAAAATTACCAACGCTGCCCAAACTTTCGCACCCCACTGTATCAGTAGGCACAGGAATATAACTAAATTTTCGAATAGACAACCAATTAATTCATGGTTTAGTGACATTAATACAGTCTCAATGTTTTTGGTGTAAAACTCAGTTGTTTTTTAGAGATACAACTATTATCTACTTGGCTAAGTCGTATCACATACTCGTCCAACAGTTTAGGAATTTCTCTGAGATTTAAAGACATTTGGTCATAGTTTTCAACACACCAGGAATATCTATATGGAGTGACTATATTATCGATCATATGGCCTGGACCATATGTCTGTTTACATACTGCGGTACCAGGTGTACATCACTGAGATGGTTTTGACTGAGATATGTTATGACAATCTCAGAAGAAGAAACTGCTGTTTGTAACAGACAAGTATCACAGTCAGAGATTGCATGACCAATCTAGGCTATTCCACCAGAAATGCTGATTGGATTGGGGATACAAACTTTCTTTCCTGGAAACAATGTCTGCATGGTTAAATTGAGTTTCAAATTAAATATTATTGTCCCATTTCTTTTCGGCATGTTGCAGTTGCTTTTTCCGTCTGCATTATCTGAATGATGATTGGATGGCATAATTAAAGTTGAAGTCTTTGAGTGTAGATAGTCTTCCTTAGATCCCAAGTTGGTGCAGGTTGAATAGAATCTTGCGATCAGCAAACCGGTTCATCCAGGTTCTGGTAAGACACCGTTCTGGAGGTCACTGTAAGACACAGATATACATAAGCAGTATTTTGTAGTCTTTACATACCTAACAGATGAATAGAAGTAATTATGACTCAGTGCTTTAAAATTGTATATAGTTCCACGCTGACCCTTCCTATCCTGGGTTGCTAAGCAACTAAAAGGAGGGAGGGTCACTAATTGCATTTGGGGAATAGGGAAGCTTCACCCTTAGAGGTCGACCCCTGCCAGCCTAAAGTCCAGCAGTTCTTCCTTCAGGGCTCTACTTTTAGTTAACCCATCTAGCCCTATTTATGGTGGCAGACCTACGTTACAGTGAGAAGCATGGGTCCATGTTTCCTGTCTTTGGCATAAAACTGCTGCATCTGTGACCAAAAGTACTTAGAATGGTCCTTTCCATTTAGCTACTAATGGAATAGCCGTCTGAGTGCTTCTTCCTCAGACGGCTAAAGAGGTTTTGCATGAACTGTGGAGAGCATTTTAACTGGCTCCATCACCACCTCGTATGGGAACTGCACTGCTAGCGTGCATAAAGCTTTGCAGAGGGTGTTGCGGACAGCTCAGTACATCACTGAGGTTCAGCTTCCAAACCTTCTGGATTTATACACCAGCCACTGCCTGAGAAAAACCAGGAGGGTTCTAAAGGACTCCACCCACCCAAGCCACTGTCTGTTCTCACAACTGCCAAGTGGGAAGAGGTTCCGAAGTATAAAGTCCAGAACCAGCCGCCTTCGTTTCTTCCCCCGAGTCATCAGGCTACTAAACAGCTAGTTGTGCTGATGCATCTGTAAATGGACCTGGTTCAGCACATCTCACCAAAATCATCTAAACGATGATCTCCATGGACAGTCATCACTCTGCACTTTACATTAGCATATTTATACTTGCAGATATAGACTAACCTACTGTTACCTTCCATCCATATTGTATATCTGTAGTGTATGTGTATATACACTGCTCAAAAAAATTAAAGGGAACACTTTAAAAACACATCAGACCTCAATGGGGGAAAAATCTTGCAGAATATCTTTCCTCGTATGGACTGGGCAATGTGTTAGGAACGAAAGGATGGGTTGAATATAAAGACAACCTAAAAATCACTTACACTGTGGTTACTTAATTTACACTGTATGTAAATGAAGTAACTCTGTTATTAATGTGTCTGTTATGTCCAGACATGGGAACAAGTCACTAAGTTGCAAGTAACAAGTAAGTCTCAAGTCTTAACAATCAAGTCACGAGTCAAGTCCCAAGTCAATACAAGCAAGTCTCGAGTCAAGTCCCAAGTCAATACAAGCAAGTCTCGAGTCAAGTCCCAAGTCAATACAAGCAAGTCTCAAGTCAAGTCCCAAGTCTTAAACTTCGAGTCCTAGTCAAGTCACCAGATGTCATTTCAATATTTCACATAACTGATGCAGCTGATTCGTAGTATATTAAACTGACATTAATCATAAATGTTTTTAAAGTTTGTATTTAGTATAACAAAAACAACTTGCATCATCTCAAACAGTTCAAACAACAAAGTGCTATTTTACTTAACAGGAACAAGTAGTGCAAATCGTTAATTAAATAATTTGAGGATTAAATAACCTGCAAAGTACTGTGCAGTAAACAAAGTACTTACTGTAATCTCTAATAGATATGTACTAAACGCAGTATGGAAAAATGAATGTGACATTATACCACAGTTTACAGCAACAAAAAGTCAAGGTTTATGGATTTAAAAAAATTAGGAAAGGACAAGAATATCATATGATTCATGATATTATATGAGCTGTTAAAGTATGCTATAAATTTCTGTAAACAGGCTAACAAAGTACACTACATCATTGTTTCTCAACCCTGGCCCTGGAGGCTGTAGAAAAATATCTAGATAGTGTTGTCCGTACCCCTCCCCTCTTCTGGGGCACAACACCTTGCATGTTCGTTTGGATGGAAAGAGTCGCAGACAAGTGGAGTGAAGCTGAAAGCAAACCAAAGTATTTAATTAACAATACTGGATCCAGGAGAACCAATACATTCAAGACAGTTTTACAGCCGTCCCAAAGCAAAGTTCTGACCCCGTTCCGATCTGACTCCATGTTTATACCCCAAATGACGTGAAACCTGTCGATGAGGCGTTTCTACAGATTAGCTCATGTTAATATGCATAATTTCACGTGTTAATACTCAGATTCACGTGTCTGACTCTGCAATCATGCTTGACCTTGAGTGTGTTTTTGTATTCTCTAAGAATTGGACAGTGTGGCATTCTCTATGTGCGTGTGCGTCACCCCCCCGCTTTGAGGCTGGTGCAGGTTAGGGAGTTACCCACACATAGAGAGAAGGCCGCTTTGTCCGTCTTCAATCTCCTCTGTATCAATTCAGTTCGTACAGAGTGCACCAGTCGATGATTGATAACAGTGAGTTACAAACATGCAGTGGCCTCATCTCTCATTCCCATGAACAAAAATGCCTTTAAGCGTGAGTAACATGCCATACAATAGAAGTCTATATGTTATATGTTAATATGTCTTAGGAGTAAATATCATGTGAGGACTGGTTAATCTTCTATATAGATGCATACAAAATACAAGCTTTCACACAATGACTATGTAGTTGTGAATGCTAAGTTAAGTAATCATTATTTAAGGATAATTCGTCAACAAACACAAGGTATAATAAACATTTTTACAACAAGGCCCACTGCCCTGCACTTTTTATTGTTTTCCCTTCTACCAACACATCTGATCCAACTAATCACCTCATAACCAGCCCATTACTGAGTTAAAATAGGTGTTGAAGCAGAAAAAAAACACTAAAATGTGCAGGACAGTGGGCCTCGAAGGCCAAGGTGGAGGAACACCACACTATAACGAAGTAGTAGAACACATTCCACCTACAGGAATTTTTAATGACATCACATTCTAAACCCATAAGCATTAATATATGGACCTGTAATATATATATATATATATATGTATATATATATATATATATATATATATATATATATATATATGTATGTATATATAAACAGCATGTGTGAACTGCTGTGTTTGACACGTTTCTGCTCTATGCTAATTCACCACGTCATGGCTGAGATGCTGTGGTTCCTAAACGTTTTAATTTTCAGTAAAATCTCTCACAGTGAACGGTGTGAGAGAGGGACGAACAGAGGACAACAGCTTTGTTTACATTCGCTGTTGTTTATTATTATGTCGCTACGTTTGCTAGCTTGCTAAGTGCTAACTGCTATACGCGAAATATACACAGCACAGACTTACTGTTCTTTGTGCAGCCTCAAATGTCGAGTTTGAAGTGGTTGCACCTCCATCTGTGATCTTGACTTCACATCTCTTCCATACCGCAGTTCTTTTATTTACTACATTATAATCTTTGTAGTTGAACAGGATTATTTTTGGGAGCATGTTGCTCGTCTTCTCCGCACAAATTCAACACTGGCGCCCCCCTCAAAGCTTCCCGTGATTGGCTGTACGGTTACGGCTTTACTTGTTGCTAGGTTACGGATCATCTGTGCTGAGCGGCTCAACTCCCTAGCGTTACAGCGCCATTTAATATAAAATGATCCAGTTATGTGATTCAGTTTTACTCATTCATTATGTTAAAGTAGGTTTATCAAGTCTTTTCGAGTCTTAAAGCTCAAGTCCGATTCCAAGTCCAAGTCAGTAAAGGTAAAGTCTAAGTCAAGTCGCAAGTCTTTAGTAATGTTGTCGAGTCAAGTCACAAGTCATCAGTTTAGTGACTCGAGTTGGACTCGAGTCCAAGTCATAACCAGACACGTCTGGTTATGTCTACACTAGTTCTACACTACAGTGATACATACAGTGCTGAAGTGTGTAAGCTCTCTCGGCTGATGATGTTCGACTGGACACTCTGAGCACACGGTACAAAAAATACATTCAGTCTTTACAACAAAAACATTCATCATAAACAAACAACGCACCGGCATAAAAACGTTCTGCATTGATTTCTACTCACCTCCCAGTTCTTCTATCCCTGAAGGCCGCTGTACAGTGAATAATATAGTGTGAATATTTCATGTATAGAATCTTCAGTGAATTATTATATTTAAATATCAATAAAACTGGAGCTTTAACAACACAATGCTGCACTGTTTCCAGAGTTTCCAGAGTACAGACTGAACCTATTACTGTCTAGAATTGGATATTTTTATAGCAGTAGATTATTTACTTATGTGTAAATAATGTACTCATGAATTACTTTGTGTTCTATATGTCTGTCTGTCTCTCTCTCTTCCTGTTTTCCTTCCTGGCTATGTTTTAATTTGTTGATATGTGCACAAATGTGTATCTATAATGATCATTAAGGAGCTCTAGATCTGGTTCAGCTGCTTTTAATATTCCGCCTGGTCACCAGGGGCTATCTCTGCTCGCCAGGACTGCTTTGAGCACACTGTTTGGGAGATGTTCAGAGAATCTGCTACTTCCGGTGACTCAACCTGGAGGGCTATACAGAATCATTGACTTGCTACATCAGCAAGTGCATTGATTGTTACTGTCTCCAAATTTGTCACAACTCATCCCAACCAGAAACCATGGATGACTGCAGAAGCATGATGAGCATGAAGCATGATGAGCAAGCTCATGCTTCTTTACATGCAGCCTCTTGGTAACATAATCCGTAGTTTCAACGTCCACTTTCACTGTTACGCTGACACAATTATATATATCGGCCAAACCAAACGAGGCTCTAAACTTAAATAAACTTGAAGATTGCGCTACTAATATTAGAAACTGGATGGCTAAGAATTTCCTTCAGCTTAATCCAAGCAAGACTGAGGTCCTGCTACTCGGCCCTAATGCAGAGAGAACTAAACTCTCCCAATTTGTCTTGAATATAGATGGCCACACTATTACTCCTAGCTCAACTCTGAGAAATCTAGGCGTTATCTTCGATACCAGCTTGTCTTTCGATGCACATATCAGTAACATAGTTATTCCGTAGATTCTTCCATCTACGGAATATTGCTAAATTACGCAATATCCTATCCTTAAAAGACCCGGAAAAGCTGGTCAATGCCTTCATAACTTCTAGGCTGGATTATTGCAACACACTTTTAGCCGGATGCACAAATAAGGTTCTACATAAGCTCCAGCTCGTCCAGAACGCAGCTGCTAGAGTCCTTACTAGAACTAAAAAATACGATCACATTTCCCCGATACTGGCCTTACTACACTGGCTACCTGTTAAATTTCGTGTGGACTACAAGATTCTACTCTTAACATACAAATCAGTGAACGGTCTGGCCCCCTTAGTATCTCAGTGAACTACTTCACTCATACGAACCCACACGTGCGCTCCGCTTACAAAATAGCGGCCTGCTGACAGTACCTAGGTTCAGAAGAACCACAGCAGGTGGTAGAGCCTTTTCTTGCGTAGCCCCAAAACTCTGGAATCTTCTCCCTTTATCCATTCGGGAATCAGACACACTCTCACACTCTCTTCTTTGTTAAGCACTGGACTGACGTGATCACATCAGAACCCCCAGAGTGGATAGAGGCACCTGAGCATCAGCGCCACTGTGTCTCCTGTCCTGTTTCATCACCCGGCATGACCATAACCTTACACTGACCAGCGTCTGGCCATGCTTATTATGGTCGGCTCCAACTTGCAGTTACTGCCTTCTGGACTAATCAGACTGGATTTAATCAGACTGGATCTATTAGATGTTACTCTATGTTAATTCTATCTGTCTCTCTCTTCTCATCCGGGTTGACCTGAGGAGGTTGGGTTCCACCCTTGAGCCTGGTCCCTCTCGAGGTTTCTTCCTTACCCAAGGGAGTTTTTCCTTGTCACTGTTGCCTCTGGCTTGCTCAAGGGGGGCTTGGACCTGGCTTTTCCACCCTCACATGTCTGTACATTAACCTTGTGGTTCTTTTCTTTGTATGACAAATTGATTTTTTGTGATGCTGCTTTGAGACAACGTTGGTTGTAAAAAGCGCTATATGAATAAATATTGATTGATTGATTGAAGCTGCTGAGAACCCATGACAAGGCCTTAAAGTCAGGGGTAAGAGCAACCCCTTAGTATATGCTGATGTTCTCACAGACATATTCAACATCTCTCTGAGCACTGCAGTCGTTCCAACGTGCTTCAAGTCCACCACCGTCATCCCTGTGTCTAAGAACTCTCCGGTGTCCTGCCTCAATGACTAATGTCCTATTGCACTCACTCACATCATCATGAAGTGCTTCAAGAGGCTTGTCATGAGGCACTTTAAAGGCTAGCTCCCTCTTTCACCGGACACACCGCAGTCAAGATAGGATATAACACCACCTTACTAGCACTGGTGCCCCTCTGGGTTGTGTACTTAGTCCTCTGTTGTTCACTCTACTAACTCACAACTGTACTGCAAAGTGCAGTTCAAACCATATCAAGTTGCTGATGACACGACTGTGGTGGGTCTGATCAGTGTACAGAGAAGAAGTGCAGCGGCTAACGGACTGGTGCAGAACCAACAACCTCTCTCTAAATGTCGACAAAACTAAAGGAGATGGTTATTGATTTCAGAGGAGTGAAAGGTGACCATCTTCCACTGAACATCACAGAGAACCTCACCTGGTCCCTCAACAAGAGAGTCCAGCAGCGCCTTAAGCTCCTGTGGAGACTGAAGAAGGCTCATCTCCCCCTCCCATGCTCAACATGTTCTACAGGGGGACTGTGGAAAACATCCTGAGCAGCTGCATCATTGTCTGGTTTGGGAATTGCACCATCTCCGACTGCAAGAGCCTAAAGCGTATAGTGAGGGCGGCTGAGAAGATCATCAGGGTTTCTCTCCCCTCCATCATGGACATCTACACCACACGCTGCATCCACAAAGTCCCCAGCATTGTGGACGACCCCACCCATCCCTCACACAGACTTTTTCCACTGCTGCCATCTTGCAGAAGGTACCGGAGCTTACATGCCATCACTGCCAGACTCTCCAACAGTTTCCTTCCTCAAGGATTCAAGGATTCAAGGAGACTTTATTGTCATTCGCATCACATGTGGTACATGGGGTGGAACGAAATTGTGGTGCCCAAGGACCCAGTTTTACCCAGACAGCAGAACTTAAATAAATAAAATATACATAAATATATAAAAATATATGTAAAAATGAAAATGAAAATAAAATGAAAATAAAATACAGAGAGAAGAGCAGCAGTAAATGGAGAAGGTAGCAGCAGAGTGTATTTAAAGTGACTAGTGTCGTCAAAGTGTCAGTGCAGTGGTTCCACTAAGTGGCGTTTAAAAGTCTTACAGCTTCCGGAATGAAGCTGTTCCTCAGTCTGTTCGTTTTACACTTTATGCTCCGCAGCCTCCTGCCTGAGGGGAGCGGGACAAAAAGTGAGTGTGCTGGATGAGTGGGGTCCTTCATGATGCAGGTAGCCCTCTTCCTGCATCTGGAGGTGTAGATGTCCGTGGTGGTGGGGAGGCTGACGAGGGGGGGGACAACAGACCTCTGTGCAGCCTTCACCACCCTCTGCAGAGCTTTCCTGTCTGCAGCAGAGCAGCTTCCGTGCCACACGTTGATGCTGGAGCATAGGACGCTCTCCACCACACATCTGTAGAAGAAGGTGAGGACCGGGCTCCCGAGCCCAGCTCGCCTCAACCGCCTGAGGAAGTAGAGCCGCTGATGTGCCTTCCTGACCAGGCTGGAAGTGTTGTTGCTCCAGCAACAACAAGCAATCAGGTTTTTAAACTTACAAGAACTGATCTGAAGACTGAATTGAAACTCAGACTCACACACATACTCTACACTCTATCACACACATACACCTTTAATGCTCTGTATCATTGCTATCACTGTATTAACCCTGTTTATTCTACCTCAGTAACTGCTGTGTTTGTGCGTTATCTGACTGCATAATACCACAGATCACAGCATGCTAAACCTCTCTGCACCTTATTGTGCTACCTCATGTCTGAAAATGAGTGCTGCACTGTTCTGTCTGTTTACTGTGTCTATTGTCTTTTTAATTTATCATATTTATTTTTTTGTACTGTTGTTTCATGTTGCACCACATTCCTGGAGGAATGTAGTTTCACTCCGTAATTAGCCATTTCATATTTCAGTGTTTGCTGCCATCCATAACATCCATTAAATGAACCCGGCTCTCTAAGACGAAGATGTTTTTGAATCAGTGCTTCTGCAACATGGTTTAACTGTGCACTTGTAGGGTAGGCAACAGATGGTTTCAGACAATTTCTGAAGCACAACAGGAAGAATTGTGGTAGAACTATGGGAGTTCCCTACTTCTCAAAAGCCCCATTGCCTCAGCAAGCACAAGTTCTGTGTTGTAGCCAAAGCAAGGTACTGGGAATTCCACAGGGCAGCACTGAGAGCGGTGTGTCATATGCTCAGGTGATGAGAAAATCACTGTATCTTAAGATCCAGATGAGCCACTATCAGATTGAGGACAAATGTCACTTTCTGTTCCACTTGGGCAGGAGCTATCAAGATTAGTCACTGTCAAGGTGATCATGGCGGGGTTCAAAAACATGGACCACCTTAAGGGTGTACTGAGGTTAGAGAAAAAACTCTCCAAAATCAGCATACTTAAAATGCAAAGAGAAGGTAAAATTTTAATCTACCAATGTTATAGTCTTGAAGTATGATCCGAAGTTTAGCAGCTTGAGACACTGCAACATTAAACTGAAAAGACATAAGGATACATGGACATTATCCCTCTGGCTTTACTAAAAACTTTTTAACAAACATAGATGTAGCGGGTAGGGCTACGGACCAAATTAACACTTTTAATGTAAAGGTCGTTCCTGTGGGCAGCCATTTTTAAGCTGCAATAGAACGAAGTTAGCACTTTTAATATAAAGGCCATTCCTGGAGGCAGCCATTTTTAAGGTGCAGCAGTCCCACGGTAGATAGGCAAAGGTGAGATCAGGGCTTTTAATATGAAAGCTGCTCGTGACGGCAGCCAATCAGAAGGTGTATATTAGTCCCGCGATATGTGGTGGAAGTATCGTTTGGTCTCGTTGGGCGCCGGTCGCACGCAGCAGTTAGCTCGGTCGGCTAGCGTTTTAGAATTTATTTTCTGCTCTCACTTTGCTTTTGGATTTGCGGTTGGTTGATGAAAGCAGAAAGTGGAGTTTGGGCGGTTCTGTAAACCTAAGGCAAGTGGAAGGATTATCTCTCGAGTGGACAGAGTGGCGTTTGGGCCTCGGGTAGACGGCGGATGGGAGCACATGAAAGGACCAGCCAGCTAAGGATGATTTGAGTGTGGTTATGATGTACAGCGCTGAAGACTAGTACACGTAAACACTCAAAAGCAGTTTGAACCGGAGTCGCGTGGCTTGGAGAAGCTGACGGACTGTGTAAAGTGGGCTCCGACCACCAGTATAACATAACGGAATTGTGGGTGTTTTGGCTCATTGACAATAGCGGCACTGTCTTTGTATGGTTGCAGTTTGTTCTGTTTTCTTATGCTGCCACTGTTTTGTATGGTTGTTTCGTTCAGTTTGTTCTTTTCTTATGCTGCCATTGATTGAGTGTCCACTATAGTGGATGCTCAAGTCGTGAGACCTAACTGGGTGCCTATATTAGACTTGTGAAGTAAATGTCAGAAAAGCCAAGTTCCCACCTTGTTTAATGGGGTGGCCCTGTTCCCTACCTTAAGGAGTCTCAGTTCCCCTTTAGCTATTTTGCATATTCAGCCCTCATTTGTGGATTTTTGTTGTGCAGTGTCTTTTTTGGTTGAAGCAGAAATCTGTTTGATTTGAGTTTGATTTTCTTTCCATTTTTGTGTATATTGTTTTGAATTAATTTACTTTGAATTAATTTAACCTTTGGTGTTGCTATACTTGGTTTAGAGGTGCTGTTATGTGGGTGGCCTGAGGGTGGCGCTGCAGTTCGTGGTGCAACTTCCTTTTGTGTTGTTTGGGAACGGCTCCTCACCTAAATAGTAGATCAGGCTAATTGGTTGGCTATTTGGTTTAGCTGCGGTTGTGTGTCTTTTAAATAGAATTTATAAATTGAAAGTAGAATTAATAAAGTGTATTTTTTACATAATTGTATTTTTATTGTATTTTCGCTCAAACCATTGTGGCAATAAATTCTTCTTTCTACTGCATCAGAGTTCCGTGTGCCCTTAACTTGGGGAAATACATAACTGGTGTTACTGAGAAGTGTTTAAAATTGATAGTATATTTAATACCCACTTGGTGAGGGCCACATTTATGGCGTAGTCGGCAGGATTCTGAGTTCTGATGCAGAGAAGAGAAAAGTACCAATCATTGGTTTGAGGTGGTATTATTAGATTAGTGGCACCCAGTTTAAAAAAAAAAAACAGTGGCTATTGTCTGAAGACCGGCTGGGACCAAGGATCAAGCCTTCAAGGAACTGAACCAACCGTTGTTTTTTTTTGTTGTTTGTTTTTTTGGACTGATATGTCCGTGGTAGAACCCCAGATGGAGGAACAGCTCAGGGTTTTGGCGGAGCGTGTACAACAGCTTCAAGCTGATAATGATAGGCTCAGGGCTACGGGTGAAGCTGGTAGTAGTGCTAGTCCTAACGAAGAGGTTAGAAGCAACAACCCCCCAGATGCGCGCAGTACATTTGAGAGGTACATGTATATACCTAGGGAGAGGAAATGTCCCCGGTTTTCGGGTAAATCTACAGATGATTTAACAGTGGAGGACTGGGTAGAGGAGGTTCATAGGTCCTTGGAGAGGCGTCACATGTCCCCTGCAGAACAGGCTTTGTTCATTTATGACCATTTGGATGGTGAAGCTAAAACCGAAATTAAATTTCGCCCGGTAGGTGAAAGAAATAATCCAGAAACACTTTTATCTGCATTGTTAGAGATTTATGGATGTTCTCAGTCCTATATTGGTCTACAGAAACAATTTTTCCAGCGTAGGCAATTGGATGGGGAGTCTCTACGTGAGTATTCACACGCGCTGCTATCATTAATGGAGGTAATTAAACGTAGAAGCCCCCGAGTTATTCCGAATGCAGACCATCTGGTTCATGACCAATTTTTTGAGTATGTACGTGATGGTATGCTTCGGAGAGAGCTCAAGCGATTTGTGAGACTTAATCCAAATGTTTCTTTTTTGACCATTCGCAGTGAAGCCATCCGATGGGTGGAGGAGGGTGAGCATGTGGGCAATCCAAGGACCCGGGCCTACTCCTGCGATACTCAGGTTGAGGTGGTAGGTGAATGTAATGTAAGTCAAGCTGTAACAGCTAAGCCTAACACTGAATTGGCGGTGTCTTCGGAGACAACAAGCCCAGTTAGACATGTTACTAAATCATTTTGCTTTGACGAGTGTCCCACCTCAGACTGATAGGGAAGCTACTGTTAACCCAACTAGGACTTATCGTTATGACGCTGCAGGAAAACCCATTTGTCTGCGTTGTAATCAGGCGGGACATATTGCAAGGTTCTGTCGGGTTGGCAGGGGTTCAGGCACTTTATCTAGAGGTTTGGAGAATCGCTCTAGTCCCAGGGCCGGGTTGGTGGCTAACATTTCTGAGCCACAGGGAAACTAGTACCCTCTGGTGGAGTGAGCCAAACATCAGGACAGGGTAATGAGGGCTCAATGGTAACTTCTGGGTGTTTGCCTAAGCTTATGGGTGAATGTCCGGTAGTCGAAGTTATTATAGGGGGTGTTTCGGTTTCCTGTTTATTGGATACAGGTTCTATGGTAACTACTCTTACTGAACAGTTTTTTTTATGAGCATTTCCGTCCACTGTCAGAGCAGCTCCAAGAGTGTCGCTGGCTTCAACTCAGAGCGGCTAATGGGTTGGAAGTCCCATATCTGGGGTACTTAGAGATAGATATCCAAGTACTAGATAAGGTGCTACCAGGGATGGGTGTTTTAGTAGTTCGGGACTCTCATGACCCTCATACTAGAACTCAAAAGTCAAGGGTGCCGGGTTTGTTAGGCATGAACGTGATTGGTCCGTGCTATAGTGAGCTGTTTCAGCAGCATGGTTCTTCTTTGTTTCAGGCTCCTCTGCTGCAGTCAGCAGGGAAGGCCTGGAAACAGGTGTTCACTGAATGTCATCAACTAGACTGCTTACCGCCTACTGGTTGCTTAGGGCAGGTTAAAGTAGCTGGGCGTGCGTCGGTGTGCATTCCCGCGGGTTCAGTGAAAATGGTGGAGGCAATAGGAAACCAGCATTTGGGGCCATCCCTCCAATCTGTACTTCTCGAACCAGTTAGTGTGAGGCTCCCTCCAGGCATCCTTTTGTCTAGAGCTTTTCTTTCCTTTAATCGAGGGCAGGTTTTTGTACCAGTCGTTAACGTGGAGACGAGGGATGTATGGATCCCTCCCTCGACTATTCTTGGGACCTTATTTTGTGTGGAACAGCAGACAAATGGGCAGGTAGTGACTTTTGAAGAGCAAATGGACAGTGGCGGGCGAGTTGCCGTGATTCAGTCTCTTGGGGTAGAGCATAGCGTGTTGGAGCTGGCTGGTCTTTCTTGGCCTACGTTGTCTGCAGAACAAGAACAGCAGGGAAGGGCTCTTCTCCAGCGGTTCTATAAGGTATTCAGTCAGAGTGAGGGTGATGTGGGGTGTACTAACCTTATACAGCACGAAATTCCCGTAGTAGATGATATACCAGTTCGCCAGCGGTATAGGCGTCTCCCCCCTTCACAGTATGAACAGGTGAAAGCCCATATTCAGGAGTTGGTGGATAGGGAGATGGTGCGGGTGAGCTGTAGCCCCTATTCGTCTCCAATTGTGGTTGTGCAGAAGAAGGACGGCGCTAAAAGGCTGTGTGTAGACTACCGGCAACTAAATGCAAAGACCCGAAAGGACGCTTATCCTCTGCCTCGAATAGAGGAGTCACTGGATGGCTTAGCTGGTGCTCAATTGTTCTCCACCCTCGATCTGACCAGCGGGTATAATCAAGTCCCCATGGCCGAGAAAGATAAACAAAAGACTGCTTTTTGTACACCGTTCGGGTTATTTGAGTTCAACCGTATGCCTTTTGGGCTCTGTAACTCACCTAGCACCTTCCAGCGGTTAATGGAGCGCATTTTTGGAGACGAGAGGTTCCACTCGTTGTTACTTTACCTGGACGACACAGTAATTTTTTTCCCCTTCTTTTGACACTCATTTACAGCGTCTGGAAATGGTGTTGGGAAGACTGCAGCAGCACAACTTGAAGTTGAAGCTTGAGAAGTGCCACTTCTTTCAATCAGAAGTGCATTATTTAGGCCATGTTATCTCTCCTCTTGGGGTGGCAACTGACCCAGAGAAGATCCGAGCAGTCGCAGAGTGGAAACGCCCCGTGACAGTAAAAGAGCTATGATCCTTCCTTGGCTTCGCATCGTACTATCGCCGGTTTGTTGACCAGTTTGCCATGTATGCCGCTCCATTGCACAAACTAGTAGCAACGTTGCAAGGGGGTAAAAAGAAGCCCGGGGTCAGCTCCTTGGAAGGGAAGTGGGATGATGCCTGTGACGGGGCATTTTGCACCTTAAAGGACAAGTTAGTGACTGCACCAGTGCTTGCTTATGCTGACTTTTCTATGCCTTTTGTCTTAGACATTGATGCAAGTCACAGTGGTTTGGGTGCAGTTCTTTCCCAAGACCACGAGGGGAAGAAGAGGCCAGTTGCATATGCCAGCAGGGGGCTCCACCCAACTGAAAGGAACATGTCCAACTATAGCTCCATGAAGCTGGAGCTCCTGGGACTAAAATGGGCAGTCACAGAGAAGTTTCGGGAGTACTTGTTGGGGGCCAAGTTCACTGTTTTTACTGATAACAATCCCTTAAGTTATTTGCAGACAGCAAAACTGGGGGCCGTTGAACAGCGTTGGGCATCCCAACTGGCACTTTTTGACTTTGAAATTAAGTACCGACCAGGAGGTGCAAATCGAAATGCTGATGCTCTATCTCGACAGCCAGAGTTCCCATCCCCTGTCTCAGTGGAGGAAGTAGTTTCGGGTTTCACGGTTCCCTGTATCAGTGGGCTTCAGCCAAAGGTACAGAGGAGTTCTGGTACCATTTCAGCGATTGACGCCTTTTCACTGCGCCAAAAAGCGGACTTATTGGCCTTGCAATCAGATGATCCAGTTATTTCTTGTGTACTGGAAGAGGGGGCACCCTCCGTCAGCGGCGGAACGAGGAACAGAAGCACAGCCCGTCTTGGAGCTGGTCAAACAGTGGAAGAGAATCAGAGACTGTCGTGGTGTGCTGTATCGACTGACCCATATGCCTGGTGAGAATAAAGAACTGTTGCAGTTGTTGTTGCCAGAAGCCCTGAAATCGGAAGTACTTACAGCCCTCCATAACAACCATGGACATCAAGGATGTGAAAGAACTACTTATCTGGTGCGGCAGAGATGTTACTGGCCCCAGATGAGGAGAGACATTGATCAGTGGTGCCAGCAATGTTCTCGTTGTGTTGCAGCAAAAGCAGTGTATCCCAAGGTGAGGACTTTTCCAGGGAGTATACTGGCTTTTAAGCCATTGGAGATTGTGGCAATAGACTTTACAGTACTGGAACGGGCAGGTGATGGCCGGGAAAATGTGCTTGTAGTAACAGATGTTTTTTCAAAATTCACACAGGCCTATCCCACCTCTGACCAAAGAGCCAGCACGGTAGTACGCATTCTGACGGAGAAATGGTTCTATCTGTATGGGATCCCCCAGCGAATACATTCCGATCAAGGCCGAAATTTTGAGGGGGATTTGATGAAGGCTTTGTGTAGGCTTTATGGGGTTGAGAAGAGCCGCACCACCCCGTATCACCCAGAAGGAAACGGGCAGTGCGAAAGGTTCAATCGTACGATGCATGACTTGTTGCGAACATTGCCAGCAGAGAAGAAACGCAAATAGCCACAACACCTGCCCCAACTAGTGTTTGCATATAACACTACGGTACATCAATCAACTGGCCACACCCCTTACGAGCTTATGTTTGGTCGAAAGCCTCAACTGCCCATCGATGCACTGTTGGGAAGTGGAGAGGATGAGCTAGTGGAAGGTTCGGTGGGGGATTGGGTGACAGAACAGCAGGAGTTTCTTCAGTTTGCCTATGCTAGTGCAGAACGCCGTCTGAAAGCAACAGCCACCCAGCGGGCCCAGCGACACCCGACAGTAACAGCTCCTATACTTCCAGCCGGTACCATTGTCTATAGGAGAAACCATGTGCAAGGACGAAATAAAATTCAGGATATCTGGGACAGTACTAGGTACCAGGTGGTGAAGTGCCTAGATGAGAATGGTCGAGTATACACCATCCGTCCAGTGGAAGATCAAGGTCCAGAAAGAAACATTCATAGAACAGAAATGCGAGTGGTCCCAGGGCAAGTAGCTGCTGAGACTCCAGTTATTTTGAGTGAAGAGGAGAGGTTTCTAGAAGGTGAGCAGTTGGAGCAGAGTCAGAACACATCCGAGCAAAAGGAATCCAGTTGCTGGCTAGTGGAGTGGGATTCTGACTTAGAACCTGTCATAGAGCCCCAACGTCAAGAGCCAGATTTGTCATGTCCATCCCAGCCTGTAGAGGTAGTGCCCAGACGAACAACACGGACCACGGCAGGTAAACATGCAAACCCTCACAACCTTCCTCGCCCCGTAACTGGCCCAAGTGATTCGGTGGGGGCTGCGGCTCACCCAGCACTTAATACAGTGCAATGTTTTTTTAGACCGTGGTAAAAGCTGTAGACAGGTCACCGGGACGGTGACGTTTCAAAGTGGGGTTGGATGTAGCAGGTAGGGCTACGGACCAAATTAACACTTTTAATGTGAAGGTCGTTCCCGTGGGCAGCCATTTTTAAGGTGCAATAGAACAAAGTTAGCACTTTTAATATGAAGGCCATTCCTGGAGGCAGCCATTTTTAAGGCGCAGCAGTCCCGCGGTAGATAGGCAAAGGTGAGATCAGGGCTTTTAATATGAAAGCTGCTCGTGACGGCAGCCAATCAGAAGGTGTATATTAGTCCCGCGATATGTGGTGGAAGTATCGTTTGGTCTCGTTGGGCGCCGGTCGCACGCAGCAGTTAGCTCGGTCGGCTAGCGTTTTAGAATTTATTTTCTGCTCTCACTTTGCTTTTGGATTTGCGGTTGGTTGATGAAAGCAGAAAGTGGAGTTTGGGCGGTTCTGTAAACCTAAGGCAAGTGGAAGGATTATCTCTCGAGTGGACAGAGTGGCGTTTGGGCCTCGGGTAGACGGCGGATGGGAGCACATGAAAGGACCAGCCAGCTAAGGATGATTTGAGTGTGGTTATGATGTACAGCGCTGAAGACTAGTACACGTAAACACTCAAAAGCAGTTTGAACCGGAGTCGCGTGGCTTGGAGAAGCTGACGGACTGTGTAAAGTGGGCTCCGACCACCAGTATACAGATTGTGGGTGTTTTGGGGACAATAGCCACTGTTTTTTATGGTTTGTATGGTCTTTTAAATAGAATTTATAAATTGAAAGTAGAATTAATAAAGTGTATTTTTTACATAATTGTATTTTTTATTGTATTTTCGCTCAAACCATTGTGGCAATAAATTCTTCTTTCTACTGCATCAGAGTTCCGTGTGCCCTTAAATTGGGGAAATATATAACTGGTGTTACTGAGAAGTGTTTAAAATTGATAGTATATTTAATACCCACTTGGTGAGGGCCACATAGAAAAACACAAAAATATAAATTTTACTTAGATACCCAGAAATAGTAAAACCAAAAAAACTGAATTTTCAAGGATGTGTATGTGTACTATAACAGGTAGGACCTGTTTTAGAGGGAAGACGTTTTCGGTAGGAACCGCTGGGAGGGAATAGGAGGGACCGTTTCCTAGGTAGCACTGGGCAGCGCCTACAGGTGGTCGGAAATGCGCAGTAGACGTAGGTCGTTGGGATGACGCGTTAACGTGAATAGGACGTGCATATATATATATATATACATATATATATATACGCGGACATGCGCAGTAGCATTTGTTTGGCGTGGTGGATACATGCAGCACGAGTTTCATAGCCAGTTGTGGATGTGAGACTGTAAGTACGCGTTTTGAGCGATTGTGTGCGTGTTCCTAAATTACAAGACGTTAAATCGTAATTTATGGTACCACAGACTCACCACAGAGCGTAGCCCTCGGAAGCCGTCAAGGTGTGGGGGGGAACGTTGGAATCGACTACGTGTCTATCATTGGAAGTAGCACAAACCGTGCCGCGTGCTGAATGAATTGGGAGGAATATGTAAGTATCGGTGAAGTTGTACTGCTGTTATATTAACATTGAACAGTAAAATTCTGGTGTGAGATCGTTTAATACTCATTTTAGTGTAGTTTAGCTGACCTGGTAACTGTAGCATGAATGTTTGGGATTAGTTTTAGTTGTGGTGGGAGGAAAATTGGTAGCAACTGAATGTATGGACATGTTGTGTCAGTTTAGTTTACTTGGCGTTGTGACTGTGTTCTACAAGAAAGGAACGTGTATGCCAGAAGCTGTTAAAAGACACCAGGACCAGACTGGTTACAGCCAATTGGGTATTGCATAGCCTTGGCTACAGAAGTCTGCACATGTCCTTGCTATCAAAGTACATGCAGGTAAAGGAGTGTGAGTGTGTGAGTGTGTGTGTGTGCTGTAAACTAGAGTGAAGTGAATGATTTTGTAGTGTACTGTAGTAGGTTTATTTGAATTGTTGTCACTGAGTGGGATGATTTGCTGTATGTTTATTTTTCTTTCAAATTGTGATATCAGAATAAACTAGTACAGCAGGTAAAGTGACTCCAGTTATTGGCTGATCAGCATAATTATTTTGTTGTTTGATTTTCTTATTTTCAAATTTTTTTTGTTTGTTTTGGTTTGTTTATTTGTCTTTGCGATTATACCCTATGTCTAGTGGGATATTTTTAAATTCTATTTCTTAATAAAGTGTTCTCAGTCTTGCTGCTACCTCCGTGCCGTCTCCCTTCATTCAGTTGAAGCCCTTTGGTGGGGAAACCGGAAGTTCTTAGTAGGTTGTCAGCGCCACCTTCTGGCAGCCTAATGTATATGTATAGAAAAAGCAGGCAGTAGAGTCCATTTTGATTGCCATGCTTCAGTCAAGCTGAGATGTCTCCACAATCTCGTTCCATCTCTCGTACAAGGCTTGTTAAGCGCATTGTCTGTAAGTAGATTTGTTAATTATAACTATATGGATGTGAAAATACATGTATAGTTTGATTTAGTTTACGCAAACGTAATATGTAATATTGGCAATCCAAATCAATGTTATGTTTGTTAGCATTCTCATTCAGTGTAATGTGTCAAATGCTTATTGACAAGGCCCTGTAATTGAGGTTATTTTGTGTTTGTTGCAGTTTTCAAGTATTCAACGTAAAACCACAAACAGAATCCTGATTCCCCCCCCCCCTTTCCCCCTGGATTATTTGAATAGATGTTTAGTCTGATCTGGGATAGCTAAGCAACAGCGACGTTTTTAGCGATTTTTTTGTGTGTTCCAGTACAGTAAAAAAAGATACAATTTATACAACAAGTTCGAAACGGTAATGAGGAACATTTTCTGTGAATATCGACACTGTTTCAATGACACTTTTTGTTTTAGTCTCATCTTTGTCATGCCAAGAGAGCCATAGCACTGCCAAGAGTGAGGAAGAATAGAGGAGGACGTCGGTCTCTGCATACCCAGTCAAAGCAGGTCATCAGCCCAGGTACTAGAGTTAGCTTTCTTGAGGTTATTGCTAAAGCACAAGACTAAGGCTTGAAGCAGCGCAAACCAGAGGCAGCCTACCCCTCAATCAGCGGGAGATAGAGCTAAAGGTTGGAACAAGTCCGTCGCTATCAGCTACCCTCGAAGCACTCCAGATAGAAAAAGAAGAGATGCTGCTAAGGCTGAAGCAGAAAGAAAATGTTGGAAGCTGGTTTGATTTGAATCTGAATTGGGGTCTTGTCGTCCAAATCTTCTCTTTCTCATCTGGCACCTCAAAAACGTTTTTGCAGCACAACTGCACATTATGTGAAAGAAACATGCCCTGTGGAAAGAACCAAATAGCCCAACCCGCTGCAGGGAGGTATGGAAGGAGAAAAGAAAAGCCCTACACCTCAACATCGCTCTTTCCCACTCATCTGCAAGGATCATTTGCAGACAGGAGTCCACATTGGTCATAGAAACGGCATTACCCCCACCACTCAAGATCTTGCAAAGCGTTGTTTGGCTCGTAATCAGCTTATGCAAACAAGTTCCTAACAAGTCTTTGATGATAAGCCAGAACAATATTTGGGCTTGCGGAATCATCCTTTAAGATGCAATCAGTGGACTAGACCTTAGTGCAAGGAAGACAGCTCAGGCCTTCTCAGACAAGTGGCTTGGCCAGAGAATCTGACAGAGCAAGTTCGACAAATAAAGGCAAGCCAACATCAGAGATACTTCCTTCAGCTGGACTTGTGATGGCTTGGGATAGGGCTGGAAAGAGACCTTATGTGGTGCACTTCTGAGGCCATTGGAGCGAGCACGTTTTTCAACATAAACTTGAGAACTTTCCAAAGGTGACAAACAAAGATCCTCAAAAACTTAGGGAATTAGGAGATCTGCTACTGGAGCTTGAGGCTGCAAAGGTGGATGACTACCTACCTGGGCTTTCATATTTAGACACATCCAGGGGGGTTCGTCCTATTGTGGAGAAGTTGCCATATAATCTTCAGGAAAATTGGATGTCGTATGGGTACAAGGTACAAGCTACAAGCTTGAGCACAAAGTTAACTTTCCTCCATTCTCAGTGTTTGTTGATTTTGTGCACACTGAAGCTAAAGCACGCACCGATCCCAGCTTCTGGATGAACAGTTTTGTGGATTTGTGATGACTGCGGATCTCCCTCAGAGCGCCTGTAACGACGGGGCTTCTTCACGCCGAAGATGGTCACGGCGCTCTTGTAACCAGCATTGGCAGCCAGCTGCTTCCTCAAGGCTTTGCCTCCGGTGGACCTACGGTCTGCTTGGTTCTTTGCATGGCAACGAATGCTTCTCATCTCGGTTAAAGAATAAGATAGTGTTATGTATTGCTACAGCTTGTTACCCATGCTGTTACCTCAGGACGCCAATAGGTGGCGATATCGCTTCTGTATACCACGTGAATGATTCAGTAAAGAAGTTCCGAGTACACTGCTAACGAGTCTCGACTGTGTTATTGAACGTACATGTGACTGCCGTTTGTTTTGCTAATGTTATTGCAATGGGCACCAAATGTACGGTACTTACGGTAGCTAGGCTACTGCAGTACAAACGGTAATTTGCCTCCTTGGGAGGAAGTACAAATATGGCGCCATGCGGAAACATAAGCATGTGTGCGGGTGTGTGCTCGGTGCTCCCGCGTCTGCCCTGGGTATTGTAAAATGGAGATGGACTACTACTACTAAGGAAAGCTGTGAGTGCACTTCAAAGATTAGCACAATATAGCAGTGTAGTTTTTGGGCAGTTGGTTTGAATGGATTCCTGTAATGTGGTGGTATTAAATGTGGCTATGTAGGTGCTGTGCGGTGTGCTGGTTTAAGCAGCGTGATGCATGTGTGGGAGGTAACTCCATGAATTTCTTCCTCATGCGGTAGGGTTGACTCTGTTTTAGTGTTGCATTTATGTGTATGTTTTCTTTTTCAATGATCTCCAGCCTATGTCACTGTTTTATATTGTTTAATAATATTATTGATATGTTGTATGTAAATGGGGTGCTTTTAGTAAGAGTGGCCTGACTTTAGGGCCCTGTCGTTGCCGTTATTTTTACGGCTCTACTGAACCAAAACCCTTGTCTGCATGCGTTTTAACTCTGGTAAAGCAGCATAACAGTCGCCCTCATTCCACGTCTTCAATATAATTTCGGGACGGAAATCTACAGTGACCTACAATGGCGTATTGCTGCCACGCAGGATCAATATAACGCTTCAGTACGGGTAGTGAAACAGCTTGAACGCTGCTCAGACTCAGCTACTCTGCAGACCAAATGCAGTACCAACTGTTTGTTATAGCCCGCCACATAGATTAAACAACTAAAAAACAATAAAATATTTGTTTTTCTCTATGTGGGTTTATTTATATATTTTTAATCATTTTTATTTTCAATATTACCATTATTATTCATTTGAGACAAACAATTAGAACTGTCCTAATTATATTATTATATTAAATCATTTAACCAGATCCAGAACTGATCACCCACCATCGGTACCTGACATTATTAATGCTCTTGTGGCTGAAGTGGCGTAAATTACTGTTTGCACCCTTCATGATTTCTTGTTTTTTTGCATGTTCGTCACTCTTAAATGTTTCAGATCATCAAACAAATTTAAATATTAGTCAAAGACAACACACAACATTAAATGCATGTTTTAAATGAAGCTTTGACATCTGTGACATGACACATACATTGTGAGAGATAATGGTTTGTATGTTATTTCTTTTTTGTTTATTCTACACAGTGACCAAGAAAGGAAGGAAGGAAGGACGGAGTGAGTGGCGGCCTGGCTGATGGAGCACCTGGGCCTCGTCGCAATCCTTTCACGTTTTTATTATGAAGTATAATTAAGTTTTTATTATTAAGGGAGAAAATCTAATGCTCTTTTGACTGAATGGGCCCAACTTTCCACATATACACTCCAGATTTTGTGGTTTCTTTCCAGCAGTGTGATGTGTGCAGTGTGCACATACAACTGTGATGACCATATGTACACATACATTTGGTATTTACATATTGCATTCATTTTTGCTTTGGCACTTGCACACACAACCAGATCCAGAACAAATTTGGATTCTTAACTCAAAACAGACCCGGCCCAGATCTCTACCACTGGATCGGCTTTGGTTCGGCTCCAGCTCATTTGTGGTCTCCACACTTTTATCTACACCTTGTATTGACACTCACTGTCCATTTTATCAGCTCCACTGACTATATAGGAGAACTCTGTAGTTGTACAGTTCCAGACTGTGTCCATCTGTTTCTCGGTTTACTATGTTACCCTGTTGTTACCCAGTGCTGCTGGATGCAGTAAATCAGGTGGGCTACAGTCTGTAACTGCAGATCTACAAAGGGCTCCTGTATGGCCAGTGGAGTTAAAAACAATGATTAGATACAGACAGACACACGCAGACCTGGACACAAACCAAATTATTTTATAAAATAGTTAACCAATATGCTGATTTAAACATATTACTGAACTATTGTTTTATATCCATTCAATATGAAACGAATAAACCACCTTGCATAGGTATCTAAGTATTTCTAAAAACAAACAAAAATCATTATTAACCATTATTACTGCCGCTAGTTAGGTGGGAGCGCCACAGGATACACCTTTCTTTTTAGCAGCATCTGTAAATTTAAGGAATTTATCATTATTATCTTATAGAAATAATTTAGCATTATCGCAGATATAATTGTGGACTGTTACGTAAGTTATCTAGCTAGCTATATTAGCTGAGGAAAAGATAGGCAAACTAGTCAATTTTTCTTTGGCAAAGTGATTTAGCAGCAGCTGCATTACGTTCATCAGTTACCAAAGCAGTAGAATATTAGTGTTTCTAGTTAACACTAACACTAGCTACTTAATAACTTAAAAAAAAAACAGATTGGTTACTAGTTTAGCTAGCTAACGATATAGATAAAATTGATATAATTGATGGCCTCTTCTTCCTGATCCTGCTTTTGGAAACGGCCATATAGCCAAAAGACTGAACACCAGACCTTTAGACAACTCTGATGGAGCAAGAAGTAACCAGGTAGGATGGAGGAGAGGAAGCAGTCTCCAGGTGAGCTGGAGGAGAGGAAGCAGTCTCCAGGTGAGCTGGAGGAGAGTGCGAATGGAAAGCTCCAGGTGTCAATGACGTACCTGGGTCTGGATGGTCAGTGACTTGTGAGGGCGCATAGTCACACTCCTCAAAAATGTCAGGATAGTAGGGCCAAATACCTGTGGATGGGAAACCGGCTTGAATGTATGAATGCAGCTGCAGGCTGCACGACTCAAAATGATATTCCATGTGGATGGGGGTGGAGTAAGTAGCACAATCCCCTTTTCTTGGCAGAAGTCGATCCCTTTCACAGCTATATGTGAACAGTGGTTATCCAGCAAAAGCAAAACCTTGTTTTCTGGGCTGACCTTTGTGTGTTTTGTAATGTGACCAGGGAATAAGAGAAAGTCTTCCACTTGCATCCATCCTGAAGTGTTGCTGCTTCTAGCACTCCCTATTGACCCACTCTGAATAAAGTATTCTTTGTAACGTTTACGGGGGAATACAAAGAAGAGAAGGGAGGAATTGTATTTCCCAGTGCTTGTACAGCACATGCTACCGACACAGGCGCACCTCTCTCACTTGATGTCATCGCACCCACCTGCTTGACTCCGCAACGTGCAACACCAGGGTCTGGTGACTGTACTGTTGTTGCACCAGTTTTGTCTACATTCCATATATCTGTATCTGTATCTCTAAATGTCCTGTCCAAGGCTGTTGAAGAAACGTTCCACATTTGTGCAGTTAAAACTTATGGCCTGTGTAAGGCTGGTTGCCTCTGGACTCCTCATTGACAAGCTGAGGTTTCACTTCATAAAGAATGTGAACCAGTCAGGCCCTGCCATCTGCTTCTCATCGCATATTTGTGGGAGTTTGATGTTATGTTTTACTGGCAGTTGATATGCTTTCTGCCCTAAAAGAAAGTGAAATAGAAAACCTGAGTACATAGAAACAAAAAGTTTTTCAATTTGTCTGATGCCTACGCTAGTATTCAGTTATTTTCTGGTCTTCAGTGACTAGCCTGTGATATGCTTACCTCACATGGAGTTTGTCCATAATACAGGTCTGCTGCCTAAGTCAAACAGTCAACCAACACTTCCTCCTGCACCTCAGAGAAAGCTTTGTTGCTGCTCCAGTACCCTACACTGGGAAGATCACTGGACCCCTGGTCTCTCAGCTTCTGCATTGATTTGCAGTATCTGCTCAGTGTTACATGGCAGATCCCATGTGCCTTCACAACTGATCTGACTGACTTGCCTTTCTTTGTGACCTCATCTGACCTCACACCTCTGTCAGTCTTTCTTTTCCACTGCCAGGGTATTCTGTGAAGTTATTAAAATCAAGAAAGGTGTTAGATGTATGTAAGGGGATGGTTGTAACACTTTTTAAAGATGTTTTACAATCCACCCCACTCCTGTCAGCCATTGTTTAGCTAGCAATAGTATAAGTAAACAAAATATAGTCTTGGTTCAAAATTTTACTTTCTTACTTCAAAATCTGTTTTCTCTTCATAGAATCTGCATGGCCCGTTTCCAGCCTTGACAACCACCATGTGGGATCTGGGAGGAAATAGGTAAACACTGGAATGATCATATGACTCCATCTTATCCATGATTGGTGGAATTGGTGGTGTTCCAACTCTGCCCATGTTACAACCATACCCGGTCTCCCCACTTTTCAAACTCCGAAAAATGCTAGGCGTTTTTGGACCGTTTGGTGTGCCATACAGACAGGCTCGCGCTTGTTTTCGCGGAGTTCCGGCTCGTGGCGCTCTCAAAAGGGTTGACTGCGGATTTGTCGCGATGATCGGTGAAGCGATGAAACTGTGTTAAACGGTTGCACGAGGCTCGAACGAGCTCGAATGTGGGCCCTTTGTGTATGTTTAAAACGAGGTGTGTTGGAGCGAGTAAAGCACAGGCGCGGGGTGCCTCAGTGGCGACTCCCCTTTCGGCCGCGTCTTTGTTGCTGACGCGTCTTTGTCCGTCTGGCGCCCCGGTGTCTTGTAAGGCGGCCACGGTGCGTGGTGCCAGATGTGTCACGTGAGAGGATTGCGACGAGGCCCAGGTGCTTCATCAGCCAGGCCGCCACTCACTCCGTCCTTCCTTCCTTCCTTCCTTCCTTGAAGTCACTGTGTAGAATAAACAAAAAAGAAATAACATACAAACCATTATCTCTCACAGTGTATGTGTCATGTCACAGATACTGCCTAAACAGATATACATAAACATAGCTTTCCATCTATCAGTCTATTAACATATCGTAACACCCTACATATTGTGCACAAACACACATCTTTCAGAATACACAATATATGTAGACACTTGAGGCCTAGTTTCATACATACATGCTGTATGAGTCCTGGGTGCAGGCTTGGTTTTGCGCCTCTTGCCTGTTATGTCCATCCTCACATTCAGTCACACTACATCATAAACAGAAACTGCAGCTCAAGCTTAATCTTACTCGCTGCTACTTCGACACAGACTTTGTGCCTAGCTGGGAGGCCTGCACTTTTAGATAAAAAGCCCTACTTTACAAACACTAGAACGTGCTTCTGCTACATCTTGGTGTACATATACTAGGGCTGCCCTCTAGAAGTCGACGATTCGAATCGTCAGTCGGTGAACTTTAAGTCGACTGAGACCCTTCAAGTAGACAGACAACAGTGACCCTTTTTTTCCCTGTAAAACAGACTAAAGCTTACAAAAATGCACAAGAACTTTAAGAATGTAAAAAGACATTTTAATAATGATTAAAAGGGGAATAATAAATATATATTAATGGTCTAGCTGGGCTATGACGCATCCTTGCTAAAAACTTTAATCCACGTGACGACGTGCGCTGGCAGTTCACTGCTTAGGAAGTCGCGAAGCTGAGAAACACGGGGGGAGAGATGTCTCAGACAAAGTCTGGAGGAGCTTTTGAAGAAGAGAATCCGAACAAATGAAACTGAATTCTGCTTGTCATTTAGTCGAACATCCAACACTGCTCCAAACGAGTTAGACATAACGGCTGTTTGCGGTGAAGGAATAACGGACCGGAGACGTTTGTTTTATTATAACTCCATTATTTTAGAACCTAAATTACAGATATTTATTTATTCGTCTACAGCTAATATTATTTTTATTTAAGGATAAATACAGTCACTTAATACGCCTACCGATAAACGAGAGATAATTATTTCAGCGCGGGGAATATATTTAAACGGTTTCAGGTCTACCATTCTTCTTTTCATCTAAACTAATTAAAATATAGACTAATTTGGTTTTATTTAGCAGTTCATTCAGGCTCCAGTTCAGATGGATCATCGTACGCCACTTTTAGTACGTCTCTTTTAGTTCAGAAATATGTTCCTGTGACTCTGCTGACTTTCTAAATGAGGAGGACATCAGATCTGAAACGTATGCAGACTGATTTACTGATTACTAGATAATGTACCTGCAGAAAAAACGTGAATGAATAGTCGAATCGCCAACCAGGACAAAATTCTGAGTCGGGTACAGCCCTAACATATACACTTTCACACAATAAACTCAGCTGACTGCTAACTAACTCAGGATCTATTAGCAGTATATGCACCTGAAACCTAACAGGAATCATCATGTCTGTACCGACTTCATTCAAGGTCTGACTCTACACCTATTTGAACTCACTGTACATTCAACATTAGCTCATCAAAACTCACCTTGCTTACTCTACAAATATCAGATGCCTCAGGCCTGGCTAAGCTACTATACCATGAGCCCAAATCTAAAACTTTCTAGCTCTACATTCATCATGAATCAAAGGCCTTGCTCCATACATGATTTAAATTCCTGTAGCCCTACAGCCTGGCCCCCATATCTTTTTTGCTTACTTGTGATACTACTTTTACTACAGTCTAGCATCATCATGAACCATTTAAAGCTTTTTAAGTATGATAAATAACTGATAATGGCTGTGTATATATGCATTTATACATGTGTTAATGTATTCATTTATTTTTTGAGAAACTAAGAAATATGAGGCTGGGCCAGTCCTTGTAGTAGATAGTAGCTACCATTAGATGGTGCTATGAGGATTTGTAGCTAGGTTGGGTGGAGTAAGAAGAACATTTAAGCGTTTGAAAAAGAATTAGGAAGCTATTGAGTCATTATAGAGTGATAAAATTCTATAAAGGACTTGTAGCGGAAGCTTGCTTCACCTAATGGATCTGTGGGCTGATAGGTATGTGAAGCTCAGCTGGCCTGGCCCTGGTCAGACTTTGGATGGAGGACTGTCTTTTGAATCTCTACTTCCTAGTTAACAGTGTAGCACTAATCTTTTGATCTGTGAGGTGGAAGAAGTCTCCATGTACTAGGATGTATATCTATATTCTACTAACCTAGAACTTTTGGGCTTGGTTGCTTTGAGAAACTAAGAAATGTAAGGCTGGGCCAGTCCTTGTAGTAGACAGTAGCTGCCGTTAGATGGTGCTAAGGGAGTAAGATGAAGAATTAAGCATTTTAAAAAAGAGTTTGCAATCTGTTGATTCTTAATAGAGTGATAGATTCTATAAAGGTCCTGTAGTGAAAGCATGCATCAGCCAATGACTCTTTGGGTCTGTGAGCCTATTGCCTCTTATGGTTTATGATGCTAAACTGGGCTGGCCCTGGTTAGTTAATAAATGGGAAACCATTGTTTGAACCTTTTGTTTGACAAAATTCTATAAAGGACCTGTAGTGGAAGTTGCTTCAGCCAATGACTTTATGGATCTATGTATACTTTTTAGTTTACACTGTAAGACTAAACTGTTTGCGCACAAAAATTAATAGGCTAGCTCAGGGTGAAGGATTCAGGAGGACAATTCAGTATATAGAATTTGTAATTAATTGTGAATTATTTTGATTTTTTTTAAAGAGTTCATTATCATATTGCAGCCGTACTGTTTACAAAAGTCAAAATGTTTTGATAATTATTGAGGTTATGGAAAGTAGGTTTCGCATATTATGAAAATTAGATCAAAATCTAAGTAGGTGAAAAATCATGGAATTCCCCTTTAATGGTTCGGGTTCCCTTGAGGCATTTATGCAGGGGTTTCGGTCCTGAAACCCACTGAACATTGTAATGGATGTTTGAATGAGATCGCATCAGCATAATACCAGAATGAAAGGAGTCTTAGAACAGGGAAGTGAGCAAACATTCCCGTTGTGTCACTTTGACTAAATGTGTGAATTTTCCAGTTTGACCTTTTCAGGAAGTGCTCCAGGGCCAGCCACAACCTGTATATGGTAATGCTTCCAGAGAAGAGCGTGTGGGAGCATTAAAATGATAGGAGTAGTGCTTCATGTTTTACAAACAATATCATATAACTGGACAAGGACAAGCAGCGCTTAACTAAACACCGTGTGACAAACTATTCTCACAGACAAACAGGAAGGAAATGTGTTGCTATTTTATGTTTAGCACTCAGTGAGCATTAAACATGGTACCCAAGTTTATAAGTAACTTCAGGGTTCTGCATATAGCACTGCACGAGAATGATGGGGCTATAAATACCTGCGGTTATGAGTGACGCGAATCATAGATTGTGAAGTGGTGGTGCAGTGAATGACTGCATTTGGGCGTTCCAAAGAGCATAGTGTGAAGGAAGTTGCTGAATCTGCAGGTTTGTGGAAGCGTACAGTCATACGAGTCTACCAGCAGTAGCTAAAATCCAAGTCTACAGAGAATTCACCTTGGAATTATGCCAGGGAAGGCATCAACCAAATCTGGCCTAACTGTGCAATGCTGAAATGCAAGTGTCTGAACACTGATGTGGTGTCCATCCAGAAACTTGTCCAGCCAAGCCAAATCCAGTCACAGCTGGTATTGGTGCTCGTGGGGGTACTACACACTACTGGAGGTACTATAGCAAGCTGGAAGCTGGTTGAGTTTGGGGAGGTATGGTTCCGTCTTCCAGAAGCGTGACACAATACCGTGGATGTTTGTATTGCGGTTTCAGTCTCACTGTTACATATACCGAAACCATAGGAAATGTAATTAAAGTGTCATGTCAGTCTTTTACCAAGGCTTTCTTTAGGGTTGGGTGGGTCCTGGGGCCCACATAACTCAACTGTACTAAATGTAAAATGTGAATTCAGAGATGGACAGAAAGTAAATGTAATTATTTACTGTACTTAAATAGGTTTTCAGTGTATCTGCAATTTACTTAAGTATTTTCATTTTAGAAGACTTTGTGCCTTAACTCCACTACATTTCAAACTCAAATATCAGAGTTTTTACTCCACTTTGCAAGTGACTTTGCAAATTCTCACACTTAGAAATCATGGAGAGTTCTGAAATTTTAATCTGAGAGAGACATAATCTAAAAAAAAAATCCGGAAATAACAATGTATGATTTTTTAAATAATTTATTTGTGTGTTACTGCTGCAAATAAGTATTTGAACACCTGTGAAAATCAGTGTTAATATTTGGTACAGTAGCCTTTGTTTGCAATTACAGAGGTCCCGTAGTTTTTCACCAGGTTTGCACACACTGCAGCAGGGATTTTGACCCATTCCTCCACACAGATCTCCTCCAGATCAGCCAGGTTTCTGGGCTGTCACTGAGAAACACAGAGTTTGAGCTCCCTCCAAAGATTTTCTATAGTGTTTAGGTCTGGAGACTGGCTAGGCCACTCCAGAACCTTGATATGCTTCTTACGGAGCCACTCCTTGGTTATCCTGGCTGTGTGCTTTGGGTCATTGTCATGTTGGAAGACCCAGCCACGACCCATCTTCAATGCTTTAACTAAGGGAAGGAGGTTGTTCCCCAAAATCTCGCAATACATGGCCCCGGTCATCCTCTCCTTAATACAGTGCAGTCGTCCTGTCCCATGTGCAGAAAAACACCCCCAAAGCATGATGCTTCCACCCCCATGCTTCACAGTAGGGATGGTGTTTTTGGGATGGTACTCATCATTATTCGTCCTCCAAACACGGCGAGTGGAATTAAGACCATCTGACCACAAAACTTCCTCCCATGACTCCTCTGGATCATCCAAATGGTCATGGGCAAACTTAAGACGTGGCGCGCCATGCATGACTTTAATCTATGACATCTGAGTGTATTACCCACAGTAACCTTGGAAACAGTGGTGCCAGCTCTCTTCAGTTCATTGACCAGCTCCTCCCGTGTAGTTCTGGGCTGATTCCTCACCTTTTTTAGGATCACTGATACGCCACGAGGTGAGATCTTGCGTGGAGCCCCAGTCCGAGGGAGATTGACAGTCATGTTTAGATTCTTCCATTTTCTAATAATTGCTCCAACAGTTGATCTTTTTTCACCAAGCTGCTTGGAAATTGCCCCGTAGCCCTCTCCAGCCTTGTGGAGGTTAAGAGTTTTGTCTCTGGTGTCTTTGGACAGCTCTTTGGTCTTAGCCATGTTAGTAGTTGGAGTCTTACTGATTGTGTGGGGTGGGCAGGTGTCTTTATGCAGCTAACGACCTCAAACAGGTGCTTCTAATTTAGAATAATAGGTGGAGTGAAGGTGGAGTCTTTAGAGGCGGACTAACAGGTCTTTGAGGGCAAGAATTTTTTTTTGCTGATTGGCAGGTGTTCAAATACTTATTTGCAGCAGTAACACACAAATAAATTATTAAAAAATCATACATAGTGATTTCCAGGTTTTTTTTAGATTATGTCTCTCACAGTGGACATGCACCTAAGATGAAAATTTCAGATCCCTCCATGATTTCTAAGTGGGAGAACTTGCAAAATCGCAGGGTGTTCAAATACTTATTTTCCTCACTGTATGTGCTCATAAACATGTAACATGTCCAAACGAAACAAGCTTATTCATTCTTGGCATCCATGGCAAAGTCCATTTTAGGCCTGGACCACAATACATAAATATGTACACATGAACTTGTGACTGGCGATTCTCTTTTTATGGATGTATGTAAACACTATTTCCTATCTTTTTTTTTTTTATAGCCAATCTGTTTTGGCTGGTTTATGTTTATGAACAGAGACCTAGAGATGCAGTATAGTAAAGGAAAACTCTGATTAAAAGTCTTGTTCCAGAAATGATAATAGAACATTAGAGCTGTATTTCTGGTCTGCAGTGGCATTTCATAAACATGTAGATTAATTAAATGAGACAAAATAAATATTTTTTCATCTTGTTGCGGTGTCCCATGAAGCATGGCACCTGGGCCTGTTGCACCCCCAACCCCCACGCAGGCGACTACCCTGGCCACAGCGCCCCTAACCAGTTCACACTTGTTTTAGCAAACAGTACAAACAGGGTGCTGGCACACCAGGGTGTATGTTAACCAAAGCAATCCTGCCAAGTGTGCACATGCCCCTACATGCAATGAAGTGGTGTGATAAAGGGTAGCTGATTTTAAGTCTTGGTGGTTATTCATCAATAATTTTGCCAAAAACACAAAAGCAGTTTGTAGATTTATTGTTCTATTTTGTAATTGGTTTTGGAGTTATTACAGGAGTGCATTAAACTGTTCGCCAGGTCCAAATCCACACAGAGTAGCTGTATTATTATTGATTTTATGAATAATATTAAGCATACATAGACTTCCCAGTCCAGTAGGCCATTTAATATTTTTGTAGCCGGAGGAAGAGCTGAAGTGGAGTGAGAGTATTACTGAAAGATGGGTGCAAGTCTGTGTTTAAGCATTATCTGAGGTTATGATCAGTAAACACATGCCAGACGACAGGGGGGACAGAAACGGCTTCCATGTCTTGTTCAACATGCCTGAACACAGAGCTTTCCGTAAAGCTGTGACCACATTCCTCTCTGTTCCGCTACCTCCGCTTTCCTCACCTCTTCAGACCACCTTCGGGCTGTCGTGTGAGAGGGTGTAGAGATGATTATATTTGAAGAGCAAGAAAATCTCCTCAGCAGCCAAGCACATTGATTCAGTTGCACTAATTGTCTCTTTTCATTTGATTGGATTTAAAGTTGGATTGATTTTTCTAAGAAATCGGAGCTGCCTACTCTAACGACTTCAGAGTTGATGGGATTAAAATTCCAAGCCTTTCAAATCTGATATCTGTCAAAAATAATCCCTTTCTCTTTAAGTGTGCAAATGTACTGTTTAAAGCAGTTCCTCTTGTCCAGTGAAAAGACACAGTAGAAAAGTTCTGGCCTCAGAAGTTGGTACCTTTGCTCTTAGCCCTGCAGTGTTTCGTTGTCTGTGTTTATAGAGAACAGAATGGCACTACTAGAAACCACATAAAAAAATTTTTGCAGAATTTTCTACCTAATTTACTCACTTCTTCTCACTCACTCATCTTCTAAACAGCTTTATTTATCAGGGTCACTGGTGCCTCTTTTCCACCAACATAGTGCCAGTGCTCTTCCCCATACTGGTTCCTAGGCTCTACTGAACCCGTTGTCGACAGACAGCGCTTAAAACCAAAATGGCGGAGTATGTTCTTCACGTGAAAACTGTACTTCCTACTTTGAGGGCGTATCTTAGCATTCAGTACCCTACGCGCAGGACTCGGTAGCACGTTGCAATGAAGGTGTTCTATTACAAAGTAGCACTTTAAGGTTCTTAGCTATCAGTAGTGTTAATCACATTACAGCTCTCCTACACATTAACCAGCAAATATTTAGCATTTTTTATATTTTAGCAAATTAGAAGATGGACACCTCTTTGCCACTTGCGTCACGGGTTCCACGGTTCCAGACCAGAGAGTTAGTGGTGCTGGAATGGCACCAGTTTCTCTGGGCACTAACTAGTTTATTGCGGTGGAATTTTCACCTGGCACCATGTTGGTGGAAAGGGGCTATGGGAGCCTATACCAGCTTTCAGTGAGCAGGAGGCAGGAAACACATCGACCCAATTTAGTCATTGTCTGTTCCAGTTGCCGGTTCTCACCTCATCACAAGATGCTACCTGAATATGAGGGTGAAGCATTGTACATGCCTCCTCTGAGACTCAAAGCATCTTTTCAAACCACTGCTAACAGAACGTCATTAGACAATTCAAGTCTTATGGTAGTTAGCCATTAATAATAAAGTCTTTGTATGCCTTAACTTTTGCTGTATTCCACTAGTATTGCCGCTTCACCCAATTTGATACCAAATTGGCGGCCCTAAAAGTGGTGAAGCTGCCATCCGCTTTTTTCAAAATAATCACAAGACCAGCAAGGCTCTGGCCTTCTTTTGAATCTGGACATCTCAGCAATTTTTTAAGCTTTTTAAGATTTGTTCACGCAGGTAATGTTATGCCAGCATTCTGTGGCTGAGTGTGTATATATGTGTTAAGCCATTTCCTGGATATTCATTCAGCACTTGGCTTCTTTAAGGTATCGTCACATGAAAACTAGATTACTTGTACCTCAACAGCATCATATCAGTTATCCTTATAACCCTTACCTTGTGTTCACGCTAGTAGACAAACAATCCGCTTACAGCGCCCCAAGGTGGTCTTTTGTGGGCGTGTTCGAGGCCACTCCTGTTGGCATCTACAAGGTCCAGGAATGTATGGAAATATATGGAATTTATCTGGAAAGTTAACTTCTCAACCTCTTCTCTCAGATAAAAGACAGATGCGAGGAACCTCTTATCCACCTGTCCCGTTTCACCTAAAAATGGAATGCCAGAATTTAATATCGAAACCATTTAAGGTAGAATGTGAAAATTTAAACAAGATGCTGGAGAACAGGAATCTGACTTCAGCCAGACGGAGGTTCGCAAGATTTTCTTGGGTCCATTTCTGCATTTTTTGCCTTTGCAAATAGCTATTGCTACATTCTAAAACCCCTTTGTGGTTTTCTTCTTGGATCTTTTCCAATGTTAGCAGCCATTCATGATTTAGCCCAAACCCGGATGTTATGTGTGTGTGTGGGAGGGTGGACAGACAATCTTCACACCTTTCCATCCTTATTGAGAACATAGCTGAAGTGCGTGCAGGTCTGTAGAACTGGTATTTTCACTTTTCACAGAGTTAGCACGTTCACGTACATGTCACTACACACAAATACAGGCTTAGTGAGCTTACCTTCTCTTGAACCCTCTGGCTTCCTACTCAGTGAGTGAAAGGTTTGCTTCATAAACCAATGCAGCAGCTCAGCATTGTACTGAAGAAGGGATGCATTGGATTCAGCTAAAACAGTATGTATCATACACTCATCATCAAAAGAATAACTGCACCCAGAAGGAGGTGTGGGATTGCAATACTATTGGAAAGGAAGATAAAGGGTACTAGAACAAATAAATGATGTCAGATTTAGACTGATATGGGTAATATTTATTGAGCTACACATACAGAAGTAGTGTCTCACAGTATGGAATCAGGCCGCTATGTTTGCTAACACAAAGTGCCAGATATTTCCACATAGAACTGTAGAGGTTCCTTATGGTGTCCTGTGATAATCTATCCCATGCAGCTTGAACATTCTCACACAAGTCCTGCAGATTGTACGGTATGGGTGGAGGAGGAGTGACACCAGGCCTCCTGGCTGTGTGGTGCGTGACAACAAACTCTTCATCTTGGTGCTGATCATGGTGACTCCATACACAGATTTAGTCATCACAACCAAGACAATTTGGTGACATCCGAAATCACTCTGTGACAGTCTGGCACAACACCACTGAAGTGTTTGGTGATGCTGAGCTGGTGTTAAGAGCAGTCGTAACAGCCTGCGTGCATGTAGTCTTGAGCGTGCAGCAGCCTGCTAATGTTGCTGCCATTAACATGATGACTCATGGAGGGCAGCCCTGCTCGCTGAATGTCCACAGCTGTAGCTGTTCAGTCAGTAAGGTGCAGTGAGAAGGTCCTTCGCTTGGAACTTGAATCAGTCGCATGTCTCACAATGTCATATTTACCCACAAGTTTTAGTCCTATTGGTTTATTCTTTGTAGGTGCAACTATTTGTGCATGTGTATATATATATATATACACACAATGCAATACATGCAATACATGTAATATGTATGTATATATACATATATATATATATATATATATATATATATATATATATATATATATACATACATACATACATATTACATGTATTGCATTGTGTGTCACACTGTTTACTGTGCAGTTTCGTTGTGCAGATTAATGCCATTTTATCATTAACTGTTCACGCACAGGTTCTTCTCACCTTGATTTATTACACATTAAGCAGACTCTTGTGTGTCCATGGACAACAGAGCAACAGCACACACTTCCAAAGTTCAACTGATAGGGCTGAGGCTGCTGGGAGAGGAATGAGGAAAAAACAAACACAATCTCAGCAAACCCCCCCCCAGTAACAGTGAGACCCTGAGGGTAAATTAACAAGACTGAGAGAGAGAGTAGGGAGTGGAGAGAGAGAGAGAGAGAGAGCGAGAGAGAGAGAGAGAGAGAGAGAGACGAGAAAAAAGAGATCAACACAGAAAAGAAAAGAGGTCAACATAAGGAGAAAGAAAGGGAAAACTAGAAGTGAAAAAATAAAAAAAAAAGATTGGGGAAAAGCGAAGAGGAAAAAAGAGGGAAAGGAGAGAGAGAGAGAAAGAAAAATTAAAAGAGGTCAATTAGAAAAGAAGAAGAGAGGAAGAAAGTAAAAGAGAAAGTGTGCAGTGATATCGAGTGTTGTGAATTGCACAGCAAGTGAGGCGGTTCTGCTTCGGTTGCAGGGCTCCTTAACAGGCAGAAAGGGGCCACAGCTAATGACTGTAGGGGAGGGGAGAGAGCAGGAGGTGGGCAGAGCAGAGGGAGCTCAGCGTGATCAGCTTTATTGCAGAAGGAAATTGTGGGACGGTGAAAGAAAGACGGATAAAGAGAGGGAAGACAGAAGAAAAGGGTGGAAGTTTGATAAGCGGTCTGGAGGGAAATGCGTTAGCTGTCTCTTTCAGTCCTGTGGCTGTGCGTCCGTCCTGAGTGAAAGGCTATGAGTGTGTGTGGAGAGCAGAAGCGATATGTGTCCACTCTCAGGATCCAGCTGTCAGCTCCAGAATTTGGAGGAGGCACACGTTCCAACACGAACACCACCACCAGCCCTGAAAAGAACGGAGAGACAGCAAAAAGCTTGGGTAAGTGGGGAGTTGGGGGCATTGGGGGGCTTTCTAAAGTCATAAAGAATTCATGTTTCTAACAGTTAATGAAAGTGAATAGGGATTCAGGCAGATTTACTTTTTGTAATTGGCCACATTAACTGTAAACAATGAATCTTTCATCATGAAGCCTAATTTACCCACTCACTGCAGATGCACTCCATCAGCCGAAACATTCACAGTCAGGCACCTTCTCCAGTGCAGTATAAGGTGTGTGTGTATATATATATATATATATATATATATATATATATATATATATATATACATATATATATATATGTGTGTGTGTGTGTGTGTGTGTGTGTGTGTGTGTGTGTTAAATAAATAGTGTAGTGCAAAGACAAACCGACAAAAACAATGTGTGTAAACAATACAGTAGGACATATGCAAAGTGTAGAGCAGTATCAGTTAAGTATGTGGTTGAAAACAGTATAGATATATAAAGTGTATATAAGATGTTTAGTAGATCTATAATAAATATAGATAATAAATACCCACAGCTGAGATGTTCAAGTATGCAGGTTAAAGGCAAGATGCAGTGCAAACAGTCTTGTGAGGTAGTGGAGCGCAGTGTGCTGGGGTGATCCAAACTAGAAATCAGTACAGTACAAAACATGATGTCAAACACGATGTTTGATGTACATATTTGGTTCTGAATTCTGTAGTTTACAGTTGTAGGTCCTAATTCTGTAGTTTACAGTTGTAGGTTCTGGATTCAGTAGTTTACAGTTGTAGGTCCTAATTCTGTAGTTTATAGTTTTAGGTTCTGAATTCTGTAGTTTGCAGTTGTAGGTCTTAATTCTGTAGTTTATAGTTTTAGGTTCTGGATTCTGTAGTTTACAGTTGTAGGTCCTAAATCTGTAGTTCATAGTTTTAGGTTCAAAATTTTGTAGTTTGCAGTTGTAGGTCTTAATTCTGTAGTTTATAGTTTTAGGTTCTGAATTCTGTAGTTTGCAGTTGTAGGTCCTAATTCTGTAGTTTATAGTTTTAGGTTCTGGATTCTGTAGTTTACAGTTGTAGGTCCTAATTCTGTAGTTTATAGTTTTAGGTTCTGAATTCTGTAGTTTGCAGTTGTAGGTCTTAATTCTGTAGTTTATAGTTTTAGGTTCTGGATTCTGTAGTTTACAGTTGTAGGTCCTAATTCTGTAGTTCATAGTTTTAGGTTCTAAATTCTGTAGTTTGCAGTTGTAGGTCCTAATTCTGTAGTTTATAGTTTTAGGTTCTGGATTCTGTAGTTTACAGTTGTAGGTCCTAAATCTGTAGTTTATAGTTTTAGGTTCTGAATTCTATAGTTTATAGTTGTAGGTTCTGAATTCTGTAGTTTGCAGTTGTAGGTCTTAATTCTGTAGTTTATAGTTTTAGGTTCTGAATTTTGTAATTTGCAGTTGTAGGTCCTAATTCTGTAGTTTATAGTTGTAGGTTCTGGATTCTGTAGTTTACAGTTGTAGGTCCTAATTCTGTAGTTTATAGTTTTAGGTTCTGAATTCTATAGTTTGCAGTTGTAGGTCTTAATTCTGTAGTTTATAGTTTTAGGTTCTGGATTCTGTAGTTTGCAGTTGTAGGTCCTAATTCTGTAGTTCATAGTTTTAGGTTCTAAATTCTGTAGTTTGCAGTTGTAGGTCCTAATTCTGTAGTTTATAGTTTTAGGTTCTGGATTCTGTAGTTTGCAGTTGTAGGTCCTAATTCTGTAGTTTATAGTTTTAGGTTCTGGATTCTGTAGTTTACAGTTGTAGGTCCTAATTCTGTAGTTTATAGTTTTAGGTTCTGAATTCTGTAGTTTGCAGTTGTAGGTCTTAATTCTGTAGTTTACAGTTGTAGGTTCTGGATTCTGTAGTTTACAGTTGTAGGTCCTAATTCTGTAGTTCATATTTTTAGGTTCTAAATTCTGTAGTTTGCAGTTGTAGGTCCTAATTCTGTAGTTTATAGTTTTAGGTTCTGGATTCTGTAGTTTACAGTTGTAGGTCCTAATTCTGTAGTTTATAGTTTTAGGTTCTGAATTCTGTAGTTTATAGTTTTAGGTCCTAATTCTGTAGTTTATAGTTTTAGGTTCTGAATTCTATAGTTTACAGTGGTAGGTTCTATTTCTTTAGTTTGTAGTTGTAGGTTCTTAATTCTTTAGTTTGAAGTTGTACGTTCTTAATTCTTTAGTTTGTAGTTGTAGGTTCTTGATTCTTTAGTTTACAAATTTATATTCTCAGTTCTTTAGTTTATGGTTTTAGATTCTTAGTTCTTTTGTTTACAGTTTTAGGTTCTAAATGATGTAGTTTACAGTTTTTGGTTCTAATTTTTTAGTTCACAGTTTTACATTCCATGTTATGTAGTTAACAGTTTTTGGCTCTATATTTTGTAGATTCAAAATCTTTTAGTTTACGGTTTATGTTCTCAGTTCTTTAGTTTGTGGTTTTTGGATCTAACTTGTTATCTTATAGTTATAGGTTCTCTATTATTTGGTGTACAGTTTATAGCTATTAAACACTAGAAATCAATAGTCACCCAAATCCTTTGCATTAATATTGTATACGTCTAGAACTTCTGCACTTTGACAGATTGTGGGAATAGAGGTTATATTTGTAAATATATGTCCATCACGACGTTGTAGCCAGCATATGTAGTTTAAGACACAGGTATAAAAATTAACACAACTTCACTGTGTAGCTGAACATAGGAGCAGCCACTTCAGAACTTCTGCTGAGCTGAATTTAGATCAGTTCTGTCGCTGTGTGTCCTGCATCCTGAGATAACAGAGCTGGTAGCTAATGCTAATTTGCGCTTTCTGTGTAGATGACAGTGTTTTCTTGATGGTATTAGGACACATTTTAATAAGTATATTTTTGGATATGACCCTTATAATGATCTACTAATTGTCTGTTAATATATGCTGTTTAATACAGCTTGCCACAAACTCCTGAATCCTGTACTTTTCAGAACACACCCTGTGCAAATTACATCATTGAGGCAACTTAATTACCAGTCTCAATGCATTGTTAGCAATATAAGGATGCATGTTAGAACTGCTGAATAACCGATCTGAATAACTTAATCATCCACACTCTGTACATTAACGTGTTGTTTCATAGCCACTGCTGAGGGGTAAGATTTCAGTTCACCCTGCAACACTACATAATGCTAAGTGTCCAGTTTACAAAGCTGTGGACTTTTACTAATTAAACCCCGGCCTGAATTAGCAATATGCTCTACAATTAGGTACTTAGGCTGTGATGTATTTTATTTATGTGGTAATGATTGGTATATTGGTGTTCAGAGCCACATTTGAAAAAAATGCCGGGACATTTAAAAGAGCAATGTGTAAGGTATTTAGTTTTAAACATTGCATGAATATTTATAAATATTAAGAGAATGTGAATAAATAACAGTGGCGTGACAAAGATGTGCTGTGTTGCAGAGATATCTACCGTAGTAAGCATGCTAACTAGCTAGCACTGGTCTGCCATATCTCGTAATACAACTTTGTACCTGAAAAGGTGATTGAGTGTGTGACTATAGTCCTGTATGGAGTGGAATCAGTCCAACAGTCCCAGTTAGGTCAGTTAAGGGCAGTTAGCCAATAAAAGGCGCATTAAACACAATGATGGAAGAAGTGCTTGTGACCGTTGTTCAGCAGCAAATAGAAGAAGTGATAAATAGAAGCAGAAGAAGTATGAACACTGGTGCTGTTTTCCACCACTGGAGTTGCTCTTGGAGATTAAAGGGAAGAAGTTGCTGTTAATGCAACACAGAGAAGAAGGATGTTGCGGAACAACAGATTAAAATACTACACTACCACACTAGAACTGTCGCATGTCATATGCAGGTACATACAGTAGGAAACCTTTGACTTAGAAGTGAAACTCCACCTATTTTTAAAAGTGTCTACATAATTAAATGGTTTAGATGTAAACTACATCATTCAGGGGGGTTGCTGTGAAAATTGTTTACACTGGTGGTGATGGGAACCAGATTCACTCCTGATTTTCCCTAGAAGGAAGTAGGTGTGGGATTGCAATGTTATTGGGAGGGAAGATAAAGCATACTAGGAACAATAATGGTGATAAATTTAGACTGATATGATTAGTATTTATTATTCATAAAGAAGTAGTGTCGCTTAGTATGGCGTCAAACCACCATGTTTTGCAGAGATTCCTAAAGGTGTTCTGTGATAATCCATCTGATGCATCTTATAAATATATTCTAATATAGTTATTACAGGTTTTGTGGTACAGGTGGCCAAATCTACCCACCAAATTTAATTATTGTCGTTTAAATCCTTCTGTGTAAAACATGATGTGGCTGTATGTGCAAACGTTATCACATTAACACTATTACAGCAACATTACTATTCATATTACAGAATATGACTGGTAGACGTCCTCACTGTGGCAAACAGATAATACAAGTAATAAACAAGGCCAGTGACTTGATATTAAGTAAACATGCTGCTGACAGTTAAACTCATGTCTTTGAGAAGCGGCTGTACCTGCCTGTCCTGTTTGATTAGGGGAAAATAAGCCACATGGTAGAGAATAGTAGGTACTTGAGATATAGTGAAAGCTAAGGATTTCAGGCTTAAGTTAACAATCAAATGCTCCACCCACTGTCATGCACATAGTGAGGACTGATAAGTCAAAGTATATGCTGAGTGAGCAGCGAAAGCCGGTGTTGGTTAACTACAGCTAAGGCTGGGCGATACATGATAAGCAGCACAGTAGTTTTCCTGAGATTTGCTAAATCAGAACCAATCAGAACCAACTAGACCAACGGAATCAAAGAACTGCCCCCAAGGTGTGAGTGTGTGAGTGAGTGTTGATGTTTGTGTGTCTGGCCTGTGATGGACTTTTCAGAGCGTTTCCTGCCTTCTGCCCAGTGAGCGCTGGGATAGGCTTCAACAACCCCTTATTGCCCACCTACCAGAAAGCTTGGCTCACTCTCACATAATGCACAGAGACCCAAAACTGAATCCTTCTCCAGTCCAGCTTAAAACTGTGGATCTACCAACTTGTTCTAGTGGACTATCAGGGTCAGGATTAGACTCAAACAGATATGGCAGATGTAAAACCATCGTAAGAATAGCTGCAGAGGTGTGAGGATCAGGATGCTACTCTAGTTGTTGACTAATCGGAACATGGTCATGTCATAACACAGTCCTTATTGGCCGCCTACTGGCAAGCTTAGATCGGTCCTGCTCCAGTCTGGTTTCCAAAGGTGGATCGACCGACTTGTTCTACCAGGTGTGAGGGTGTAACTTGTATCGGGATGCCGCTCTAGTGGTCGGGACAGAGTGGGTGAACTGACCAACACCTAGCTCATCAGGAGGCTGTGGAAATAAGCAATCACATCCTATAGAGAGCTCACTTCTGCACATTCTTCTGATACACAATGACGTATTATGTGCTAAATATAACATGATTAAAATTAAGCATAACTTTTGTGCATGGGATGTGTGCATTAAACATAGACAAAAAATGCAATGAACAAAAAAAGGGATTAACCTAGGCATGTTCAGACTTTCCATATGACTGTAACATGCTATCAAATTGCCTCCAACCTACAACGAGTGTCATGTATAAGAGGACCTCATCTAATATGAGGGAGTTTCTCTTTAGTGATGTGTGTACTGTTATGGTTTGACACATGGTTTGTGTTGTGTGTTACGATGTGGGAGGATGTGAGAACCAGGTAAGATGTGTCTCTCCAAACAAAGGTCAGACAGGCTGTGGTGCTTCTTGGCTTATAGGAGAGCTGGACAGGAAACCTATCATTGTCTTAAACTTTGGTTGGTGAAGACGTTTGGATCCTCAAATGAATCAAGATATCTCGATTTTGAGACTCGGATAACCAAACCTAAGCTGTTTAATTTTGGGCATTGAAGTAGACTGAAAAGAGAACATAATTGCAGGGAACAGTTGAAGGTAAAAGATGACGAGGACCACCAGCAAGAAGATGCATGGAGATGCATGTCAGAAGGCCCAACAAAAGGCCAAACATTCTTGATATTGTGGAGATATATCATATAGATCTTTATATAATAATAGTACTATGCACCAATAATTCATTTTAATAATAAGTCATGCTTTTCTTCTGTGCTGTACAGCTGTTGTTTAAGAAGTGCAATATCAGTCAAAAGTTTAGACACACATCAGTTCCAACTGATGAGATGTCTGAAGAAATACATTTCCTAATATTATATTTCTGCCATATCTCCGACATAAAAAGAATAGTTTCACAAACAGCTGCACCCAGAAGGAATCAATGGGTTGGTTTGACGTTGTGAGACATGTGAACAGGCATGTAATGTAAGCAAAGACGGGTCTTATTGCTGTACCTGACTGACCCTACAGCCACGATTGTGCACATTCAGTGAGCAGTGATGTCCTCCAAAAGTCAGTTAGTGCCAGTTTGGCAAGTGGCTGCACAAAGCAGGACCTTTAAGACACCTGTGCTTAACACTACTTCATCATGTCCAAAGACTGCAATGGTGTGTGAGTATATTCAGGCTGCATGGGATGGATTATCACAGACACCATTAGGAACCTCTACAACTCTATGCTGACGCGTCTGGCATGTTGGTTAGCAAACATGGAGACCCGATGCCATACTGAGAGACACTACTTCTGTATGTATAGCTCAATAAATATTGCCCAAATCTAAAGTCTAAATTTATCATCATTTATTGTTCCTGGTAACCTTTATCTTCCTTCCCCATAGCACTGCAATCCCACACTTCCTTCTGGGTGCAACTGTTCTTTTAAAGATGACTGTATATTTTATTGCACAAAAATATTTTTCTCTTATTTCTGCATAGTTTAAAAGCTCTAGTTTACTCTTTAGTGAATATTCATGAGGGACAGACGAATTTAATTGCTCCAAAACTGTTTAGAAATAAATCTTGTTCTATCAGCCTCCACTGCAGGTTAAGAAAACTTTTTATACTCCTGTTAAGTTTCATTTTAGAGGTGTCTAAGGTGAACCGTATAATTCCATGAGTGGTATTTTGTAGTTTGATGTCTTCACTTTTATTCCACAGTAAAGTAATAGTCTATCCAGCTCAAAATTATTATTATTTTGTAAGACGATGATCTTAAAAAGTAAATGATGATGGCCTAAGGGCTCTAAAGGTACTGCTCTATACAGCCTGCACTGAAAGCTTTATTGTGAACGATCTGTGCAAGTATTCAGAAAGTTATTTGTTTGTTTAAGGCCAGGGCCATTTAGAAACGCTTGTTTTTAAGAGCTCATGTGCAGAAGTTTGCAACCTTTGGTGCACATTTGTACATTTTTAGCTTCTCCTTTTTGCAGCATTTGTCTGTAAGCTCACATACAGCCCTGCTAGATGAACATTTCCACTAGAGAACCCTGACCTTGAGAAAGTTCAGTGTTCTGTAGTGCAGTAGAGCACCCAGCCCAGAATATTCAACACTGCTTTCAAAGAAACAAGTATCAAGGAACTATGACTGTTTGTTCTTTTTTGAATTGCATTCAGAAGGAAGTGTGGGATTTCAGTGCTATTGGGAAGGAAGACAAAGCTTACCAGGAACAACAAATAATAATAAATTTAGACTGATATGGGTCATATTTATTGAGCTACACATACAGAAGTATTGTCTCTCAGTATGGCTAACACACAGTGTTCATTACTATGTTCCTTATCAGTTCTGTATGGCAAATGTTGTAAATGCTCACACACAGGCCGCCTCTGAGTGGATGTTAACTGCCTAGAGTTTTTCTTCTTCTTGTTTGGTCAGATTTGCTTCCATTGGTTTCTGTTTATCTACAGAGACCTTACTGGCCACATGCCATCATCAAAGCTGTCTGTAAATGATGGAAATGATTAAACTGACCCTTTAGGGGCTGAGAGCTTTTTCTGACCTGGGAGGATCTGCTTTTAGCCGCAGGACACCAGCCAGCTGGAATTTATTACAGGAATGTCCACTCGCTGGCGTCACTCGACCATTTTAAACTTGTAATCTGTAGCCACCTCCTCCCAGCCTGCAGACGTCATAGTTGATTAAATTTTTATTAAGTTATTGTGAGTTAAATGATTTTTTTCTTAATTTGTATTAAATTATTTGAGTTTGGTTGTTTTTTCTGACCTGTGGAGGGACACTTTCCCACTAGTGGGAAATGTATGGCTTGTGCGGCCTGAGAGCAGATACAAATTATTTGAGTATATGGACGTGGTTTTCATATATATTAAATGGTTATGTAATCTAACATGTGGATTTTCCTGAGTCTTTGTGGTTTAGGCTTTCAGATGCCCATTGGCACTGGACACTCTGGCCTGGTCAGTGATCTGTCCATGGCTGTACTGGTGTGATAATATTTCAGACAGAATTCTGGTGGTCTGATAAGAAGCTAACATAGGTCTGACTGCAGCTTCCTGTGTCTTTTCCTGACTATAGTAAATGAAGGTGGTGCTCCTCACTTTCTCAAACCCCTTCTGGACTGCCTGGTGGACGAAGGAAGCAACATTACACTTAGGGGTGTCATCACAGGGAAGCAGCCAATCAAAGTGTCCTGGTTTCATAATGGTGAGTTCTGATTGCATGGGCCTGAAACTGCAGTCAGTCCTGAAAAACTGGACATAAGAAAACAAACGTAGCTGTCCTAAACGATACTGTCCTGTGATCGGGCGATACAGCCCTGTGATTGGGTTATACTGTTCTGTATCTGGGCGATACTGCCTTGCGCTAAAACTGTTCTGTAATCAGGCGATATACTTCTGTAATCGGGTGCTGCTCACCTGTAATTGGGTGATTCAGTCCTTTAGTCTTTTCTCTCCAATGGTAATTCCAGCATCCCTTTATACTTGTTGTCTAAAGTGTCTTATTATGTCCTTAGTATCTCCTCTCTCTCCGTTCTCTCTTTACCTTCTCTATCTCTATCAATCTGTGGCTGTCTTCTTTTGTTTAATCTGACTAGTTTCTTTCTCTTTGTCTCTCCCCCTCCCATCTTACTTTCTGTCTCATCCCTTTATGTCTCCTTCTCCTCTCCCTCTTTGTTTATCTGTCTATCTATCTATGTATCTATCTATCTATCTATGTATCTATCTATCTATGTATCTATCTATCTATGTATCTATCTATGTATCTATCACATTATTTTCTTTTGTTTAATCTGACTTGACTCTTTCTTTCTCTTTGTCTCTCCCCCTCCCATCTTACTTTCTGTCTCATCCCTTTCTGTCTCTCCCTCTCTTCCTTCTCGCCATCTCTCTCTTTTTTGTCCCTCTCCCTTTTCTATTAATCAATCAATCAATCAATCTCTCTTCTCTGTCTTTGTCTCCCTCTCTTTCTCTCTCAGGTAAGGTGCTGTATGGGAAGTCGACCTTTACTGATGGAGAGGTGAAGTTGGTTCTTACCAATTGTCTGCTGGAGGACGCTGGGGCTTACACCTGCATAGCTGAAAACGCTGCAGGAAAAACGTCCAGCAGCTCAGCCGTGTGTGTCAAAGGTACCACCCACACACAGTGCAGTCTGTTGCATCATTTCAGAGAAGTTATTCTTCCTGAACACAAATTCCAGGAAAGCTGTTTTTTGTGCATTATGTGTGAGTGTGTTTATGTTAGTACGTCTAGGGGTTAAAAGAGATCCTCTTCCTGAACCAGAGGAAACATGACTAAGATGATTTTTACATGTCTGAACAAAGCTTATCTCCATTTTACACAGTTTGAAGACACTTTTACATTGTATAAATATTTTAGAATAAAATGGACCAGATGGTCAACATGATTGAAAATAACTTGAGTAAAACTGGAAATTTAAATGACCAATTCACTACCTGCCCTTAAATGATCTAACCGGTAGCAGCACCTTTAACATGACTGATAAGAGGTCAGAATATGTCAGAACACTACTTCTTCATCCTCTCATGTTGTACTGACTCGACTATTGACTTACTATCAAGCTACAAAGTGGTATTACAAGGCAGGACCATCAGACTTGTTACTAAACTAAAAATCTTACATACTGCTCCTTTAACATTAACCCATAACATTCAATGTAAGGAATAATCTGAGAATATTTTCTGTGGAACATGTTGGAATTAAATATGGATGCTTGCATGTGCTCTCACAGAGGACTTTATGACTAACACCTTCTCATGCAGACTGTAGTCCATCTTTTCCTCTGTATACTTTATTACCCTGTTCTTCAATGGTCAGGACCCCTATAGGACCACCACAGAGCAGGTATTATGTGGGCGGTGAATCATTCTCAGCACTGCAGTGACATTAACGTGGTGGTGTGTTAGTGTCACTGTCCACTCTATTAGACACTCCCACATTACTGGTCCACCCTGTAGATGTACAGTCAGAGACGATAGCTCATCTGCTGCTGCAGAATGCAATGTTGGTCAGCCTCTAGTCTTTCATCAGTGTCTATAGGACGCTCCTCACATGATGCTGTCCACAGGAGGCTGTGGGCTGGATAGTTTTGTTTGGTGGACGATTTTCAGTGCAGCAGTGACACTGTGGTGTCCAGCAGCACTGCTGTGTCTGACAGTATTATATTCATTACATTACCCTCTACCACTATGGAGTTATACTAATACCACACATGGAACAGTGGTGTACAGTCACTGTTCCTGCCAGTAAAACACAATCCACAACTTCATGACTTTCATTATCTGCCTCCCTTAATCTCATACACTTTCCTTTCTTTCTTTTCTTTTTCATATCAAATGAAAATCCAAGAAACGGTTGTTGCTGTCCAAAACAGTCAGACAAACTCATCTCGACCTCCTGCTCCTCGGCTGAGAAACAGCAGTTTGAACTCACCTCAGAAAGTTCTGGATGATGGCAGTGTTTTCCGAGGACCAGAGTCACCTCAAACAGGAAGTCCTCAAACACTGAGTCCAACACACAGGAAAGGTAGATGTTTACCCAAGAAAGTCTCAAACATTAAATCTTAAAGCAGTGGGCTTTACCACCTTTACTAACCATAAACCTAAAGCTAATTAGTTAGTCATGTTTGGTGTCTAAAGTGTGCACTGGAGCTACAAGGCTATAAAGTATGTGGCACGTACATGTAGTAGAAGCTAATAACTCCTTTAGTTTGTATTAGCGTTTAAGCTAACTTCATGCCTAAATCAGCACACTTGTCTCGAACTGTGTAACAAATCTAAAAAAAAAAAGTAATCCCATCTAATCCTATCTGAAAAAACAAATATTAGCTTGAGTTGTTAGCCAAGTTAGTAAAATAAAAGCCACACCAGCGACGGCCTCGCTATCCCAGTCCCATCCTAACACAAGAGCCACATGTGTAAGGTCAAGCACTTGTCAGTGTGTGTATTAACATTCACTTAGTGATCCCTTTATAATCAGATTTCAACTATTATCTGATAAGAATCAGCATAACCCTAATTACCTAGATCGGACTAATTATTAGAAAGCCGATAAAGAAATCTGTGAGCTGGGTTAGCTCAGTAATCAGGTTTCTCAGCATACGTGGACCCTTACTCTGATTTCTCAGTCTGCACAGGTGAAAACACAGCGCCGTCCAAGAATAAGCAACTTCTCTTTTCTTTTTTTTTCCAACTGATCTGAAGCCAAATGAACGCCCTCAAAAGAATAGTTGCCCCCAGAAGGAAGCATCAAATTGCAAAGCTATTGGAACAATAAATGATAAATTTATTATCATTTGATATGGGCAATATTTATTGAGCTACACATACAGAAGTAGTGTCTCTCATTATGATGTCAAACCGCCATGCGGCGTGCCAGATGTCCTAGCACAGAGTTGTAGCGGTTCCTAATGGTGTCCTGTAATTATCCATCCCATGCAGCTTGAATATTCTCACACAGTTGCTGCAGATTTTGTGGTAGAGCTGGAGTGTTGATAGGGTACCCAGTAGCATCCCATACCTTTTCTGTTGGCCATAGGTCTAGCGATAGAGTTGACCACGGGTCATCTACACCAAAGCAAAAGCAGGACTAGTGACTGAAGATGACCCGCTGGCATTCTAAGTCACTCCATGACAGTCTGGCATGACAGCACTGCAGTCTTTGGCGACGTTGATGTAATGCTGATTGACACTCGGATTTTCCTGGATTGTGTATCAGGCTTTAGACATTGAGTGTAGAGTCTGCACTTTAGGAACTTCAGAAGGTATGAAACATGAGTGCTGTTCATAACTAATGTCTGATACTAATACATAACTAATACTCAATTTGGTATTTGAGTACTGGCAGTACTCAAGTACACGTGCACTGAGTGACCATAAGCTCCCTTTATTATTCCATTGCAGCCGTATTAGCCTTGTAGCTTAAGTGAACTTCAGACCCAAACATGTCTTGGCTAATCACTGTGTTTATGGTAATGTCACACAGGCCTGTACCTAGTTAAAAGCAGGAAGTAGCCGTATCACATATTTGTGTATGAATAGCATGTGTGTTTATGGTCATGATGAAGATAGCCATGTCCAGAATGCCTTTATACTGCAGGTCCTGCTTTACCTGTTTTTTTTGTTTTGTGCATACCTGAACTGTTCCCATTTAAGGGAAGTGTGTGCTTGGGACCTAGGCACATCACTACGCATACACACAACCCCTCCCCTGTGTGCACGTGTGTGTGTTCGCTCATCTATTTCTCTTCCTCAACTGTTCTAGAGGCAACTGGGAAGAGGAGAAGCAGCTCAGGGACAGGTAAGACCGTCTCTGCTCTCCTACAGCTCTTTGTCACTTCTCTTGCCTGCTCTCATTCTTCTTCAGCTTTCTTCATAAAAAGAGGACAGTTTTGCTGCTCAGCTATTGCTCTTTCATAGCTCAGAAGACTTAAATATGCCAAAAGTCTTGAGGATAAATAGGTACAGACAAAACTGAGAGATTTCTGAGGGAGTTCTGGACCAGATGAAAGTTATAGTAGGTTGGCTCACTACCTCTTAGTCTTGGGCAAGGAACTTTGAGGCTCTATTAGGTTGGAAAGTAAAGGGACGACAGTGTGGGAGAATATTGCAGTCTTTACAAAAAAAGAGAGGAGAGCGGGAGACACCTGTTTGGGGGCAAGAGACTTAGAAGGGAAACTCTACCAAATTTTCAAATTTAATTTTTAATTCAGACGCAGAGTTTTGTTGTGATGGCCATGTAAAGATACTTTCTTCAAAAGAAAGTCAACTTCTAGCCATTTCATTTAATATCCACATCACATCCACCAGTAAACCTATATATACACTGATAATGATATATATACATATATATATATATATATATATATATATATATATATATATATATATATATATATACATATATATATATATATATATATCTTCATTTGTGATACTTTATATGTTGTACATTCGATCTGGCTCAGTAGCATATCTTTACTGTGGTCAATAAATGGTGGCCAGGTTTAATGAACTGCTTTTGTGTTAATGTTTAGTTATTAGTTATACGTTTTTCTAAGGGTATACAGATAGTAATTTCTACATTTCAACCGGGACAAAGGTGTCGGATTGCCATTTTAGTGCAATGCACTTTTTGACAATGACTGACCACCTACATGAGTTTTTACCTGTAAAGTTAATGATGGTAATGATGGTATTAAATCCAGTTCAGTTCTACTTTGTCATTATACCAATACAGGGTTGTACAGTATAATGAAACACTGTCAGGCTACTTCACCAGAGTAGTAATGTTAAAAGAATAGATAAATAGTAACAGTGCAAAGACAAAAAGACAGGGACACAATACAGCATGTGTGTAAACAGTAAGACACATGCAGTAACTGCAAACAGCAGTTAGCATATGAAGAGACTGAAATACAGCCTGGTGTTAAGTGCACATGCCAGAAAGTACAGTATGTTCAGGTATCCAGGTGTGCGGTAGGTATGTGGTTGTACACAGTAGATGTATATATGATAGTGTACATTGCAAGAAGTGAGAACAGCAGCTCAGTGTTTAGGTAAACATCTTAAACATGGTGATAAATTCAAGATTCAAGCGTTTATTGTCATACGCACAAAGAAACAAGCAGTTGCACTGTACAATGAAAATTCTTAGTCCGCACTCACTCAATCAGGCAGCATATTCATAACCATTTCATCTACTAGATTTCCATATGGGGGCTTTTAGATGGGTAAAACCTTTCAGACATTCTCTTTCCATTCACCACCACTGTGAATGATTTTATGGAACGGGTGCATTTCAGATTAAAAACAAGTTTAAATGACTTTGTTCACGTCTTTAATATTCTTCTCTAAGAGAATCTGCAAATATATAAAGGAGGTTTTCATTTGAAAGTCATTCTTACAAAATTTGCATTGTTTATATACGTCCTTAGAACAGATGAGCTCATGTGTGATTAGTCTGGCTGTAGATTCATCTCTTACTGTGAGATTACTGTGAGGTTTAAACATGGGTCATGATCTCATCTGCTGCAGCACAGTTGGTCATGCCTCAGTCCTTCATCAATGCCCGCAAGACGCTGCTAACAGGGCACTGCCCACAGGACACTCCCACAGGATGCTGTTGGCCAGATAGTTTTGGTTGGTGGACGGTTCTCAGTCCAGCAGTGACACTGAGGTGTCCAGCAGCACTGCTGTGTCTGATCCACATACACCAGCACAACACACACCAGCACACCACCAGCAAGTCAGTGTCACTGCAGTGCTAAGAATGATCCACCACCCACATAATACCTGCTCTGTGGTGGTCCTGTGGGGTTCATCACCATTGAAGAACAGGGTAATACAGTATACAGAGAAACACATGGACTACAGTCTGTAGTAGAACTGCAGAAGTACTCTGATCTTCCATTTCCTGCAGTCTTGAGTAAACTATTGAAGTTTTTATTGTGAAGCCAGACTGCTTCATGTGCAAAAGGATCAGTCATGCAACATTTTGACCTAGTAAAGTCCATAAAACTTAGTTAAACTGTGACCAGTCTGACCTTCTTTTAGGGTAATTCAATCTGCAGTTTGTACATACGTGCAGGTTTTCTCCAAGAAACTCAGTGGAGTCAGGGGTCTGGCTCATAACTCAGCTTTATTAATAACTCAAAACAGCATGGAGAAAAGGGGGAAATGCTTGGCATGAACACATTTAATTAACGTTAAAGTGAACATGGCGTGCTCTGACGCCACAGCCTAATATAATATCTGTACTGCGATCTCTGAATTCATATCATCTGGAGACATTCGCTAACCTAATTATATTCCCTGTTTGTGCTGCTCTGCACGTTGTGCTATTAACTCATTGCGCTTGTACTTCTGTGTGTTCGCTCTCATTTGCACGTCAGTGTCTTTTTGTTACTGGTCAGTGTAGCCAGGATGTTAAAACACAGTATTCCTTCCATAACATGAATCATATTGAATGATGACTATTTGTGTTTGCACACAGAGGAATTTGACCTCCACATTTAACCCATCTGTGCATTGAGACACCCGCACACACACTCTAATAGGCAGCGAGCACACATACCCAGAGTGGTGGGCAGCCCTATTAATGGCACCTAGGGAGCAGTTGGGAATTATGTTCCTTTGCCCAGGGGATCGAAAAGGTGACCTTCCAGTCTTGAGGCTGGATCCCCAACCTCCAGTCCACTACTGACATATGTAATGGGTCAAGGTGAAAAGCAACTGGTGGTCTAGGTATACCTTACACATATGTTTCCTTAAATAATGGGGCTGTTTAGCCAGTATCATCCCAATTAAATAAACAAATAAAATGTCTGAATTTTGCTCCATTGGTTTTCCCCCCGAGCTGAAATGTACCCAACAAGCAGGACTTACAGTCCACGCAAAGAAATCTATCAAAGATTTGCATTTTTTGCATAATAAAATTATTAAGATGTAAGCACAGTCATTGATGCAAAATGCTTTGTACCAAGTTGTGCACAGTGCTGGTGATAAGAACTAGATGAGAGTTTAATGCCTCTAAAAGCTCATTTACATGCACTGCTGATGCCTGAGGTGTTGTGATATATGATAGGTTTGAGAAGGTTTGGCCCTCCTTTCAGTGGTCAGCTGTCTTGTTGGGATCATAATGTCCGAGCTGAGTCCTATGGGCACCCCCTTTTTCCCCCACAACCCGAAACAACTCCCACTCCCACTTGGGTGCTGACTACGTGTCCTTTCCGGTCTCATTTACACTCCAGATAGACTCCACTCCACTCAGTCCTCCCCCCAGCGCTCTACTACTTCCTCATAGTCATCTTTCCTCAAGGCCTCACCTCCTGTGGATCCATGACCATCATCAGCATTATGTGTGGGATCACTGGTGTGTTTGGATAGTAAACATAATTAACATAAATGGAATCATTTCACATCAAACTACTTTTGCCTCTTTACCACCTGCAAAGTGCCAGTGCTTGTGCCAAAGCTACTGCTGGTTCCTAGGATCTATCGAATCCTTTAAGAACAGGCACTGCTTAGAGAGCCGAGTGTATATGTATCATTGTATATACATTAAAGTACTACTGAGGTTAAAATGTACTGGCTGTTTTAAAAATGAGCCATGTAAAAATGTAGATGAAAATCTAGAGTAACATTATTAATGTCTCAAAATATGGGATTGCAAAGAAACAAAGTACAATTAATTGAATTCCCCTTTACAGATAGTCAACTGATACAAATTGGTGCATCTAACACACACTAACTAGCTCAGTTAGCCCCTACAGCTCCAGTGCAAATGCAAATGTCAGACATGCCTCAATTGATCAACTACATTTAGGAAGATTGAAACGAACAAAAAAGTATAAATATCATTGTAAGTTGCTTTACAGTAGTGCACCCAGAGCTGAAAAACAGCTGCAGAGGAAGCCAATATTCACACCTTGTAGTTTTCACGTGTCGCATTCGAGACAAGGCGTGTGACATTATACAGGCAGCAAGCGGCCTTTAAGCTACATTAGATTAGATCAGTTCAGGCACAGAGTGGTTTTTCAGCTCCTGTTCCTTGTTTCGATTGTGCTCCAGCAGCTTGTGTTGTGTTTGAATGGGGTTACAGTGCTACATCTGTTAGCTTAACCTATTTTGGCTTTCCATGTAAGTTCTGATATCTGGCATTAGCACGTGTGGTCAGTGAAGGCACAAGGCTAGTTTCTGTCATGTGCAGTCAAATGAAGTTAACTGCTCTGATTTGAATAATAACATCTTTTGTGGTTCGTAGTCAGAACTAAGCATTTTATTGCATACAGGGCCATAAAGTTAGATACCGTGTGTTTGTGTTCATGGGCATTCATGTATGGGTATGTGGGTTAATTATACGTATCAATGTACAGATAAAGAGGTGAACTAAAGACTAACGCTGTAAAACTGAGTGGTAAATATTGGCTCAGTACAGGGAGGGGGAGCTTTTATGTAAGACTGAGATCATCCAAAGCTGCCTATTGACACTTCAAAGCATGCTGTGATCGATGATAACATTTAATAACTGCTGATACTAAACTTGAGTGTTTATGTCAGGCATCCACTAAGGACTGAATAAAACATATAAGATATAATAATAATAATGAAACATTGACTTATCTGAGAACTGTGTGGGCATGGCTTTAAGCAACTTGAATGACAGCTCTCTGCCCAACACTCCTAGCCTGTTCCACCCCCATACAGAACTAACATCATTATCCAGCATTTATAAGAGAATTACTCGACCAAAAAAGTCACGGACGAACAGACGTGCAGACAGACGAAACAACACATGAATTAATAAATGAATGGATAAAAGAGTAATGTTAGGGCATGAATAAAGGAATGAACTGATGATGAACCCGTGTTAGGGTATGGATGAATGAATTAATAAATGAAGGAACAGTGTTGGGATATGGATAAAGGAATGAACGGATGAAGAAACAATGTTGGTGTATGGATAAAGGAATAAACGGATGAAGAAATAATGTTGGTGTATGGATAAAGGAATGGATGGATGAAGAAACAATGTTGGTGTATGGATAAAGGAATGGATGGATGAAGAAATAATGTTGGTGTATGGATAAAGGAATGAACGGATGAAGAAACAATGTTGGTGTATGGATAAAGGAATGGATGGATGAAGAAACAATGTTGGTGTATGGATAAAGGAATGGATGGATGAAGAAACAATGTTGGTGTATGGATAAAGGAATGGATGGATGAAGAAACAATGTTGGTGTATGGATAAAGGAATGGATGGATGAAGAAACAATGTTGGTGTATGGATAAAGGTATGGAGGGATGAAGAAACAATGTTGGTGCATGGATAAAGGAATGAACGAATGAAGAAACAATGTTGGTGTATGGATAAAGGTATGGAGGGATGAAGAAACAATGTTGGTGTATGGATAAAGGAATGGATGGATGAAGAAACAATGTTGGTGTATGGATAAAGGAATGGATGGATGAAGAAACAAATGTTGGTGTATAGATGTATTGGTATATAAAGGAGTGAAGGGGTGACAGGCAGCTACAGACAGCCAGCTGCTAGCCTTTGGTGATGCTGGTTAGCTTTAGCTCACTAAGTGTCTCTGGCTCTGAAATTGTTGTGTGGGCAGGGCCAGAGGTTTCAACTTGGGATTGGTCAGGAGAATGCTGACAGAACCATTACCCAAACCATTACCCAAAATAAGGACCACTCAGTTTATATGAAAGAACAAAGAAATATGCATTAATCATGAAATAACTCTATTTAGCTTTGTGTCTGACACTGCTCACTGCTGTGTGTCCAGCTATCCCGGTGCAGGTGGTCTGTCCACGTGATCGGGTGGAGGTGCGAGTAGGGGAGAGTGCACGTCTGAGCTGTGAGTTTAAAGGCAGCTCTCCTGTGGTCTCCTGCTGGATCCACAACAAAAAAGAGGTACTGAAGCCTGAACATATATAAAGTGCTAAGAAAAAGGGAATACAGATTAGCTCCCATTCTCTCCCCTCACTTCAACAGTCACTTTTACCTCTCTCTCTCTCTCTCTCTCTCTCTCTCTCACTCTCTAGGTGTTGGAAGGTTGTAGGTACTCTATTGAGAGCAGTAGTGACAGCAGTACTTTGGTCATTTCTGACGCTCAGCCTCAAGATTCTGGACACTACACTCTTGTTGTACGAGATCGCAAGAGCTCTGACCAACACACGCTCACACTGTACGTCACTGGTAAGCCCTACATAACATGCACTCACTCTGTCCATATTTAGTAAGCTCTGTCCAACAAACACTCAACTAGTGTGTCATCAGTATGCTCCTCCCATACTCAGCATGTTCATCACTGATATATACTTACACCTTACATCCAGCTCCACCCAACATACAGATACCCTCTTTGTCAACATTAATCTCCACCCAACATATACTCTGGCTGTCTGTCATCAGTAAGCTCCGCCCAAATTACACTCTCACTGTCCATCATCAATATACCATGCTCACCATACACTGACACAGTTTGTCTTTGATGAGCTCCACCCAGCATACTCACCCTGTCCATCATCAGTAAGCTCCACCCTACACATGTACCCACTTTGTCAAAAGTAAGCTCTGCCCAGGATACACTTACCCTGTCCATCAGAACACTATTCGGGTAAACTGACCCACTAATTTGTTGTTTCATGGCTGCTGTTTTGGACACAGTTCACAGACTGCTGACATAAATCATATCTGCCTAATGAGAGAGAACATTAGGAATGCACAGCTCTGATCAAAATACCTGAATATTGGGTGCCTTATTAATTTAAACAGTCTTTGTGATCTATACTGACAGTGTGGCTGTTAACAAGCACATAGATTAAACATTATTTGAGACGAATATCGCACTCTAATAGATTTTGAGTCGTGCCCTGCTGTTTCCCAATTCGCTGAATGAGTTTTGAATGGATAGGTTTTTATATGATAGGCTGTTATCTTGCTCTGACTGCTCTTTGATCCTGCACTAGATTTTTATATTGTTTGCACTGTTGAGACAGGTTGATGTTTACTCTGCAGGTGACTGTAAATGTCCTGTAGTAAGAATAAGTAGGAATGATGTCACACATTATAGACCAAAGGTACCGAAGAGTTTTTTAATTATTCTGGCAATATTTTAGTATGAAGTCAGCTTATTCAATTTCACTAATTTAGTGTTTCTGCCAAGAATTACATTGGCTTGCCCAATGGGATAGCAGTATGTAAACTAATTATGAAGTCCCTGGAGGTACAACATGTGGCATACCCTGAGCGTTGAGTCATGGTACCAATGGTTTTGGGCTGATGATAGGTTCTGTGTATGGTGCAGACCCCATGAAGCCATGGATACCAGTTGTCAACAAGGCGCTGTGCAGGCTGGTGGTGGCTTCATACTGGTGTCAGGGGTGTGCTCATGGTATGCGTAATGTCCACTGATCCACGTCACTGACGGGTGCCCACTATGTTTAACTGCTTGGTGACCATTTGCAGCCCTTCATAGACTTCATGTAACTCATGTCAACAATGATGGAATGTTCAAACAGGCCTAGGTTGTCCAGAATTTCTTTGAGGAGCATTCTGGAGAGTTCTGACCAATGGTGTAGCCTGCCATTCACCTGGCATGAGCCCAATCGAGGCATTCCACTAACATGCCTCATTCAAAGTCACGTTGCCTTTTCCTGAGCATGCTGGCCAGTGTTCAGCCTCACTCGCAAGATAACACTACACAACTTACAGGTGTTCCCAAGCCGCACCCTAAAGTGACGGCACTTGTAATAAATTCACACGCTGCTGTCCCATGATTTTACTTGTGTATATATACTTGTGGTTTATCTACTTGTTTAATAGCATTTCATTTCTGTATGCATCTGTGTTCCAGAGCAGCCTCAGCCTCCAGCCTCCAGTCCAGTGGTGTGTGTTCTCTCTCAGCACTCGGTGGTCCTCTCTTGGTCTGGGCCGTGTTACGACGGAGGTTCAGCTGTCACTGGTTATGTGGTAGAGGTTCAGTCTGTAGGCTGTGACGACTGGACCGAGCTTGCTGCCCACTGCAGGAGCACGTCTCTGAGGGTGAGCTCAGGACTCCAGCCAAAAGGACAGTACCGCTTCAGAGTGAGGGCCTGCAACACTGTGGGGGTTAGCGAACCCAGCCAGGAATCCCAGGTGATCAAGATGGATGGATCAGGTGAGAAATGACCCCAACATTGTGACTAGTGTGGTTCAGTATGAGCATTCACATATAAACCCTTGGGTAGCAATTGAAATACAGCCTAAACAGGCTGCTATAACACCAGCCATAATCTCAGTAGGTAATAATCAGTTGTATATTTATATTTGTATACATTGTATCTCAAAACTGAAAACAGAAATACATTTACATTTAAGGCATTTAGCAGACGCTCTTATCCAGAGCGACTTACAACCGTGCTTAGTGTTCTGTTGGATAATATTCCAGCTAGAGGAATAGAGGAAGTTTAGAGCCTAAAATACATACTATTACTTGCCTAAAGACTTTTTTCCACATAGTTTTGGGCCATTCTTTTGGTTCATTCACTATGAACTTTGCATGCAAAAGGACAACAAGTACTTTTGGCAAAAAAAAAATTGGAAAATAACAACAACTTATTTGTTATATCTAACTTTTGCACAGCCCACATTCTGGTTATTTTTTCTCAGTATGTGAAATTCAGTAAATAAAAAAAAAATAATGCATTATATATCAGTGCCCGATATATAGTTTGCAGATATATGGATTTTTTTCAGTTATCAGCATCACTCTAATATTTAAATTTGAGTCAATATTACAACCAGTAACTTTCCTTTAAAGTTTTTTTTATTATTACATGTATTGTTATTATTATTTTGCATTGATGCATGTACAGTCTGAACCTGTGCGTCAGGGAGAACATGTCTGCTGTGAGGAAGCATTTCACAGTGCGAGCAGAGAACAATAGAACTACAGTTTGCAATAACTTTTTGCTACAGCGAGGGCAAAATGAAGCAAGGGGCCTTAAATACCTATCTAATTACAGATTTGAGATGTCATTCCACTGTTCCTAGCATTAGCATGAAAACGGGAGCAGTAGCAACAGTTGTGTGTGTTAAGCAGGTACTGGAAAGTGGCAGGAGATTTCTTAAAGAGAGTCCGAAACCTAAAGCATAAACACAGACATTTATGTCTCTTGATGACTGACCCTTACCGCTGTGGACAGCCAGAGTATCCGGGACCCATCATTTCTCTGGACAGCAGAAAACCCACATGAAATCTAATTTTTTTCTAAAAATCACATTTCAAATGGATTGGATGATCTGATTGTTATGGATGTGTCTCAGTCTGAATACTCTCAAATCATATATGGTGGTATAGGGTGGTTGGGATGGCTCAGTGGATAGCACCACTACCCACCAGGGAGCTGCCACCTCATGTGGGAGATGGGGGTTTGATTACTGGTCTGGGTTACTATCTTGTGCCACATTAATAAGAGTCCATGGGTAAGACTTGTAACACTATTTTGGCCTACCTGAAATATGACAAACCTTGGAAGTCGCTATGGATAAGAGTGTTAGCTAAATTCCATAAATATAAATGTAAGTGCCAAAGAGTTCAGAACTATGACTTGAGATCATGCACCTCTGTCTATCCTGCTTCCACTTCCAGCTTACAAAGAATCCGAGCCCCCAATGAGCAAGCCAAGGGGCGACTGAGGCAAGGAAAAACTCTAGTTAAGAAGGAAGAAACCTCGAGAGGAACCAAGACAAGCTCAAAAGATCTGATCTGAGAAGCATATGCACTAGATGCCTTAAAACACGGCCTTAGTTGGCCAATTTTTGACAGAATGATTCTAAATGATTCATATCAGCCTCTCTTTAGTATGTGAGTAGAATTACTGCTGATATTCTTGAACTCTGAAGAACAGCCGGTGTACGGTATTGTGGCATGTGGTAACGTATTGAAAGTGTTACCTGCTGAAGTGTGGTCAGTCAGCTTGTGGTGATATCCTCTGTGTTCTGTGTGTCCTTCAAAGGGGAGCTGCATGAAGAGAAGATAGAGGAGTTTGTGAATGTGACTATCAACGAAACACACAAAGTCACTGACCACTACAACATACAGGAGAAACTCGGAGTGTGAGTAACTTTACACAAACACGCCCACACCTTTTCATGTGTCCATCCATCCTTCCATCCATCCATCCATCCATCTCTTTCTGTATCTCTTAAAGAGATCTAAAGTTACTGTTACAAAACACTTAATTTATAATCTATTAAAAACAGACACATTCATTTTACTAGTCAGCAGCTATTTCTGTTGCTGGCTCTGTTGTTCTCTCTCTCGTCCGTGAAACAAGGAACAGTGATCTAAAAATCTTGTTGTATATGTCATTCAGCTTTTCCAGTTTTAGCCTAAACCTGATATTGCTCCATAGGACTGCAGTCATATGACCTCATCAGACAGAGACTATGCAGACTACTACTAATAAAAAAATGCGTTGGTCACTTTTTAAAGGCATACAAGTCTTAACAGTCAGGGTTCCCTTTAAAAGTCTGAGACCTCATCTTAACTTTCTTTGCCTTTTGGTCTTTCGTCCACGTGCAACAGGCATTTGAGATAACTACAAAAGAAAGCTTTTGCAAAACTCTTCCCAGCATGAAGACATTTAACCGTTTTGGCTTGAACCAGTGAAGAGTTTTGACTTCTAATGTCGAGTGTGCATCTCCTTTGTCTACATAACATGGTTTTGTGGGATATTTTAGCATTGCTAACAGGACTTGTTACATGTTCACACATTGATATACAGTTACTTTTACACTATACTGAAAAACAGAGGCATCAGAATGGGTTTGGAAAAGGTTAATTATTGACACACACAAAATCAAACCCTGCTGTATTAAAATTATTTATATTCTAAAATAAGTGTTTTTCTGAGCAAATAGATGCTTGCTGATTAGCTTTTTAATTTGGATTTTCTTAGATAATGTTCCATAATATGCCCCATATATACTCATCATCGAAAGAATAGTTGCACACAGAGGAAAGTTTGAGATTGCAGTGCTATTGGGAAGGAAGATAAAGGTTACCAGGAACAATAAATTATGCTAAGACACGTTAGATTCGTTAGGTGTCTCCACTAAATCAAAAGCGGGACTTGTCACTAAAGATTACCTTACTGAGTGGGTGTGTGTAATCGGTTACCATGGTTGTGTTAGGAAGACACAACAATCCCATTAGCTGTCAGTCCCAGAATGTTTGTCTATTCCAAGAAAATTACACTTGAAGAAAGCAGCATAAATAAAACATGTTTTAACAAACTTTGTTTTCATCTGAGGCTAAAAATAATAATTCACAGCTGTTTTACCGCTCCAACTGTCTAGAACATCATAAGGGCATGTGGGTTGTGTCTTGTTACAGTAAAGACACACATAAATCAGTGGCAGGTCATTCCTTTAGTCACGTAGAAGCATGAGAAGTTTTATTGAAACAGATCAAGTGCAGAAATCTGATTGAGTGAGGCACATTCAGTTACTGAGTTACTGTATAGAGTATTTCACATCCAGATTCATATCTTGGCTTTGACCAGGCTGTTCCATAACACTCCATTTCTTTTCTTTTTTTTTTTTTTTTTTGATTTACTTGTATGTTTAGGATTATTATCCTGTTAGAAGATCCACTTTTTCTGTTTAAACGTTTTTTGTTACAGACACATTCTCTCTGGTATAAAAAACAATTCCGTAATCGATTCTATGATTGCAAGTTGGTCAGCAAAGCACAACACTTCCACCACCATGCTTCACAGTCATTTATGGGGGTCTTCTGATCAAATTTCTGTCTTTGGTTTTTTCCAAACATGCCGCCTGGTATTGTGACCAAACAGTCTTGAGATCCGTGTTCTTTTTGGACAGCAACAACTTTGTCCTGGCGCACCTTCCGTGTAGGTCATATGATGGTAGATCTGTTACATCAGCAAAGGCAGGAGCTACCTGCAGATCCTCTAAAGAAACTTGGAGGTTCTGGCCTGGATTTGGCAGGGGTTTGAAATTTCTCAACTTGATCTTCTGGACAGTGGGAGAATTGATTTCTGACATTTTGGACAGGACCACTACAGCGCAGGGGGGTGGATCATTCTCAGCACTGCAGTAACATCGACGTGGTGGTGTGTTAGTGTGTGTTGTGCTGGTTTGAGTGGATCAGACACAGCAGTGCTGCTAGACACCTCAGTGCCACTGCTGGACTGAGAATCATCCACTAACCAAAGCTATCCAGCCAACAGCATCCTGTGGGCAGTGTCCTCTGGGTAGTGTCCTGTAACCAATGAACCAATGAAAAGGACTAGAGAATGACAAACACAGCACTGTGCAGCAGCAGACTGTACATCTACAAGGTGGACCAGCAATGTAGGAGAGTCTAATAGACTCTCTATATTAATAATACTAACAGTGGACAGTGAAAACACTCCAGCCGCACTGCTGCATCTGATCCACTCACACCAGCACAACACACACTAACACACCACAATCTTCAATGTCACTGCAGTGCTGTGAATGATCCACTACAAACGAAATACCTGCTCTGTGGTGGTCCTGTGAGGGTCCTGACCATTAAAGAACAGGGTAATAAAGTATACAGAGAAACAGATGGACTACAGTCTGGAACTGTAGAACTACAAAGTTTTCCTATATGGTCAGTGGCGCTGATAACATAGACAGGGAGTTTGTTTACAAGAAGGTTGTTTTAATGTTATGGCTGATGGGTGTAAATGACAAGTGTATATTGAGCATTACCAGTATCACTGCTTATTAATGTACCATATTTACCTGTAATACAGTCACTGTAACAATTGGCCATTCATTTTGTAAAGCTATATTTCTTTACTCTTTACTTTCTCTCTCATTCTCTCTCTCTCAGAGGGAAATTTGGTCAGGTTTTCCGACTGACCCATAAGGAGACCGGCCGCGTCTGTGCCGGAAAGTTCTACAAGGGTCGGCGCATGAAGGAAAGAGAGGCAGCCAAGAAAGAGATTGAACTGATGAACTTCCTCCACCATCCCAAACTGGTGCAGTGTCTCGCCGCATACGACAACAAGCCTGAGATAGTGATGGTGATGGAGTTGTAAGTATCTTAAAAAATGCAGTATATATGGCTTGCTGATTGTTATTGTCATTGAAAGTCTGCAGTATGCAAATCCCTCTCTAGCTAATCACAAATGAGCCAGTTGGTTCTATGGGTGTTCTTTGTGGTTCACGCTGTTAATTTATTGTTATTATGGTCAGTCTTTGATTCACTCATGTGTTTTCAGTTTATCTGTCGCATAATGACTCAAAGCTGAAATATGTGGTAATAGTCACAATATGTTCATATTGTGCTTGTGTAGTATTGCAGGTGGAGAGCTGTTTGAGCGTATTGTGGATGATAATTTTGAGCACACAGAGCCATCTAGTGTTGGTTACATGCGTCAGATCGTGCAGGGTATCCAGTACATGCACCAGCAAAACATTGTCCATCTGGACCTCAAACCAGAGAACATTGTATGCGTGGACAGGACCGGCATTCAGATTAAAATCATTGACTTCGGGCTCGCCGCCAGGCTGGGTGAGTGTCACACAAGACTACACTGTATGGCTAACACTATAACACTATATTTCATTCCTCCATTCAAATCATTAAATTCAGGTGTTCCAATCACCACCATGGACATAGATGCCATAAACCTAGCACCTAAGCATGCAGACTGCTTCTGGGTTTGGTGGTTGCCAGGAAAACGTACTTCCTGTGTCTGACTATGTAACAGTCAAATTTATGCTGTGCCTTTAAGAAAGGGCCATTGTATTTGCATATCCCAGTGTGGCCTCTGCAGAAGAAGAGAGCAGAGTGGTGAAGAAAGGTGGTGGTCACACTGATGTATAAGTGGACTGTTGTGGTCTTGAATTTATGCTGTGCCTTTAAGAAAGGGCCATTGTATTTGCATATCCCAGTGTGGCCTCTGCAGAAGAAGAGAGCAGAGTGGAGAAGAGAGGTGGTGGTCACACAGATATATAAGTGGACTGTTGTGGCCGGGAGACTGTTTTCAGTTAGTAACCGTGAATAAACGAGTATATTGGAGTACCTGCACTAACGTCTGTGTGGCTCAAGTGCTTCTGCTAACTCCTCTCCTCATAGCTACCTCGAAGGCTCTCCCCCATTATCCCCATCCCCCGAAGCGTGTAAAGTTTAGTGATGGGCAGTTGTTTTTTCAGGAGTTGGACTCAGCCTCCTTATTTCTTACTACTGAAAAAACTTCTAATGTTTCAGCATACCAAGAGTCCTGACCTCAACCTGATAGATCACCTTTGGGATGAATTAAAATGCTGACTGCGAGCCAGCCCTTCTCATCCATCATCAGTGTCTGGCCTCACAAATGCAACTCTGGAAGAATGGTCAAAAATTCCCATTAAACACACTCCTAAATCTTGTGTAAAGCCTTCCCTTAAGAGTTGAAGCTATAATAGCTGCAAAGGTTGGGCCCACATTCTATTAAACCCTATGGATTTAGAATAGGAGGTCACTCAAGTTCATAGCGGGTAAAGGCAGACAAGCAAATACTTTTGGCAACATAGTGAAGGCCACAGAAAAAAATCACCTTAATCCTCTATACAGCCACCCTGTGGTGTGGTGTGTGTACTCGTGGTATGTGGACATGGTCATGCGTTTGAGGATGCTGGTGATTTGGGTTGATTGCGTCTGTGTGTTTCCTAGATTCCTCCAACTCTGTGAAGGTGATGCATGGTACCCCTGAGTTTGTGGCACCAGAGGTCATCAACTATGAGCCCATCTGCTTGGCCACAGATATGTGGAGCATCGGAGTGATCTGTTATATACTGTGAGTCCTGTATGCGTCTGTGTGTTGACTTGTTTCAGACATTAAATATTTGGTGTTGGTAAATATTCCGTTATGGGGGCAGGCACTTCTATTGTTCTGTGGGTCCCTCACTCTTTGGTTATTTGTAATACTTACAGAGTCATTCATAGTAGTTGGTTAGTTAGTTTATAGTAGAATCATTTACAGTAGACACTGGATCATATTTTTAATATGTCACAGAATACTCTGTAGCAGTTAATGGTTCATCAAATAAACACTGCGTCATTCATAGTAGATACCGAATCATTATATGGTATTTATAGAATCATTTATAGCTATTAGTGAATTGTTTATCATAGATACTCCATCATTTACATCAATTGCTGAATCATTTTACTATTACTGAATCATTAATAGTAGCTACTGAATGTAGAGCAATGACTAAATAATTTGTAATTGATACTGAATCAATAACAGTTACTTAATTATTATAGCATATTAGTGAATCATTTATAGTAGATGCTGAATCAATTATAATTTATAGCAGTTACTGAACCATTTCTCATAGTTACTGAAAATTTGTTGTAGTAATCTAATAGTAAATTAATAGGAGCTACTTAATAATAATATAATAATTAATAATTATATTAATTAAACAAGCTGGTAAAAACATTGTCTGCCATCTAGTGGTTACTACTGTAATTACATGGTTTTCTTAGTACTGAGAACAATAAGAATCCTACAAAAATATTATGTCAGTGACTTATATCTGTCTTATGTTTGTGTGTGTGAATAAAGGCTGAGTGGTGAATCTCCATTCCAGGGAGACACCGACACTGAGACTTTGGCCCTAGTGACCGCAGCCAAGTGGGAGTTTGATGAGGAAAGCTTTGAAGACATCACAGAGAAGGCCAAAGACTTCATCAGCTCTCTCCTGCACAAAGACGTTAGGTTAGGCTGGGTGATGTGAACATTCATTCACACACAGTCAACTGCAGTTTGACTAAACATAAAGATCACACTCATTTTTGAGTTTGAGTGATAATAATTGTAGATGACCTTAGTTATTTACAGTGGTACTGATAGAAAACAGGGAACTCTAATGTACCTATTTTAAATATCTTTGCTGTCCAAAGAAAAACATGTATGTCCATTGTATGTCTTTTACCTTTATGCATCATTTAAGCTGCTGTTACAAATTTCATTATGAATGGACCAATAGAAATGGCCCTGTACCACTTGGAAAGAAGTCTGGCTCCATCAGCTGTAAAGTTGCCATTTTGGAGATACTTGTTTTGCTATGGACATCAGCGATATACTTAACTTTATATTCTTTAGATATACTACTAAACACAAATAGAGCCATTTTATTTCATTTACAGGATCACCAGTCATGCACTTTGAGTTTTAAATGTAAATTTCTAGTAAAATAGTCATAAAACTGGGGTGGGAAAAAAAGTTTGTTGGGATTGTTTTGCCTTACTCTGCATGTATCCCTCCACCATGAATGCAGTTTAATAGGTTTGGTCCTTGAATCTGTTATAAAACAGTATCTCAGAAAGGCACCATATTAATAAATATGTGGTTGGTGTTAGTGGATAACCAGACTACCCGGCAGAGAGCTGCCTTCTCATGTGGTAGATTGGGGTTCGATTCCCTATTTGGGTGACTATGTTGTATGACTATGCTGTCCTTGGCCTAACACTCCCAATGGTACTTTGGCCTACCTGTAATATGAATAACCTTGGAAGTTGCTCTGGGGAAGAGCATCAACTAAATGCCATAAATGTAAACACTTTATTTGAGCTTGTATCAAACTCAGACATCTGGTTCCCATCACCACCATTGTAAACAAATCTGACTCTGTTTCTCTAGAGCCGAGCATTTTCCCCAAACCACTCTGAATGTATATATAAATATATGAAATTCAGCTACATATCCCTACAATGCCAAATTATTAAAGACTTCCATGCCATCATAAACCTCAGCTAAACTCAAAAGATTACTGTGCTCTCTCATTGTGCAGGCGCCGGATGTGTTGTGAAGAAGCTCTGTCTCATTCTTGGATGGTGGCGTTTGAGACAGCAGACCCCAGCACTGCCAAAAACCTCTCCAAAGACAAGATGAAGAAGTTCGTAGCCAGGCAGAAGTGGAAGGTACCTCCTCCCCACAAAAACATATTCCGACAGAACACAACACAAAGTCTAAAGGACCTCAGGATCTGCGTGTCCTCGAGATGGTATCTGAGATAAACAGATTCTGAAAGGTGTCTGTGTTTATATGCAGAAAACAGGCAAAGCTGTGCTGGCTCTGAAGAGGATGGCCATGCTGTCCAAAGGCGAAGGCTCAGGTTCTCTCCCCAGCCCTGTGGACGGTAAAGCACTTTCACATGCAGCAAAGCCGGACACTTTCATGTCCATACATGCAGTCAGGGTACACCTCATCAAATAATGCGTTTTATTCATTTTAATTTAAATTTTACAATTAATTGCACAATTTATTTACTGTTTATTTGCTGAATTTTATATTTTGGGCCAAAATAAAAAGGGTATTCATGTTGCATGTGCAAAGGTTACAGTCCTTTTTTATTTTATTTTATTTCTTTCCAGCCAATTTGTTTAATTAAATAAATAGAAATTCAGTACTAAAATTAGCCATATATACAGTTGTCCTCAGAACTAACTTATTATTACTTCACCAGCAAAGCAATTACATTAAGAATTTTGCATACAGCTGTAAATTCATACAAATGTGAACCTTAGTCTCATGATTTTGAACCCTGCTGGTTGACTTCTCTGAATTATAATGAAATAGAATAATAATTTTAGTGCCAATGGTATAACCTACCAAATCTAGGCCCACTCACCTTTGTCTCTGGCAGACCCAGAATAACTGCTCAAATGCAACTTAAGTATTAAAATCAATTAAATGAATACAAAATTATTATTTATGATATAAATATTTAATAATTATAATAATTTTAAAATATCAATAAATTAATTAATTCAATATTAAAATAATCGGACACAGCAGTGCTGCTGGAGTGTCCACTCACTGTCCACTCTGTTAGACACTTCTACCTTGCTGGTCCACCTTGTAGATGTACAGTTAGAGACGATAAATCATCTGCACAGTTTGTGTTGGTTGCTTCAGAGATACAGACACTGAAACCACCAGTCTCCTCAGCTACTTTCTTCTCTGAGGTGTTCATGTTGTTAGTGTCAATCACGTGATCTCAGTGACAAATCAGCTATTCTGTGCATCCACCAGATGTCGGAGTTTTGGCCCTGTTCTAAAGTCTACATTTAGCATATGCCTCGTATTAATGGGACTTCATTCTAGCCCATCATACACCGGCACTTTAGAGCCTTTTGCACCGGAGCTACAAGGCTTAGTATGACAGTGTTCTCTATAAAAATGGACACCACAGGTTTCTGTCCCCGGTGGTCTAGTGGCTAGGCATTTCTTAGTGGGCTATCATGGGCTGGAGGTTAGGAAACCAGCCTTGTGACCAGAGGGTTGCTGGTTCAATTCCCTGAACTGATAGTAATGACTGAAGTTCCCTTAAGAAAGGCACCTAACCCCAACTGATAACCTAAGCCTGGTGCCAGTGCCTGATTCTGCATCCATGCGAATAAGACTGCTGATCGGCCAAGTTGTACCCAGATATTTCCATAGGTGCAAAAAAAACTTAAGACAGGCTGAATCTCATCTCTAGTTTCAAATGCAAAACATAAAATGCTTTGGTTCATAAACTACATTTGTGGGACCTTGTTGATTTTTGCATAATGTCATGTTTTTAGCTGTCTTGATCTAATATTTTAATTTATAAGATGCTGATTTTAAAGGTTAAGTAAAGCATATAGGCATTTCTGTAGATATGTTTGCCAATGCAGTCACTGACTAGGCCTGTCTCTGGCCTTGTACAGACACAGAGCAGGCTCTTAAGACTCTGGAGAAGAAGATGCAATCCAAGCCTGAGTTCACCAAGACTCCGATTGACCTGTCTGTTTTTGATGATTCCACTGCTGAATTCTTCTGCCAGGTCACAGGTTAGACACTCACCATACACTTTGTTGGAGCCCTCATTGGAAGCTACCTTGGAATTCCAGTTACTAGTGTGGCGCCCTCGCGTCCCTTTCTCATGTCTGGATTAGGAGTTACTAAGCCGAGGGGCTCTGGGTTTTCTATAAGTCAGTTTCACATAAACATTGCAAAGCCCAAGCATGAATCTAAGGGAAAGTCTTTTGCAGTTAGGACAGAGTATGGGCTGGTTATCTTTATAGCTACAATTAACTTTAACCTTTACAAATTAACCAAGTAGGCCACACATGTATAGTTGAACAAATATACTTGAGTTTAATAAAATAATATTTCAGTTCTTCCCTTCCTTAATAGAAAATTACATAAAGTTACATAAACAAACATTTCTACCACCAGGTACGACAACTGGATGAAGAATAAGCAACCACCTGTTATCAGCTAGCACCTATAAAGTATACTCTTAAAAAGGCATAACCATTACACTACATATGTACTATGACTACACTGTCAATAGCTCGATGAGCTAGAACAGTTATCCCTTTTACAGAAGTATAAATAATGTAAATCTAGTGGGATATGTTACTCAACACAGAACTACAGTTTATTAGTATCTAATTTCCACTAGTTACCTACACTCGCAATAATTACAAGAAACTACCCTTTCTGACAGCTCTAGAAGGAAACTTAATACTAACTACTATTCAAGTAAGAACTGAATCACCAAATAACAGCCTACTTTCCCGCCAGTTATATAACCAGCTTACCTCAGTAGCTCAGTATTACCAAAGTAAACTCTATAGTGCAACAATACCAGTGTAAGCCTAAATGACTTAAAGCAAATGTGGGCTCACACTCACACTCACACACACCCGTTGCAAGCCTGTGACGTTGCTTGGGGGCAAACAGAAAATGGCCTCTTTACTCTCTGAGCCAAATCAAACAAGCGTTACCTCGTTTTCAGGAGAGCATAGTAGCAGTCTCTCACGACCCCCGGGCAGATACCGCCCTCCCTCGAAGCTAGTGAAGTCCGAACACAGCACCAGTTCCAAGCTCTCTGGTTAGCGTCCTCCCTCGAAGCCAGAGGAAGTCTAGAGAGCGTGGCAGTTCAGCATTCTGTCTGGGTAGCAGAGGGAGCAGAACTCTGCGAAGTTAGCGGCTACCGCTAACGAAGTACATTACAACCTAGCTTTGCGGGTATCTCTGTTTTCAGTGAACTATGAATACTACTGTACATATTTTGAACCAGGCTACACTAATCACTTTATAAGCTCATCCTACATTATGAGCCACTATATTGGCAGACACCAATTACACAGCAGCACTGTCATGGTAGTGTGTATGGTGCACATACTCCAGTTCTCTTTCTTTCTCTTTATGTCTATCATTCTCTTTCTCAGGTTACCCGGACCCTGAGGTGGTGTGGCTTAAGGATGGAGAGGTGCTGGAGGATAAAGAGGGCAGTGTGCATGTGGAGTATGAGGAGGATGGGACCTGCGTCCTAACCCTGGAGAGTGTGTCCATACAGCAGAGTGGCACATATTCCTGCAGAGCCACCAACATCCATGGAGAGGCGCTGTGTTCCGCTAAACTTACTGTAGCAGACCCAGAAGAAGACACAGATTGAGAACGTCTTTAACAGCAAAAAATAAAAATAAAAAAAATGGTATCTTGGCAACTAACATGGTCTTATATCTAGTTGATACTGGTCATGAGATAAATGATCACGTGATAATTTTAGAATGAGAAATATGAGATATATCCACTAGATACAGGATCATTTTTTTGACAATGTCATTTTTTGAAGTGTTCTACATTTAGATATACTAAATATATCTCATGTAGATATATTATATACATCATATCTCTCTCTGTCACTCTGTCTGTACACATCTTTTTTCCTGAAATATGAAACAAGCTACATGTCCCTGATAGGTAGATCATTTAAGACCCCACTTGAGTGCTTTAACCCTTCACATTAGTGGTCTTCCACATTTTATACTATATAAACTGAATAATATCCCAGGGACTGGGGGATTCTGTGTTTTGTGCTGTGCTAGTTTTGTTGAATATGTTCTTATCCACAGAATTTGCTCATGATGTATCAATAAAATCCATCAGCGCAGTCACCCCTCCTGGTTTCGGTGTAGTTGATGGATGTTACATTCAAAATCTTTTCTCTTGTATGTTCATAACCTGACTTTGTCCAACCACAACTCCTACACTGCACTATCACTACTATATAGGCGTAACTATGTTCTGGGACACACTGTGTCAGATTTGTTTTTATAATTTTGTCAAAATTGTAAACAAGAACAGCCATTCATTAATACGCTGGGTAGCTATAGCTACCTAATGCAGTGTATGTTTTAACTGACTCTATTAGAAACTTCTATCTTGTAGATGTACAGTCAAAGACGATAGATCATCTGCTTATGCACAGTGCAGTATTGGACATCCTCTAGTCCTTTATCAGTGGTCACAGGACACTGGCCACAGGATGCTGTTGGCTCCATAGTTTTGGTTAGTGGATGTGTATGCAGTGCTTTGCATGTATCTAGAGGATCGGGTTGCACTTTTGACCTGGCATTCGAATGAGATCCCTTCTAATACTTTCAGTATATCATGCTATTTGGATGTCAAATCCATAAAAAACATCCATCAAACAGACATTTGACTGTATTTCAGCAGGAGAGGAGTGTTGATGGGGATAGTTAATGTAATGCAGACTGTCATACACTCAAAGCTTCTTTGACCTCCTTCTTCTTTCAGTTATTGGACAAAAAGGACAGATTGTTTAGTCATGAAACCGATGCAACCATGAGTTTTTGCTATCCAGTTTATTTAGTCCTTAATAACTGTGATGATGTAGAGCTACACATCACCAGTGTATATTATACTATGTGTATACTTACCAATACTCACCCGTGTCTAGTCTTTACCCTTATGGTTTAAAAGAGTAATGAGAGCAAAACTCAGGCTTTTACTTAACAGGGCTAGGCTAACCTCTGCAGAAGGGGAGGAAGGTACAGAAATTGTACAATGTTGATTATGCATATAGATAAGTGCACGGTGTATAATGAATTAGAGGACAACAAGGTCATGACCTGTAAAATTAATTAATTAGCTGTGAAGTGGATAATCACTTGTTGCACCAGAAACGTTTTTATAGTCATTGTCCGTGCTTTACCCTTTTGTAAGAATGGAGTATTCTGGGGGAGGGGCTAATGGAATATAACATTGTGCGACATGGATAAGGGGTCACTTTTGCCTAGAGGAACAGGCTAAAAGTGTGAATGAGAGGTCTTTATGACTTTGCAGTCACCGATCTGTTTATCTCTGTATATAGAGTTTATGTCGTTTTGTTTTTCGTTCAGTGTACGCGCTTGTAAATATGTAAATAGCTGTCTGTAAACAAAAAGGTAAAGGGAAAACATCTTAGTTCTCGTGCCGACCAACTTTTTCCAGGCTCTTAGGCCCTTTCGCCCAACACTACCCATAGTGAGTGACACACCACTCCTGCACCCTGCAGGGGCTGTGGGCCCGCACTATTACAATAACCTATACACTTAAAAAGAGAAACATGAGGGTTAAAGGGTTCTTTACATTGTGAAAAAAAAATCTTCAGCTTGATGGAAAAGGTGCTCCAACAGTCTGAAGAACGCTTTTCTAAGGGTTTTTTGAGTATTCATGGCCCTTTACTAGAGAGCCTTTCAAGAATCATCTGTGTAATTGGTTCTTCATAGCCAAGCAACTACGACTATGCTCATGATACCTTTAAAAAAAGGTATTCCAGTGTGCTGTAGCGTCTTTGTAATTCTAAAAACCTGCCTATTTGTTTCCAAATTTTTCATACTTAATACAGAAGAGAAATGATGAGTAAGATCTCATTTTTGTGGGTATTAATAAAGCACTGTCATTTTTAATTACATTAGCTTAGACACCTTTAGCATAGAAAAACAGACCATTTGGTAGCTCATGTTTTTCTAAACCTGTTATTTTACCCATATTAGATTTCTTTATGCTGTATAAAGTAACATAATTCTGTTCATCAAAACCTCTGAAACTCAAATATGCTGATAAAATAAACCTACCTTCGAAAAATCCATCCAAAACAGTTCACATGTCTGGACAGGTTTACTTGTTCCTTGCTTCTTCTATGACTGAGTAGGCGTACCTGTTTTTTAGCCGAACGTGCCTCTGCCGATTAGTAGAGTCATGTCAAGAGGCTTTTATTGTCATATCATCAGTGTACAAGCACACAGTGGAGGGAAATTACGTTCCTCCAGGAACAAGGTGCAAAATGGAACAACAGAGTACAAAGTGCGAACTTGCAGACATAAGTGTGTATAAAAATAATTAAATTAAAACTAGAAACAATACGATCAATTAAACAGACGTTAGACACGGTAAACAGAAAGGACACTGTAGCACCGACACAGCACTCATTTTCGGACACAAGGTAGCAGCATGCTGTGATCTGTGGGATTACACAGTCAGATATCACAGCAGTTACTGAGGTACAAACAGGTTAAGTTCAATATCTTAAGACATAGTGACTCAAAATGTACTCTACCAAAATTGTAGAGCAGGGTGTTAACAGATTAAACCAAACATTTTGTTGTGAATAAAGTATCACACTGCTATGGCAAGTGAGTTAGCAGTCAAAATGGACGCCCACCTCACCGCCCCCCAAAAAAATTTCCAAAGGATATTTTACCCACAGCATCATCAGGGACAGTACACACCCTCAACACAGCCTCTTCACGCTCCTACTGTCGGGGCGACGCTACAGGAGTGTGAAGTCCAGAACAGCCAGACTGACAGATAGTTTTTATCCACAAGCCATCAGGCTTGTGAACACCTCCTCCCTCTTTCCGCTCTGAAACTGGCTGAACTCTGACTCTGACATGCACCCATTAATATGAGCGCAATACATATTCTGCTGCTGCTGTTATTCCATACTGTTTACTTCTGTACTTGCACAGCGCACTTTACACATGCATATGCACTTCACTTTACTTGGATCCATACAGTACTGTACTCTCCCTTCCTTTACTTAGTGTTTTTCTTTACTTAGTGTACATATATATATATTATACTTCTTATTTTTCTCTCTCCTTTTATATTGATATTTATTTTTTAAGATTGTGTCGGGAATGGAGGAACTGCAAAGTAAGAATTTCATTGTACAATGTAACTGCTTGTTATGCTGTGTATATGACAATAAAACTCTTGAATCTCTTGAATCTTGAATCTACTCACTGCTTGCATTATATTCCATGATTTTAGACAGCCTAGCTTGCGGCAAGTAGCATGTGACATTCCCTCTCTTATTTGTATAACACTAATACGTATGGTTGTTACTTTTGAGTTGCAATATCCTGTAACCAAATGAGCTGTGATGTAATTTGAGAGAAATTTTACAGAACAGTTCATACATCTGAATGTCTCCTGATGGACTAGGACCAGGCACTGTATGTAAATATGCTGTTGCGAAGCTCTCTATCGGGAATGTAATTGAATACAGTGGCACATCCCTTTGTACAAAAGGTGGTGCAGATTGCGTTTCAGGATTGACTTTCAAATGAGATGGTTTCCATAATTTTAATAAACGTAGACACTGATATGCCAGCACGGACATGGATGTGAAATTCAGCAGGTTGTTTGCATGCCCCAGGTTTCATTTCAATGATAACGTGTCATCCACATTGATCAACTCTACTTTTGCCTGCTGGGCAAAAAGGGCAGTCAGCTCATAAAACAAAACAGAACCACTGTTTAGCTTGTCTGGTCACAATAAAGACCTTGATGGGCCAAGAGATAAAGGGCGGACTCAACCAATCAGACTCTACCCCAAGGCTTTTGTAGTGGTCATTCCCTATTCATTAGGTTCATGCTGGAAATAATGTTTGTCATCTGTAGTTTCCCTGCAAAGACTATTGTCACGATGGAGCTTCTGCAGGGAAAATATAAAAGGACTGGAATATCTCCTCCCCTTCCCCCTCCTTCTCCACCTCATCTTCGCTGTTTCTTCTTCATGTCAGCTTTATCAACATCTGCTACTGTTTCTGAAAGGACTCTTTAGCGTTGACCACCTCATTCCTGATCTTCTCTATGCCCCAAGCTTTACCACAGTGCCCTTGCCCTTGTGGCCCCCCATGTGGACTTACTGGACTGATAACCTTTACAAGCTCGCACCCCATGATGCATGATGTTCTTCAGCTTCTCCACCTTTAGGGCCTTGTTCTATGCCATACCTACAGGGGCGGGGAAGTTCCCGGATGGTATGATCTGATGTATGGGCCATGCCATTGCTATGCCTCACCCATGGCACTATATGTAAATATGCCATCATACAGCTTTCATAGTTGACTCCTAATGATGGTATGGTTTATGCAGTGCTTTGCATGTATCTAGAGGATCGGGTTGCACCTTTGGCCTGGCTTTCGAATCAGATCCCTTCTAATACTTTCAGAATATCATCCTATTTGGATGTCAAATCCATATAAAACATCCATCAAACAGACATTTGACATGGATTTCGGCAGGAGAGGAGTGTTGATGGGGATAGTTAATGTAATGCAGACTGTCATACACTCAAAGCTTCCTTGACCTCCTTCTTCTTTCAGTTATTGGACAAAAAAGACAGATTGTTTAGTCCAGGTTATTTGGTTTGTCAAGTTCAAAGGACGTTGGTGGACCACACAGAGCCAGTGAACAAAACATGAATACTGGGGCTGCCATACCGACCCTACCCCAAGACCGAAACTGGCCATTGGTTTCTGCAACACAACTAACATGTTGCCTCTCGTTGTCTGAAGTCTTCTTACTGCACATCAACTTCATCTCTGTCTGCTACTGTGTTGGCACACTGTTGCTTCTGCTTGTAACTGAATGTCTGGCAAATCAGCAACTATTTCATAAACATTCTTTGCAGTCATTGGGCACATTACACCAGTTTGGGTGTATGCTTTTGTCATATGGGGGATAGCTGTTATTTACAATCTTCCCAAATATCACTACAATTACATAGTGACATTCTATTTCAGTCATCCTCTACAGCGTCTCCATCCTGGTGCTAATGGTGTTGTGTAGTCATAGTTGAAAAAAAGTGTTGGACAAATATTTGCACCCAAAAAGAATAAGCTGACAAAGGGCTGAAACTTGGTTAGTAGGTTTGAAGTCATAAGATATGCAAATAATACAAGTTTCACCCTCAGCAGCGCATGTGACATAAGAAAGGACAGGCCTTTTCGCTGTACCTGACTGACCCAAAAGCAACGATTTGCAGACATTCAGCAAGCAGTGATGTCTGTCGTGAGACATTCTGTTAGTGCAGCACCATTAGCAGATGGCTGCACCATGCAGGACTACATGCACACAGACTGTTATGATGACTGTCACCAAAGACTGCAATGGTGTCGTGCCACTGTCATGAAGTGACTCAGGATGGCAGCGGGTCATCTTCAGTGACGAGTCCTGCTTTTGAATTGGTGAATACGACCAACAGATCCGTGTGTGGAGGCTCGGTGGTCAGTGCCAAGTGATAGTTGGTTGTCATGTGGTTTGTTGTCGCATGTCACATGATACAGCCATGACCATGCCTCAGTGACACCAGACACTCTTAACCATGACCTGTGTGTCCTTGTTGTTTAAAGAAGTCTTGTTAATACCTGACTTTGCTGTGGTTCAGTCTCAACACTCAATGTCCTGTCATATGTCATTTAATGTGGTTAGTTGTATTTTCTGTATGTACGAGAGATCATTTGAATGGAAAAACATTCAAATAATGAAAGAGGCTGGGTCATGATGATGCTGACGATGATAGGAATGGTTAGCCGACACATTACTGGACAAATGGGGCACGGCCTGGTCATGAAACCAAATAGAACCTTTGTGCAGTTTTTACTGTCATATTTTGCAAGGTCTGAAGGGCTTTGGTTGACCACTCTGGCCAAGGGATAAAAATGGACACTCTGCCAACCAGTCTGACCCTTCCTGAAGGACAAAACTGGACTTCTGGTTTCTGCAGCAGACCTTATAGGACAGTTAAGTCAATTATATACATTGTGTTCATCATCTGTTGTTTTCCTGTCACAGCCTTCGTTATCTCAGAGCTTCTAAAGAGACTGTATAAGAAATCCAAAGCTCAGAGTCTCTCTCTAATGGAAGTCATCCTCCTGCAGCTCGCTTTCATCAGCGTCTCCTACTGTCTCTATGTGCTGTTGGCTGTACTTCAGGAACTGGCCGTCTGTCGGGTCAGTTTTCTCCTTCTCGATGCTCTACACAGCACAGGCTTTTCCGCAGTGCCCTTGTTCTTGCTGGCCATGTGTTCGGACTCTTATTTAGCAGTGGTTTACCCAGTGGTCTACATGTCTGCCAGGAACTTGTGTCATCAGCCATGGCTGCACAGTGTGCTGGTTTGGGTGTATGCTTTTCTGATATGGGCGATGACTGTTATTTACGGCCTGTCCAAGTTTCACCCCATCTGCATGCTGTCATTCTACATCAGTTTTCCTGCTGTTGTGTTCTTTAATCTCTCCACGCTGAGAGCCTTGTACTCTGCTGGACCCAGAAACAGCAACCAGCTGCTCAGCCCCACCAAGAGAAGGGCCTTCCACATCATTCTGATGATATTGCTGCTGCTGGCCGTGTACTACTTGCCACAAGTTTCTTTCTTCACGTACAGGTTTGTAGAACCGACCAATCTGGAAAGGCTGTTCTGTCGCGAGCTGCCTTTGGCAATGTTGCTGCCTACAGTGAGCAGGTTTGGAAAACCTATACTGTTCCTGTATTGTATAGATAAACTGGGCACCACATTCTGTTCAATTGAAACACGTCAGTAGGATTTCATTATCAAATCAGCTTGTCAGTACACATGGACTCAGGAGCTTCAGTGGTGTCACTAGATGCATCCGAATGTAAGATCATCTCTGAGAACTAATACTGGAGGACTAAACTAAACCAAGCCACTTGTGTGGACTCACGCTGTGCTATGATTCAACCAGTGACCTATATAAGCATTTAAAGAACTGAATATCGTTTTGCTGCTTGGTGATTTGGGCACATACCTTGGGTACTGGGACCAGCATCTTCTGCTTGAATCTGCCACCCTCTCTCTGTCTACCCGGTCTCATTCTACCTTGTTCTGCCTGTTGTCATCTTCTGTAACGTCTCCATCGTTCAAACCTTCTACTCGCCAAGACCTGAAAACAAAAGTCAAATAATACCTACTCTGTGGTGGTCCTGACCATTTGCAGAACAAGGTAACAAAGCACACAGATAATAAGATCTACCAAGTGCTCTTATATGGTCAATGGAGCTGATTAACTGGACAGTGAGCACAGATACAAGGAGTTGCCTGTGGTTGGTATGGTGCACTGTGTAACACCTGGGGTATAATTTAATTTATTTTTTTGCTTAAATCTTAGAACATGCTGAATATATATATATATATATTTATTTATTTAATTATGTTAATTAGCATTTTCCTCAAATAAATGAATTGTGCACTAAAATTTTACCAAAAGAGATTAGAGATTAGATATAGCTTAGATATTTTATGCTCATTTATGCTTGTAATTAAATGGCATAAATATTATCTGTATGAAATCGTATTTACTAATATGTCATGAGTTTTTTTGGTGCTAATGATAATGTCCCCATAATGCCTTTAAGCCCCTGTTCTGCTGTAGTTACACTTTGCAGGTGGAAAAACTGAGTAATGGAGAGTAATAGTAATAGTAATAAAGTAAATGGGATGATCCTCTGCAGTTTCACTGGCATTTGGGACGTATATACATACACACATATTATCAGTGTATGTATATATATATATACACATGTATATACACACACACACACACACACACACACACACACACACACATACACATTCACATTCACCAGTCGATGTGGAAGTCAAAGGCCCAAATGGGCTGTAACCTGAGGCTGTGCAGTCCCTGTTCCACCACTGCTGACACAGCTCACTGCCACATTTGGTTTCAGTTATTTGAGTGCAAAGCCGATGAACAACTGCTGTAGTCCCACAAACAAGCACATCCTAGAGACTCCCCGCAAAAAAATATGATAATGAAACACAAAAAACAGGCAACTCACAAAACCTCAGCAGCTGCCCCGCCCCCTTTTTCAGTAGACCTAAATCAAACAGTACTAGCTTTTTAATAGCATTGTACTGCACATGAGCTTTAGCTTTGGAAAACAGTTAAGAGTATAAATTCACTTTCAATAATAAAAAAAAAACAATTCTAGTAGTGGAACCAATATAAATGACTGTTCTGACCAATATAATGACTGTTGTTGAACATTCTGAAAGGAATGTTCAACAATGACACCAATGCCCTCATTTCACAAAGCCACCCCCAAATAACCCCTATTAATAGCACTTGTTTCAGATGAAACGGTGGGCTCTACAAATAGACTGAACCCTGAACCATAAAAGGATGTAATTTTCCACTTTCTATATTTAAGTGACCTGCACAAAAAAAAGATTCGCCTGGATCCTGTATTCCTCTTATGAAGCCAAAAGTACACACCAGAAGGAGGAACCTTTCACAGAAAACACTTTTCTTAGTTGCCTAAAACATCTTGTTAGAATTCCAGCCCTTTTCTGTTACAAAGTGACATCATCTTGTAACACAGTCCCTATTAACCACCTGTTACAGCTATTAACAGCTCTCGATATTGACCAATCAGAAGAAAGCAGGCAAACTAATCAATCACAGCAAACTGAGCTCACTAGGAGGCAGAGATTAAAGGCAGGAACAATTTAAGTAAGCAAGTAATCTATTCTAGTAGATCCCAAAAATAAAATGATGAGCAGCGCAAAACAAATGCAAATATGTAAGCAGCATTGAAGACATCTTTTGGGAATGTGAAGACTTCTCTGGTGTAAATGTGGAATTGCACACCACAGGTAAAAGAACATTCTGTAAGGCGAATTCTGTAAGGATTGTGAGGCAGAAAACAAACCTTGGTGAAGGATGTTTGGTGTGAAGGATGGTTGGTGTGGTGGTATGGAGAGTCTTCGGTGCGGAGAAGGCCAGAAGAATGTGGAGGCACTGCTTTTTGAAGCATACACCTGATCAGAAGGGTGAACATCCAGAGCTTCCACACTTTTAACTCCTGGACACTCTCAGACACTTTACTGTATATACTGTACATCTCAACTCCTGGACACTCCACTCCACTTAAATACCAATATATGCACATGTTTATGATGTTAATTCAGTCATTATCTGCTGATAACTGCGCCCCTTGCCCATTCATGCACATTTATTTATTACTTTTTTACAGGTATATTTGTATTTCTTGTATATATTTCTTGCCTCCTTGCGAGGTGAGATATTTATATATTTATCGATAGGGACCTGTACTGTGTATAGTTTTTAGTTAATAATGCCGCTGCCGGTACCGAACCATTTAGGTTTTTCATACTGCACAACCCTGTTTTTATTTTTTAATTTGTATCTGTGCTGTTTTTTGTGAAACCGCTACTGGCTGCAAAATTTTCTTTCAGGATCAATACAGTAAGTATCTATCTGTCTATCTATAGAATGACTGGCTGTTGCTTTACCAGATCAGAAGTGGCTCTGTTATTCGGATTCTTTAATTCAGTCACGTTCCTTGTGTACTAGTTTTTTGGATATCAGTAATCAGTAATATTTTTCCTCATCTTCTCTGTTCACATTTTTACATGAATTTTATCCTTTTTGAGCAGTTACAGAAAACCTGTCTTTAACCTACATGAGTAAACTCAGAGAACTGCACTGAACCAAAAAGAAGCTAAACCACTTCACTCACAACAGTGATTCTCAATTGAGCCTGCAGGTTGAATCCACATGGGAGGAAATTGGACCAAAGTGTACATAACGATTCTATAAAGCTGCACTGGACCATGTGAAATCTGCACTGACCAATTTGCAACCAAAAAGCTACCTAGACAGCCTCTTGGTTGCAGTAGGCCAACGGACACGTAACCTGGAGGGGGGAATCAATCTGCTCACAGAAGACGAGGAGAACAAGTTGTTGCAGTTGAATTGTTCAGTGCACATTTTATTTATTTAAGATTGCTCACCGTCTCTGCAGAGAAAGACAGACTGTTACAGAAAAGTGAATGGCCTCTCATAAGCACCACCATAAACACGTCCATGCTGCTTCAAGATCAACCACACACTTAAAAGATAAATTAAAAGTGTTACTTATATTAAATACGTATACAGATTGCATTGGCTCAACAATGGCAAGCTAGCATGCTGAGCCTCATTATACTTGTTATTCAACAATAAAAAGTAGAATTTGTGTATAAAAGAGTCTTTATCTACTGACTTGCACAAAGACCAAAAAACTAAACAAACAAACAAAAAATAAAAAAAAAACATAGGGAAGCATTATTTCAAAAACACAGCATGTCACCCAGTCCCTGTAAAGAAGCTCCACAACCCAGCTACTTAAAGCAGCATAGCTACAGCTCATATGAAAGGACCACACATCTCGTTCCCACTGCAGATTTTAAGGAGGGTAAAGAAGTGCAGAGGGTAAAGACTAGGGAGGTTGTTTTTATTTAAAAAAAAAAAAGAAAAAAAAGAAGAAGAAAGGGGAGGACCGTCCGTGAGGATCCGTTTGAGAATCACCAGTGGTCACTAACGCTGATCCTGGAGTTCGAGCTTTCTACAGAGTTTAGTTGCAAACACAGTCTGTCACACCTGCTCCAACAAATCACCTTCTACAGAGTTCTTTAATGGATCAGAGGGATTATTGGCAACATGTCCAATGGAGGTTGGTAATAAACTGCATAGGAGATTAGATCTCCATGAGAAGGAGTGGTGAGCACTGCTTTAAAGGAATATGCCAGGGTGTTTCCGATGTAAACTCAATCTGCCACATCTGTATTACAAAGACAGTTATCACAAAGGACAATGGTCTGGTCACGGACAGTTGTAGTGTACCAAAATATTCCTTTAAGGAATAGCTCAATCAATATCAAAGGGAAACGCGTGGGTGATGCAGAATCGCTGCACATGCATGTTGGAAGAATGCCGAAGCCACGTAGTGTCCATTGTGCTACAAGAAGCTGGACCTGGTCAAGGGTGAACGTAGGGAGCAAACTGAACTGGGGAAGATTTTGTTTTTCTGCCAAAGGTCTTGGTTTAAATGGTGATTTCTAGAAACCTGACTAATCCTTTCCTGCAGACAGATAAATTTCTGTTTTGCCAGATAAAATTAGCTTATTTCTAACTAATTATTGACAGCCTTGATGAGAAGAGGGTATACATTCGGAATAAACAGGAGTAGGGCAGAAGTATGGAGCACTGATCCCTGGCTGTCAGTACAGAACAATAGTGCACATATTCCCACTCTTCCTACGTCACCTTTTCATAAACGATTATTTAAAAAAACATGATCTTTTGATTTCTGCTCAAAGATTGGACAGTGATTCTGCTGGTGGAACAGCAGCGACTCAACCGATGCACATTCCTATAAGAAGCTGAGAGTCTACAGGTGTCAGGCAGGAGCAATGGAAGTTTTGGGTACATTCTCAGATGCCAGGAGCTGTGGAAGAGGCGTGCACATTTTGTTTTTACATGGCTTTCACTTTAATTTGCTTCATCTTCATCTGCTTCTTCTCCATTTTCTTCTGCTCTCGACGCTGAGCAGCTTCCTGAAAGAGACAAGGAGAAACATGATGAATGCAACTGCATCATTTCCTGAAGACACTCTTGCCAAAACACATTTCATCATCTCTACATATGCTGCAAATCTGCTCGCTCTCATTCTACAGCAGGGTCGAGGCTCTCTCTAAAGCAGTGGTCACCAACCAACCATTAGGGTTGGACCTGATTATTCTACTATTCAGAGATCTGTTTGTTGTATGGGTTTTTGGGAGAAACAACAAGGTTGTGGCCTTCCGTTTTAATTTGCTGGAAACTGTGCTGAACAGCATGCATCTCCATGGTGGCTACAAACAGTGCAATGTATGCCCTTCTTACCTCGAGTTAGACCACCTCTATAAACCACTGGTTCAAGTTGTGCATGCACTATGCTTTTACTCCCATGGCAATATGTCAGGTTGTTACCTCAGGTTGTTCTGTTATCTGGTTTCCATTTTAAGCTAAATATAGACAGCATTTTTATGCTCAACGGTTTGTCTGTTTTCTCAAGTGCTAAAAACAGTTGACTCACCTTGCTACAGCAGCTAACAGCACCAATTTCTCAGTAATCATAAAAGCTGCATGTCTGGCTAGGAGGTAGCTAGCTTTCTGGGCACATCTGCACTGTGATACAGTCAAACCACACCTCGTTTCCCCTCCTAACATACATTTATGAGTGCCATTCCAGGCCCACTATGAACTACTGCTTCCCTGATTGAAGGATGGGCCTTACAAAGAAGCACAGCACAAACAGGGAAGCACAGAGCACTAGAACGTCCTGCACAGCCCACAGGTTGAGCAACCCTGCATTTGACTATAGCTAGAATTTCTATGTTGCACAATGTTTCTGTGTAATACATGCTGGGTATTGCAGTCATTAAAGTCTACAGATTTCCACTCTTGTACATTAATTCCTTATAAGCTGATGAATCATCTCCCTTCTCCTCACCTCTAGACGGCGCTGTCTATCAGGGTCCTCCTCGTTCATGATCCTTTCTTTCTCGGCTCTCTTCTTCTCCTCCCGGCGAGTCTGCGCTGCCTCCTGTCTCTGAGCGTGCGTCTGCTTCAGGAAGTTCTCTTCCACGCGGGCACGGTTACGATCTGCTTTCATCTTCCCCTAATCAGGTACATAAAGTAAATATATGATCTGCACTGTTGAACCAAATACTTACGTTTAAGAACAAGGTGTTTAAATGTGAAGCGGTTTAACTGTGTAACAGTGTTAGTTGAGCAGTTCTACTGGAGAACAACCTGGGGAATACTTCACGGTCACATCAAATAATCTTTATATAAAGGAAAAGAAAGTTAAAAACGACAAAATTATATTTAAAGGTCCAAACACTGGTGTTTCCGTAATAAAGGTTTTATCGTTTAACACTGTGCTAAAAGATGCATTTGAGTTTGCACGTCTATTTGTTTGTGCTCACTTCTCTGTTGAGGCGCAGCTTCTTGACTTTGTCAATGCTGTAGATCACCATGTTCATCAGGGGCACCAGGCTGTCCATGTCTTTGGGAGATGTGTTACCCATCCCAGGCACTACAGACACAATCAATACAGCCTTGATAGTTAAAAATTCTGTCCTAACTACATAAGATGTTCAAGTACTATCACATTTTCTCTCATCTTTAGAGGACTAGAGATTTAAAAGTACAACTGTTCAAATGTCTCTCACCATTAAATGTAAACAGCAGCGTTTTCTTGGTCTCAGGGAGCTTTAAGGGCTGGCCCTCTCTAAAATGCACAACCATGAGAAATACAAGTTAGCAAGATGTACCACTTTAAACACCAATATGGGTAGAAAAGAGAATTTAAGCAGTCTTACTCTTGCATAACTTTTGGACCAGAAAATTGGTCCGAGAAATGGATGGACTCAATCTTTTCAGCATGGTTGGTGATGTAATGTACCATCTGAAAGACAGATAGTTAAAATGAGCTCACAAGTACATGACCGGATGGCAAGATAAATCACAATTCATACACCCATCATAAAAACAGTTGCACAGGGAGGGATGGATTATTACAGCACACCATTAGGAACCTCTACAAGTTCATACCAAGACATCTGGCATCATACATTAGCAAACATGGGGCCCCGATGCCATACCGAGAGAGACTACTTCTATATGTGAAGCTCATTAGAATCTAAACGTCTGAGTCCAACCATTCTTTTGATGATGAGTGAAATTTATCAGTGATTTGAAAATACAGGAAGAAACAAAAATTGTATGACAATGAGGTTAAATTCGGTTTTATCACCAGGTCAAAAGTGACCAAAACAACGCACGCACACACACAGAGACAGCTGGTTCTTGCATTGAGGATGTTAAGCCACTCTATAACTTTCCACCTATGCATTCTGGTTAACTAATTGGTTAGGTGTGCGGTATGCTTTAGGCCTTGTTATGCAGCATTATGAATTCCTGTTCAGTGAGTTTGGAGGCACTTGCTAGGAATTTACTAGGAAGACCAAATGTTTAGTTTGCTTTAAATTTCATTCTGCAGCGAATTTCACCAGCTGTATAGCAATACAGACCAGTGAGACAGCTGCAGAAGCAGTAATGCACACCTAAGCCACGGCACAGTAATAAAAATACTCAGCCATTGTTGTATGAAAAAAGATTGGCCACAATTAAAACATACTGCCCACCTTGACCAGGAACGCAAATACAGCCCATTTCACCTCATATTTTTGCCCCTCACTACATCTACATGCCAGTAGTCTTGTACAAACTGAGGCTTCAGCTCACCTTGCTGTCCATCACTCCATCTGTGACCTCACCCATCTCAGAAAGTATGGCCAAGGAGTCAGGGAGGCCATACTTCGACCCTGACTTGGGTTTGTCCCCACAGAACTCACTCTGGAGTAAAGGAAGGAGGGGGGGGAAGACAAGAAAAAATTAAAAGACGACAAGCAGAAGAAGGGAAGAAAACAATGGGTTAACAGTCTACAAATGCATCTCTTGGCTTTGCCACAAACAAAAGAAATCTATTCACCAGGTCCTGCATCTCCTTCTGCAGCCGGCCCATGGCCTTCCGGCTGCCCACAGCAAACACAAACGTGTCCATGTCCTCGTCGTTCAGAGTCACTTTGATTTGCTGGGGATAAGAGGACAAAAAGTCAAACTTCTGTAAGAAATAATGACAGCTGCTTTAGCTTCAGTGTGGACCATTTATCTGCTTTGTCCACCCACCACTTGATCACAGGTTGGCCGCATCATCCTGGCCAGAACATTCAGCAGGTCCTGCCTTTTCAGGAACTGCAAAATATACACTGTAATTCATTAATCTTGCAATAAGGAAGTGGCTTCCTGATTTGTCTTAAATTATTACATGACAATTAGCTTGGCTAATACATCCACAAACGCCACTTCACACATGCTTTACTGGACAAGAACACAACCTCCCATACCTTGAGCTGAATGAGCATGCCTTCACAGCAGACGCGTCCCGAGCACCACAGATTATAGATGTGCTCATTCTCCTGGTTTAGCTTCCCTGTGCTGGTGGCTTCTTTACTCGTGCCATCATCACCTACAACAGCAACACAGCAGCATGAAAAATGTAATAGTTAAAAGCAGAGATCTTTAAATCTGGACCTTTGGCATTCTAGTGTCACCCATCAGCCATCATAAAATCTGGAGTCCAGATTTGACAATATAGATGTACACAAATAAAATCAGAGCTCTCTCTCAACTTCATTTGTTGTTGTGTTTTTTTTTTAATAATTTATTGATTGTCTTTTTTTTTTTTTTTTTTTTAACACCATTTAAAAAGAGAGAGAGTGAGAGAAAGAATGAGAGAAAGTAACAAAGAGACAGAGAGAACACCAAGGGGAGAGTGATGGGAGGAGATATTTACCAACTAGAGCGAAGTTGCTCTCCAGCAGCTCCCTGTGGGAGTTGAACCACGCCTGAGCCAGCCTGCTGTTTTTGTTTTTGCCAATGATGTAATTCATGATGTAAGCCAAGAGACCGGTAACCATCAGGATCTCCATGTAGTAGCTCTCCCAGCTGTTCTGGAGATGTGGTGGGACCTAAAAAGAACACAGACTGTTGGCATGCCTGTTTGTTCCCTTCCATTCTCCTTGTTAAACTGTTAAACATACCTCTAAGCAGTAACACTAGCAGCAAACGATTGTAATTTCCCACAAGTATAATGAGAACATTTCAATTACTTAAAAAAAACAAAAAACAAATAAGTTATATAAGAAGTTGATTAAAAAAACAAAACTTAAATCTGACAATCAGAAATAATCAATGATCAAAAGATATAATCAACTAGATTGTTTAGTATTCTCTGACATGGGAAACATCCTTACTAGATGAACTTGATTTTAGTGGAGTGTTTGATACAATAGACTACTCGAACCTACTAGACAGGCTTGAAAATCTTGTAGGAGTAACAGGAAAAGTTTGCTTCATGGTTCAGATCTTATCAGAGTGATCACGATCAGTTTGTACTATCTAAACTGTGAATCAATTACTTACACAAAAGTATGGCATTCCTCAGGGCTCTGTTTTAGAACCCATATTATTTACCGTATATGCACCAAAACTAGGTACCATAATTAGAAAACATGGCATACCTTTGCTGCTATTTGCACTGCTATGCTAACGACACAATTGTACATTTCAACCAAAGCAAATGATACACTTCAACTTAAGATGGGGGACTGTGTAAAAGACAAACAACTGGGTGGCACATAACTTCCTCCTACTCTGACAAAACCAAAGTTTTTCTTCTTGGTCCCAAAACTGCCAGAAACAAGCTGTCTGCATTACCACTTAAACTTAATTTCTTCTCAGTCAAACCAGGCACATCTACAAACAGCTTAGGTGTCACGATTGATTCTGATCTGGCCTTTGATGAACATTCTATACTCAAATATTTTGGGAATAGCTTTACCATGTCTACGGAATATTGCTAAACTAAGACGTGCACTCTCCCTACAGGATGTAGAAAAGGCTGGAATACTGTAATTAACAGAAGTTACATCAGGGAGCAGAGCCTTTTTGTTCCTAACACCACGCAGTGGATTTCCTGTACAGTTGCTTTATGACAACCTCTAATCAAGCTAATCAAATAATCTTGACTAGATGTATCAATGTTTTGCAGCATTTCTCTTGTGTGTGTTCAAGTTATTTTATGGTTTCTGCCACCCCATTTCATCTTATACTTCTATAGCTAGTTATATTACCTCTGGGTAGATGAGCGTGTCCTTAAAGGGAGGGTTGGTTTTCTCGTAACCCTCAAACATGTCTTTGTCATACTTGCTGTACATGTCCTGATCCTGAAAGAGCAGATAGAGATGTTACACATATGGCAAGACAGAGAACCATGTAGATGCCATCAGACTGAGAATCTTAAAAAAAGGCTGGCCTCTCTTTTATTAAAAAAATTATAATAATTGATTTAAAAATATATATATTTAAATTATATAACTATATTATATATTTAAAAACAAGCACACACACACAAAATGACGATTGCTGTGATCATGAAAAATATGTGTTTTCGTCAAATTATTGTCCTCCATCAAACAAAGACAACTTAAGAGAAGCTGAAATTACTGGAATAAATTGGGTTCAGCGCATTGTTAACATCTGGAAGGTCAGTGGCAAACCACCAACTTCCCAGAAGAGATCTGATCTAAAATTGATTGGAGATCACTTAAACATGTGAATGTCCAAAAAAGGTCAGCAGAACTCTGAGGATTTTTCCATGATATGGGCCCTTTAATTTTGTCACATGATCAGACTCAAAAACAAAAACCTGTAACTCGTATGATAATATTATTAAACATGGTGTGAATTCTTAATGATAAACAGATTACAAATAGTCCACAAAATCTTGAATTGTATTGATATTAATGGTGAAGCTAAGAATGAATTGACACTAGGGCTGCACTCTAATCGACGAGTCGCATCGTCAGTCGGAGACCCTTTAAGTCGACTGAGTTTTTTTTTTCCCCGTAAAACAGACAAAGCTTACAAAAATGCACAAGAACTTTAAGATTGTAAAAAGACATTTTAATAATTATTAAAAGGGAATCATAAACATATATTTAAGTTCTAGCTGGGCTGTGACGTACGCTTGCTAAGACACGTGCTGGCGGTTCACCGCTGGAGGAAGCGAAAGCCGTGAAGCTGAGAAACACGAGTGGATCGATGTCTCAGAGAAAGCCTGGAGTCTGGAGGAGCTTTCGAAAAAGAGAATCCAAACAAATGAAACCTAATTCTGCTCGTCATTTAGTCAGACACCGAGCACTGTTTCAAACGAGTGAGCTGACTTTGCACATAACGGCTGTCTGCGGTGAGGGAAAAACGGACCAAAGACGTTAGTCTTATTATAATTCCTTTATTTTAGAACCTAAATTACAGATATGTTTATTTATTCGTCTGCAGCTACGATTATTTTTATTTAAGGATAAGTAGTCACTTAATATGCCTGCCGATAAATGAGAAATAATTATTACAGCGCGGGTAAAATAATAATTAACTGTTTCAGCTCTACCATTCTTCTTTTCATCAAAAAATAATTTAAATATTCACTAATTAGGTTTTATATAGCAGTTTATTATTTATGAGAGATGAAAGACGAAGGGTCATCCTACTGAAGAAGCTGTTAAATTAAAAAGACTATAAGCGCTAATATTTAGCATAAATGTGCTGCTGCCCGACGCTGTATTCTGCAATTAAATCAGGCTCCAATTCAGATCGTTCATCAAATGCCACGCCTGTGACTCTGCTGACTTTCTAAATGAGGAGGACATCACATCTGAAATATATGCAAATTGATTTACTGATTACTAGATCATGTACATAACAAAACATGAACGAATAGTCTAATCGTTGGCCAGGACGGGCAAATCCGATTGGACTGACAAAATTCTGAGTCGGGTACAGCCCGGATTGACACATCTCTCTCTTTTTTTTTTTTTTATAAATGTGATAAAATGCTTACAATTTAACCTTAATGTCCCGTGAGCCTATGAAAATAACAGAAACCCTGACTTACAACTCTGCTTTAAGAGCAAACATGCTTACCTGTCCATCGGCATCCTCAAACTCATCTTGCCCATCCTCGATCTCCACCGTGGCTTCGTCCTCATCATCTTCTACAGGTGTGGATGATGACGATGCCGGCCTTGGTGGAGGCTCACTCTCCACCTCCACTGTTGGGTCCTCACCAACATCCTCAAACTCAGCAAAGTCATTATCATCGAACTCAGCTAGGTCTTCACTGTCGTCAAACTCGTCATTGTAGCGGCCCCTTGTGTCAGGCAGGGTCAGCAGCAGCAGCAGGGCAGGGAGCAGCAGCAGACAGCTCCTCATGGCTCAGCCTACACAAGCAGAAACGTAACATGAGAAGTGGAATTAAAATCTGTGGTTAGCAGGAGGGCAAACACTGTTAAGATTGTGATGTAACTACTTTTTAAAAGTACCTGAAATACTTGCATATATAGAAGATATATATTCTATGCATCTTGGCCAAAACACTTAATCAGCTCTGTATAGTATTAGCAGCAATAACAACAATAAGTATCTCTGTCCATATATTAATAAGATGAGCTACTTGCTTAGGTAAAGAACCTAGACTGCTTGCAGGTAAGGAACTCTCTGGCCAGTCATAAAATATGAGCCGTTACAACCAAGCCAGCCTAAGCAACACAATGACATTTATCATGAGTGAGTTTTAAATGTCATGATAAATCAATATAGTTATATTGATAACTCCCAGCTCTACAAGTTAGGCAACACTCTATTCAAATTTAATACCCACACATCCTCATTGATATGCACCAAACAATACATGGCAGGATGTAGTACGTTTACCTGCCCTTGAGGACTGTTGAGAAGCCGGATGGGGGGTGGGTGCACGTTTTGAGTTCACCAGTGGAACCTGCACACATTTACTACTACAGTGTTCCCTCATACCCCTTTGTTCACCTCCTGTTATGCCCTATGCATAGAAATGTCTACAACAAAACACTGTCACTGTTTTTGAAGTTAGGAAACTGCCCACAGGACAAAGTCTCTAACACCAACTACTCCTCTGTTAAGATCAAACCAGGAAGCAAGACCTTGCAAGTAGAACAGTTTAAGCATACTGCCACTTAAGCACTTCAGTAGACAGAATCACTACACCTCAGGCTGGTTGGATGAATTGACGACACATACAGGAGTGTAGGTGAGTATGGCTGTGGATTAGAGTTTGGGGATCCGCCCTGAGTAACTTCATTCAGATTGGTTTAAATGGGGGTGAAAACGAATAGGACTATTATGGAACAAGTGAATAACCCATAGCCAAGTCAGCGCACCACTCACAGTAACAGGATCAGTTTTTCCCTTTCACATTAACTTTAATTAGATTTTACCAACAGTGAGAGCTGCTGATCCTAGTCCAGTATTTTATTATTATTATTATTATTATTATTTTTATTTATTTATTTATTTATTTATTTATTTTACAACAAGCAGTTTTGCACAGACAGCCAACTGGACAAGCCTGAAATTCAACTTCATTCTCAGCAGTGAAGGTCATAGTAGGTCATAGTAATAACAGTAATGAGCAGAGCTGGCTTTTTTGTCATTGTGGTACGAGTTACATCATAAACATCTAAGAGAGGACAGAACAGATGAGAAATTGCCGTCACATTGCCAGCATGAACCATTAGAAGCCTAATTAAAAGCTTCTCTGAGCTGGGATTGAGCCCTGCCCTCTCAGGCAGAAGAGGAGCAAAGTAACCATTAGGCCAAACTGCTAATTTACAACACACCCACCCTCACCTCTCTGAACTACCAAGAAACCCAGGAAAGTCAAGGTTATGGGACACATTTCAGCTACAGAAAAAGTTTATAAAGGAGAACAGCAGCTGTGTGCAGAGTTTACAGCTCCGACTCAGAACACAGTCAGGTTAGAACCACTAGCATAGCTCCACCAAAGGTTACATACTGCTTGTCAGGCTTATATGTAGAGCTTCATACATCTTCTCTAGCTCCAAATTGTGTACATCTCACTGATGACTCTTGCTACATCAACGCCTAGTCAATTGGCCTTACTTGCACTTCCGCATTCATTAACGTGAAACCATAAACAGCAGCGTAAAACAGTTTCAGGTCATCCATCAATAGCTGGAGCTACTGCCCACCAATAATTCAACCAAACAGACTTTCCCGTTTCCATTCTGGTACAAAAAAAAAGGTAAACAAATTATAATTTTTAAATATAATTTATATATTAAAATCCAACCTATACTGTCTTTTCACTTATAATAATTATGGTTGCACGAACATTCGGGGCATCTCGAGTAACTTTCTTTAAGGATTTGCTGGTTTATTCTGCTGTAATTTTGTATTGTATTTATTTATTATCAAAATTTTTCCTCTACAAAAACGATCTGTACATAATTACAGTTCTATAGAAAAGCTGCCCCAATCACAAAATATCGAGAATCAAACCGGGTTTATACCGCAACACCGAAAATCGTATTGCAAACATTCTTATCGTCACGGCCCAACACAACGACAGCCGTCCTGGCTCAGCATTTATCAACCACACGGTAATAATCATCTGAGCTGAACATTCAGGTAGACTGAACATATGGCCAAGGCAGCTACACTACGGACAGAGTCTAATCTAATAAGAGCCGAAATGCTGACGAGTCAAATCTCCGCTGATATTGACTGATTTCTAAGGAGCCAGACGGCCGGATTACAGGCTAACGGCTTTGCTCAGTTACCCTGTTAGTTTAGCTTACCTAACGACGTTCTTGCTTTACTTAGCATATACAACAAATAAAACAACAACAACAACAACAACAACTGTTCATTTTACAGCGTTGTCTGTATTCATAAAAACATGTTTAACTTAGGTTCCCGTCGTGTTTAGTTTCCGTTAGCCAACCAAGAAGCTAAAACCCTTAGCAGCTTTCTCTGACGCTAACTTGGCTTGCTAAGGTGACAGGTGCTCCGTTTCCAAAATATTCAAAAGGTGCTGGAGCAAGATGCATTTACTAGCTACCAAAAACAACGATTAGTTTTCTTGAAACTCGAATTTTAACTAGATTACTGCCAACAAACTACCATTTAAATCTGAAGGTGGATCTAAACCAGCTACTTGACTGAATTTCCCGTTCCACCTTAAATGAGACGCCAGGACGTAGATGCTGCACCGTGTATACTGCAGCTTTAACAGAATCCAAAAACTGTTGAATAAATCTTTGTAAAAGCGTTTCAGCCCCAAAAACTTCTGAATGGAAAACGAGACCGCTGCTACTAACATTGCAGACTCAGTTAGTTAGTTAGCTAGCCAGCTAGCTAGCTAATCTGTTTTGACTTCAGTGTCAAACTGAGCGAAACGTTTCATTTGAACCACTGACGGTAACCACATAACAAGGAACAGCACCGTCAGCCTTTCAAAGCTTAGACACTTACCTTCAAGTGTATCCTGGATATTAACGCGATATCGCTGCGGTTTCCTCGCCTGGGTCTGAGCACGTCCGTCTTCTGCTAGGGAGGGCCGCGTCCCATGCGTACAGCTCAATCCCATAAGTCTGTGCGGTACTACTTCCAGAATATGTCACAGCTTGCGCTCCAATAAGCATCCGTAGGGCTTAGTTAGGGGGCCTAACGAGTGACAGAATGTGTTTTTAGAAAGCTGAGCTAATGTGTTTTGCGCACATAATTTAAAATGTGTGTATATAAAGAGGAATTCCTCCAAAATGTCTGCAGAATTTGATCACTGATGTAAACAGAGGCAGTCAGACTGGGTTTGGGGTAAAAAGGTCATTACAAGGTTATTTAAAGACTCGGATTTCTTTACAGTGCTGGTGATGGGAAACAGGGTCTTCATGTCTAGAACAAAAATGTTACGGCAAATCGAACCCCAACCCTGAATTACATGTATGTTATGAATTATTATATGTAATATCGGTGATGATACAAACACAACAATGGTAAATCAATAATACTTTTTTTTAAAGGTATTGTTTGCCTCATAATGTCCTGCATTACATCTGTGCTGTGTATTCTATATACTGAACATCTATACTGTAAGCTGTATGACCGTTTTAGCTGTTTACCTGAACATTAAGCTGTTTGTCCTAGTCCTAGTAACATTCTGACACACAGTTACTGCTCTTGCACATCTATGTGTTTACTGATTATGTACATATTGTAATCTCTGTCTTGTCTTTTTGTCTTGCCACCGTTACTGACTATTTATCTATGTTTTAATTATTGCATAGGAGAAGTAGAGTGACAGTGTTTCACTATACTGTATAATAACAGTATAGTTGTGTAATTTTGTATTGTATTTTATTGTAAGACGGCACAGTGGACAGAGCTGTCACCTCACAGCAAACATAGGCCAAAAGAGATTGGAGCCATAAAATGTACAATTGTTGCTTCCACATTTAGAACATTTGGCTAGTACTCGTGTTCTAACTGGAACATTGTTGTGTTCTAGCTTCTAGAATGGCCCGATTATTCGGACTTCACTTTTATAATGGAAAATAAATTAATAAACAGATTTTGATCGATTGCCACTCTGCAGGCCAAGACTTTTATTTTGAAATCGACCAAGACTCCACATAGAACACCGTCGCCTTTCAGTTCTAGTTCCTGAATAGAATTAGAAAGAGATTCAGATTCTTATCTTATTCTTTAGAGAACAAATACATTTTTGAAACTGACTATGTGATAATGCTTGATTATTCTCACTCAACTCAAAAGGTTTTAATTAATAAATAATAATACAGATTTCAACGGCTCGCCACTCTGCAGGTCAGGACCTTTATTTTGAAATTGGCCAAGACATTGTCGAGCAAAACCTCATCCCGTCGCCTTTTAGTTATTTGCTGAAGGGAAAAGACCCCAAGAGGTTTCGGGGTCGTGTAACCGTTCAGAAAAGAACGTTTTATTCGTTTAGTGTGCTACATAATTCATTTCTGAGCACGCAGGGAACGAATTTAAGCGGGCAAAACTAAGTTAGGCTAAGCTAGCTACGTAGTGTAGCTCGGCTAGCTACTGCAGGAGAGCAGCTGTAGTGTTTTGACATTCCCTTTGTCTTCCTTAACGGGACGTTTGGACGTATTTCCGCTGTAAAACTCTCCGTTCCCGCGTTCAGAGGTTTGTTTTGTCTTGAGAGCCATATTTACTCGGTTCGGGTTCGTGTGGAGCCGAATAATACGCTATGTCTCTGCACGGCAAGAGGAAAGAGATCTATAAATACGAGGCGCCATGGACGGTGTATGCCATGAACTGGAGCGTCAGACCAGACAAGCGCTTTCGGCTGGCGCTCGGAAGCTTTGTGGAGGAGTACAACAATAAGGTGAGGAAAGACTAATCGAACTAAGCCCCTTTACTTCCTATTGCACGGGTTGTTTGCTTGTGGACGGCGGCCTAGATTAATTTCCCCGTTTCATCTTAAATGGTGAAACAGAGAAATTCCTAAAGATTTCAGCCTCGTCTTTCTATTGCTGGAGCTCTTGCATGACACTACATACACACAAGCAAAACTTTAAAGGGAACTCCACCGAATTTTCTATTTAAAAAACCCTGAGATGTAAACAGTCACTCACAGACTTCAGTGGCCCTAATATAGAAGCCGGGAGTCTCCATGTCTGCAGTAATGCAAGTAGCCCTTTACTGTACTACCCAAAACCAACAGTGAACGCTGTTGATAGTCTGAGGAAGTCTGAAGGCCTATTTTGCCTCACGGCACTCTGCATGTATCCATCCACCAAGTTTTAGTTCTCCTAAACCCTCTCAAAACTATCTTAAAACATGCTCCCAACTTTCCTAGAGGGAGATTTCAGAGGTGTTTCCTCTGCAGACATTTGGCTCCAGTCATCACCACCACAGTGAACGATTCTGACATCATACTTTTCTCTAGAGAAGAATTTTGTGAACGACTTTGTTTACATCTTTTATGATCTCCTTCTTAGCAGAGCACTGACCATAACAGTAACAGGGCTCTGGAGCAGGTGTGCTTGACCCATTGCCAAGCATTTGCTGGAGGGGAACAGAAACCCTAACATTGGGCATGTGATGAAGCTTTGTTCAGTACTTTTGTGATGAGCTGGAGCAATCCAGAACTGATCATCCAACATCTGTATCTCATCTCACTTGTGGCTAAATGCAATCAAACCCCAGCAGCAATGCTAGCAAGTGTCTGCAAATCTACGTGTACCTGGTTTCAGTGGCTAATGCACAGTATATGCAGAGCAGGAAAGCATCACTCTGTGCAGTGCAGGTGGACTACAGCACTGGAGATATTGTGTATTGTGATTAGAGGTGTGCTATAGATGTGTTGGAGGTGATATGTGCATGTATATAGGGAAAAGATGAACATGTGATTTTTCTCCTTATTGTTGCTGTCATAATTTAAATGTGGTTATTTTCTTAAAATTTCACTCCAGTCCTTTTCATCTCCAAGAAAAGCAGCGTATCCACATTTTTCAAGATTATTGCAGCTCTTTTGATTAGAAAATTTAATAAATGTATTCATTCTTCTTCTAAGCTGCTTATCTTTCTGGATCATGGGGTGCTGGAGCCTGTCAGCTCTCATAGGATAGAAAGTAGGAAAAACCCTGGACAGGCTGGCAGTCCATCATAGGGCAGCATGCTGTAAATAAAATGATGGTTTTAGTTCCCTAAAGAACCCTGTTTGTATGTATAAGAGATATGTAAGTAGGCTTCTTTGAAATTCTTTTGTTACTATCTTTGCAAGAAATGGTGCTGCATAGAACTTAACATTCTCAATGAAATCTTTCCTTTTCCTAAAGAACCTATCTCCACAGTGTAGGTAACTATTTACTATAATCTGCATTAAACTATCATGTCTATTAAAGGACATGTTCCATTCAAAATGAAATGAAAATAAAAAATGTCACATTTCCCCCCTTTATCTTCTTTTATTTAACATGACACTAATAAACCCACTACAATGCTACCATGAACTCTAATGGTTTTGTAAACCCCAGGTCGTGACAAAAATGAAGACAGGAAGTCATATTATTTGGAGCAGCATAAATACACAAAACATCCAAATCTAAATAATTTTGTCCTTAATAGTGCTTTTGCTATGTCCAACCTTAAAAACACTGAACAGTATAAATACCCCAATAAGGATAAACACAACTACAACTGACCATTTTAAATGGGTTCAAGAAATGTTGAGTGACCGTATTTAATGACACCCTAGTAGGTGTGGAATGTAAAGGTTCAGTGTTACAGAACAAATACAAAAAACCACACAGGTCTTGTAATTAACGACCCTTGTTTTAGTTGAACAGGGTGCGCTACAGCAGGGGACTCTGCACTGCAGGGGTTCAAGGCCGGATTGCAGCACTCCTGGTGTAACACTAGATCACCCTGTACCCTTGTTTTGCTCTGCAGGTGCAGCTGGTTGGCCTTGATGAGGAGAGCTCTGATTTTGTGTGCAGGAACACATTTGATCATCCATATCCCACCACCAAGATCATGTGGATTCCTGACACTAAGGGTGTCTACCCAGACCTGCTGGCCACAAGCGGAGATTACCTGCGGATCTGGAGGGTATGCACTTTCAGGCTGGGTTTTGTCCACTAGGCCATGATGTAATAAGTAGCCACCATTTGTAGGATCACTGTTGAATCGCACTGCTAAACGTCTGTGTCTCCATTTACCCTGTCTTAGCACATTACGTCAGGTACCCGGCAAGACCTGGAGGGAGTCAAGGGCACCTTTTCAGTAGCACATGTGTTTATGGCTTATGTATTTTTGCTTCTTGAGAACTTTATTCCAGCAATGAAACTTTGAGCCAGTGAAACAAGCCATATACACTATATTGACAGAAGTATTCACTCCCCCATCCAAATCCTTGAATTCAGGTATTCTAATCACTTCCATGGCCATAGGTGTATAAAACCAAGCACCTTAGCAAAAGAATGGCTTGCTCTCAGGAGCTCTGTGAATTCCAACTTTCTGGGAACAGTTTGGGGCCGACCCGTTTCTGTTCCAACATAGAGTGAGTGAAAGACATAGGTGAGTGAGTTTGTTGTAGAATAACTTGACTGGCCTGCACAGAGTCCTGACCTCAATCCGATAGAACACCTTTGGGATGAATTGAAGCAGAGACTGCGAGCCAGGCCTTCTCGTCCAACCTCAGTGTCTGCACTTTTCTGAGTGGTGTAGATGTCATGTACTGTGTCAAACATGTAGCAATAGAAGAACTTTGTTTTGGTGTTCTTTAGAGTAGTTTGAAGAATATACAGAAAATTCTCTATTATTCAGATGAACCATTTAAACAATAAAAAAACTCTCCTTTTATAATGGTGTAGGTAACTATTACAGGTAAACTGTAATCTGCATTAAACTGTCAGAGGGTTTACAATGTGTTGCAGGACATGATCAATTTTTACTCATCATGACCCCTAGATGAACACCTTTTTTTTCCCCCCCCCCTTTTTCTTTCTTCCCCCTTTGGTCAAAAGGTCATAAAATTTTTTCACCAAAGGATCTGGTTTTGTTTATAGAACCTTGGTGCTATTTGGGGAACCATCTTGCATTTGCACCAGTTGTTATCGAAACCAATCAACACGAACCCTAACGGGTCCTGTTCCACAATGGTGGAAAAGGTTAACCAGAAACACTTTTTGGCACCTCTGTTAATAGTGGATTAATGCACAGATGAACATGTAAACAACTGTCATTCAACAGCTAATAAAAAAATATCAGCACAGCTCTTATGCACATAACGTGTCTTTTTACGTCTGACTGTTTCACATACATGTTCACTGTTTCAGGTGAATGACACAGAGACACGTCTTGAATGCCTTCTGAACAACAACAAAAACTCCGACTTCTGTGCCCCTCTGACTTCTTTTGACTGGAACGAGGTCGACCCCAATCTTCTGGGTAAGACACTGTATTATTCATGTTAATGTGCTGTAGTTTGTGCTCATGTATTTTGAGTTCTCAGAGCAGATTTTCTAGGTAAATGCATCTGTGTGCATCTCTCTCTGTCGCGTCCCACTTTAAAGCTTGTGCTTTATGGTCTTTTAGGTACTTCCAGTATTGATACTACCTGCACCATCTGGGGTTTGGAAACAGGGCAGGTCCTGGGGAGGGTAAATCTAGTGTCTGGTCACGTAAAGACCCAGCTCATAGCCCACGATAAAGAGGTAAGAAGTCCCCACCACCTCTATCATAATCTATGATCAGTTCTCTAAATACGTATGTATAATAGCGTGGCGTTTTTTGCCCGGAGCTGATGGGTCCCAAAATGTATGATTTGGTCAGGTTTGAATGTCGCTCCTTGAATACGGGTGTTGGGGTCGGGTTCAGATTTCGTGTTGAGGTTCTCAAACTCTGCCTATTACATAGAACAGATTTGACCTGCTTTAGTGTAACTCCTTACTTTATTACTCATTACTGTTAATACTTTAAACAGCTTTTAATGCTGAACCTCACTCAGCATTGACACAGCCCAAGCTCAAGAGCAACCAGGACATAAACTGTGAAGCAAAAGTACAGTTTAGTGCAGCCAAAATGATTGATTTGTTTGGCCCCAAAACATTTAATTTACATAGTGTATTTATATCCGAGATTTCCCCAGTGGGGGGGGGGGGGGGGGGGGGTGTACAAGGTTCTTGATTAAAGGTAGGCCAACGTAGTGTGTTAGGAGTCTTTGCCCAAAATACTCTTATTGGTGTAAGTTCTCAGCATAGTCACCAGGGAGTGGGTCGACGTCCCAGTCTCCCACACGTAGATAGAGTGGCATATCTCACTCACAAGCTAACACCCAAAACATATTACTGCAGATAATGTTACTTTTAAGCAGGTAAAGCTGATATCTCACTAAATTAACATCCACTGCATTGGATAACATCCATTCCAAACTTTTTGAACAGCAGTGCAAGTATAATGTTCCTGTTTGTGATTGGGTGCAGGTTTATGACATTGCATTCAGTCGTGCGGGTGGAGGACGCGATATGTTCGCATCTGTAGGAGCAGACGGCTCAGTGCGGATGTTTGACCTCCGCCACCTGGAACACAGCACCATCATCTACGAGGATCCTCAACACCACCCGCTGCTCCGTCTCTGCTGGAACAAACAAGACCCCAACTACTTGGCTACCATGGCCATGGATGGCATGGAGGTAACTTAGGAAATAGGAATTCAGTTAGAACATGTTCATAGTCTGTAACGGAAAGTTCGGTCTAAACAAATCTGCCCGCTCACTTATTTCTTCATACCAGAGGTCCAGAGGTCGTTTATGTCTTTAACAGTCTTCTATGTCTTTAACACAGTCCTCTATCTTACTAAGTGGATCATCTGGAACAAGGTTTTCCAGCCTCTAGTAGGATGGAGTGGTCTATTGTGTCAAATGCTGCACTAAGTTCAAGCAGTACCAGTAAGGATGGGTTTCCTCTGTCAGAGAATAATAAAAGATCATTTACAATTTTCACCAGTGCTGGCTCGGTGCTATGATGAGGCCTAAAGCCAGACTGGAATTTTTCATGCATGTTATTGCTGTACAGATAGGAACTGCTGCAGCTTTCTCTAAAATCTTTGATATACATTAAAGGTTTAATTACTGCTAGTTTTAAGAGGTTTTGGGACGTAACCAAGACTAAGAGATGATTTTTTTTATAGACAGAAGAGCCTTGGTTATTTCTGGCAGAACTTTCTTGAGTAATAGGGGACAAAAGTAGAGTAAAAGATCCCAGCTTCTCCACAGTACTGTGCTCTAGATCAGCATTAGCTGTACGGAGCAGTACACTTGTAGCTGTTAACTGCGCATTTTGTATTTTTATCCTGATCATTTAAATTTTATTACTGAAGAAAATCATAAAGACATTACTACTGTATGCTAACGGTATTTAGGGGTTCGGTTGCAGATTTACTCTTGGTTAATTTAGAGAATTTTCTAATTATTTTTATTATGAATAATCAGTAAAGACAGATAAGCAGAATGTGCTACAGTTAAAGCTCTTCTATAGTGTCCTTCAGGCATTTGGTTAGAATATCTACATCAGTGTGTTTAAGACAGACAGCTAATAGAATTTGACAGATCTGTGAGGTTTTTTTTGATAAAGCTATGAGGTGTAAAGGATGTCCTAAAGCTGGTATGAGATTGTTTACTCTGAAGGTTAACATTAAATTCGGAGTGTGGCTGCAGTAATGAGTTGGTCCCATTATATTCTGAGTGATACTAAATGATGTGGGTCCTGTGGTTTGTCTAGGTGGATATTAAAGTCTTAAACAATTATTACTTTATTTGAAATTATTAGGCTTCATAAGTCAGCAAATTCCTGTAAGAACTCAGAATATGGCCCTGGTGGCATGTAGATTGTGATTAGTGGAAAAAGAGTGGGTTTATTTATTTATTTATTTATTTTATTTTTTTGTTATTTGATCTTGTATATTAAGAAACAGAATTTCAGAAAAAGAGAATGTGTAGCCTTCTTTCTGGTTTATTCCTAAGGCACTGATGTAGTTGGTTGCTACACCTCCACCCTGGCTGTTTAAATACTGCCCCGACTCAAAAGACCAGGCTTACCCTCAAATGTAGACCAATTTTGTAAAGCTCACATTGTTTTCGGAACAACACTTAGACGACCAGCAGTTAAGCGACAGATATATGCTGTAGATTCCAGCACCATGTCAAACTGGGAGGGGGCCAGTACGTTAACACTTAGCTCCCCTAATCAGTTGTATGAGGCTCATCGAGCTGAAAACCTGTTGATCGATTGGTGCATCTCAGTTTAATCATTTTAAACCCAAAAATAGGTACTTTTTGAAACGTAGCAGAAAAGCATCCAAAGATACCAGCAGCATATTCAAACAGCCACATACAGCTGTGACATCTTTCTGTTGCTCTTACTTTATTCTACATTGTTAAACTCTCTTATCTTTCTTATGTCTGCTCACTAGTCCTGCCGCAGTAGTTCACCAGATTGTATTAAACTCAGTATGTGCCCTCAGGTGGTCATCCTGGATGTGCGGGTGCCCTGCACGCCGGTGGCTCGGCTGAATAATCACCGTGCATGTGTGAACGGCATCGCGTGGGCTCCACACTCCTCATGCCACATCTGTACAGCAGGTAAGAGACCAGCACAGCTGGACACGCACAGCACACTTCTACATTTCCCTATTTTATTTAGTCTGGTACAAAGAAAATCCCCGAAGGGTCCACAAAGCAGGATTTTCCCTCTCTCTAACTTGAACCCAATTATTAGGAATATCCAATAGGAAAGTCTCTGAGCTCTTTTCCCTATTGGACAGGCTTGACTTTGTGCTTAAGTTATCTGGCTAATTACGGAAATCTGCTTTGTGAAATACCCCCTGGTGTAAACTGCATCATTAACCAAAACAGGGTTTCTCAACCACTGGAATGTGGAACCCAAGTGGGCTGCAAAGCACTTCTTTGGTAGTCCTTGAGCCAGTCCTGTGGGGACCAGGAGACTGTAGTGGGGAAAACTGAAAAATGTGTTATTTTTGAATACAAGCCAACACACCAAACAGCAAGGCAGTGCCTCGTTCCTTCCCTCTAAAAACAAAACTCAACATTCTCCTTAATTTTTGGTAGAATTTCTGGTATGTTTTATTTCTATTTACTATAAAACAAGTTGATGTTTGCCTAATCTGTTGATGTTTTATGTTCAGTGATTTGAGTCAATATGTGCCCAAGCACGGCTGCATCGAAGATTCAAAAATGACAACACAAAAAGACACAACTACTTTTATGCTGTGGGCCTTGTGTGCTAATTAGCTGCACCTTGAGACAGAACTGGTTGAAAACACGTACATACGTTTAGAGCATAGCTTCTAATAACAGCTTAGACCCCTATACACCAAGTTTTTATTGACTTTGTCTTTGATTTTTGGTCAGTCCTCTTTACCTGGTCCCCTCTTCTTTTAATTTCCACTGTAGCGGACGATCACCAGGCGTTGATCTGGGACATCCAGCAAATGCCACGGGCGATCGAGGACCCCATCCTTGCGTACACGGCCGAGGGAGAAATCAACAACGTGCAGTGGGCCTCCACTCAGCCTGACTGGATAGCCATCTGCTATAACAACTGCTTGGAGATCCTGCGGGTTTAACAGCGAAGCTGATACTGGGCCTGACTCTGTGCATGCCGAGAGCAGGGCTAGTCCCAGTGAGAGAGAACAAGAAGAAGAGGAGGAAGGAGGAAGTGGATGGTTTCTGTGCTGTTGTAGAAGTCTCGAGGTTGCTGGAGGGTTTGGGTAGTGGAGAGGATTCTGGGTTTTCGGTGGAAGGGTGGGATGGGGTTGCGTGTGCATGTGTGAGAGAGTTTGTTTATAGATGCGTGTGAATGTATGGTTTTGCTGCATTTCATTTCTGTTTGTCCCTCATTACGTGTTGTTATTCCTGTATTAGGCTCAAATTGGGGTCCGATTTTCAGTTTGCAGTGTGATTATCTCCGGCAGTTTTCTATCGCGATGATATTTTGATGTGAGTAGACATATCAATGCAACAGACAACAGCATTTCCAGTGACCAGTGAAGGAAAAAAGAAAACAAGGCAACAATATGCTTTTAATGTTACTCACTGTACGTGTACTACGTTTCAAGTAGAAAAGACCATAGTCAAAAAGCAGCCAGCACTGAGATTAGCTTGTATTGATGCTTTTTATTTAGTTTTTCTATTAGCTTGCCAACGTTTATCGTCTGAGCAAAGTTTGGAAGTGAAAAATCAGCTGAAAAATGCCAAAAGCTTGTTTAAAATTTTCCTCCTTGCGTCTCAAACATGCCAAGTTTTTGTTACGCGAGTTCTCTGCTGATGTTCAGTCCACCGAATGGTTGAAATGCGCTGCATTTGATTGACAGCTGACACTCAAGTAACTGTGAGCATGCTTTATTTATAGACTTGAGCTTAGAAAATAGGGAAATGCAATCTTTCTTATCTTACTATTAAGCGAAACACCTGCCTCATAGCTGAGGCAACGTTGCTCATGTCTGGCTACTTTTTAAAGGGGAATTGCGTCATTTTGTAAAAGTAATTTCTGCATAATTTAATCAAAAGTGGTAAACAAAATAATTTCCAGTAAGCCCTATAAGTAAGAGAAAGAGAGAGACAGAGAGAAACCCTAAACTTGTTTACACCTGGTTACTTCCTGTATCTGGATTTTAGACACATGTCTACACTTGGTAGTCAAATGTGTCTGCGGTTTGTTGACTGAAATCTGATAACCATGTGGGATGGAATATGCAAATCTGCTTGTTATGTAGCAACCAATTGTTTATCTGTTCAGCCTCCATCCTCTGCAGTGTGCTTGGCACTACAGTGTCTGTCTAGATTAAGCATTTTGTTTCCCAACCATGTTCAGCCTCTGTAATTATCTTCTGGATCTGCAGGGATCATGTGCCCAGTGATCGGACAAGTTTGGATTATACTGAAAGAGGTTTTGATTGTGCAGTGCATCTCGGCCCACCTGCCGAAGGATCTGATTTGTATCTGATGTAATTGTGTTCTGGGTGTGTTTAGTCTTGACTCAGATATAATCCTGCTAATCAAGGCTCATGATGGGACCCTGTGTGAACAGTGTCATAAACTAAATCAAACTATTTACAACACATGCAGACCTTCAGAACACCTTGAGACCTTCAGTCACTCAAATGCTTCTCTGGTTAGTCAAGACTAAAATCTGATAGCCGTACAGTATGGAAAACGTACATCTTCTCACTGCCAATCGCTGTTCATATAGTGTCCGCCTGTATTAAGGATTAATACATTTCAGGATTATCTATAGCTCGGGTTTCTCTTCATTCACTTACAAATCTTTCACCTTTTACTAAAGATTTCCTTGGAGGGGAACATTGATGAGTTCTACTTATTTTTGAAGACTCTGTGTTTGCAGAGCTATGTCCTAGAATTTCCCTCTGGGATCAATAAAGTATCTATCTATCTATTTATCTCCCTCAGACACAGATCATATGTCCAGTGATAGGACAAGTTTGGATTGTTCTGTAGGAGGTTTTAAATGTGGAATGAGAGATGAATGGTGTTTTCGCTGCTAAAATGTGGCTCAAATTCATCTAGAACCACCTGCTGATCAGATCTGTGTCTGTTTGAATTCGTTTACACCTGATCCAGATATAATCCTGATACTCAGGACTCGTGTAATGACCAGGTGTAAACCGTGTCCTAAACGAGACTAATTACATCAGATACATACCTTCAGGATATAACTCTTCATAACAGCTGTATGTGAGGAGTATCTGGGCTGATTGTGTCCTGGTAAGATATTAGGCACATGCATCTACACTAGGTAAATAAATGCATCTCTGGTTAGAACATGCAGATCTACTCATTACACTCTATTCAGCCTCTATTGTCAGCAGTTTGCGTTGCACACCAGTGTCTGTATTGCTCTAACCGTTTCATGTCCAGGTATAAGTGGGTCTTGGGTTTCTTTTACAGTGGCTGTGATGGGAACCAGGAGTTGAGATGTCTACAACGGGAGTATAACTATAAGTGGGATCTCAAAACTATTGCAAACTAACTTCCCAGGCATCAGGTAATATGTTTGTAGCTACCCCCTAAAGTTAAAGGCATTAAAACTTTTCAGATGCCTGGTTCCCATCATTACCACTGAACAATTCTGATTTGGCAAGTTTCTCAAGAACGATGCATTTCGAATCCAACTGCTCTGAATGACTCTGTTGACATATTAATAATTGAATTATGCAGACATTATGAAAACCATGTAAACTTCCTCTTTAAAGTTCACACCGATGTTGGTGACTAATGTAGAACTGAAGAGCGATCTTTCTTGCTTGTGTCCTCTGTCTTCTTCCCACTTTCCTCCCATCTTGCTGCTTCTGTTGCCACTCACTCCCTTTTACAGCATGTTTGTGCTCAATGTGAGAGATGTACATACATATATAAATATTATAAATAAGCTTGGGCTAAACGTTCATGTGCGACACCCCCTCCCCCCCCAGATGAAATCCACTGTTACAGGTCGTTTGGTTGTGATACAAAGGCTCTGGTGAGCTCCTGATCCAGTCCTCTCAGAAAGACTGCATACGTGTGTGTGTGTGTGTGTGTGTGTGTGTGTGTGTGTGTGTGTGTGTGTGTGTGTGTGTGTGTGTGTGTGTGTGTGTGTGTGTGTGCGTGCACGTGCACGTTTGCCCAGCTGCTGTTTTTTTCTATTAATAAACTTGCATTGTTCTTCCATAAAGCTGTTAATAGTGATACTCTTGACTCGTGCATCTGAGGAGCATCACAAACATGCCAGCATCCAGACTGAGATGTTTCCTAATGGAGAAAACTGACACACTATAGATCAGTGGTTCCCACCCTGGCCATGGACCGATTTGGCATTTTGGCATTTGCTCTGCTCCAAACGCATCTTAACTAACTAATCTAATTGATGAAGCCCTTATTGAGAAGGAGAACACTAAAATGGGCAGTTTTAGGGGGTCCTCCAGAACCAGGCTTGGAAAGCACTGATGTACTTATTACCGGACCATCGGGTTCAAACACATTACAGGGAAATGGCACCAAATTTTGATTCTTCAAAATGTCTAGATCAACTAATCTAACCAACTGAGATGAATCAGACAGACTACTATGATCAGTGGTCCCCAACCCTAGTCCTGCAGAATCTAGAACCCAACCCCAATCAGACACACTTGCACTACCTGAATTAATTTTTATATATAGGTATAGTGCTGTGTAGGGCTGGGGAACCCAGATCCCAGGGAGCCAGGTTCCTTCGCAGTCTGATGAAATGCCTACTTAAGCACGCCTGTTTAAACTTTGTTTAGCAGATCTCGTTGCTGTGCCACAGCAGGGAAATATCAGAACTGAGCCAGTTCCTCTGCTGTCTGGTGTAATAAGTAACACTACTTTTCTACATCTGCTACATTTGTGGTTTGATTGACCGCCTGAGCAAGACCACCACGATAAACCAAATAGAATCTTTGAGCTAGACCCCCAACACCACATTCTCTGTCTTCTATAACATGAATTAAACAGTAAGCCACTCTGTCTGCCAAACACATACACTGACAAAGCATATCCATGGGATAGCAGTATGTAAAGTGTGGCTTAAGTGTTACCACAGGGGACGGCTTGGGAACACACGCATCACAAGTTGTGAGGCTGAACACTGGCCAGTGTGCTCATGGCAAAATGAATAAAGTTCTGACACGGCATGATCGTGGAATGCCCAAACTGGGCTCAAAGTCGGGCGAATGTGCAGACCACACATTCGATGGCATCCTTTGAATCATTTCTGGACAACTTGGTGCGGTTTGTTGTCCTGCTGGAGTACGTCATCATTGTTGGGGTACATAAAATCCATGGAGCACTGCAAAACCAGCATACACCAATGATGTGTTAGGGCCAACCAGTGGGCCTAACCCATGCGATGAGGATACACCTCACAGCAGTATGGAACCACCACCAGCCTGCAAAGTGCCTTGTTGACAACTGGGAATTGATGTGGTCTGCAACTCACGTGAACCCCTACATCAGCCCGAAACAACTGGCATTGTGACTTATCGGACCACATGTGCTAGTCCTCTTTTGCTAGTCCAGTTAGCAACTTCACAAGCCAATGTACGGCACTGTGACACTCTGGTGGGTCTTCTGCTCACATATCCCATGGAAGCTAAAGAACACTGCACTGACCTGCAGGGTGTGCGTGTGGGGCTTCCTGCATTGAATGTAGATCACGATCGTTAAGCACCTGTGGGTGGCATGTGCGCTGTCTGCTGAGGGTGGTAATGCTTTCTATGACGTATTCCTGTTACACACAACACAGTGGATTCAGGAACGTTCCGAAAGCTTCAGAAAATGAAATGTCCCATTCATCTGGCGCCCACTATCATGCCTTATTCAAACTCACATTGCCTTGCCATGAGCACGGTGGACAGTGTGCAACCTCTATCACAAGATTACCTCACAACTTGTACAGGTGTGGGCATTCCTGAGCCATCCACTGAGGTAACACCACTAACATAATCACTTCACATACTGCTATCCACTACTTTTGGTGTGTCAGCAAGCATTTGATGAGTAATTACAGAGTCCTAACAAGTAAAATAGATGAATACCATGGTCCATTATTCAGAAAATAATCACACACACACATTTATAGTGTCAGCATGTTCTGTTCTATGTGTTATAAATAATATTTAATCTAAAAAACAACAACAAAAAAACTGTAATAGTTCCTTTGTGCTTTTGGAAACCTTAGCAGTCCGAGAAGGTTTTCAGTCGAGTTACACACATACATTCACCTCCGTCACATGGCCAGACCCACTGAGCATGGGCAGAACGCTCTGACCTACACAGATCTGACGGCCAGAAACAGTCTGTTCTGATCAATCAGGTGTTTTACTTTCCAGAGAATGCAGGAACACACTCACACTTGACTTGCCGCACACATACGGTACAGTTCAGAAACAGTGAAGTCTTTAGAACACAAGAGCACACAAACCTCTCATGATGTGTAGCACGTCTGATGCATCCAATCATAACTCACGCACACACACTTCATCACAGCAAGTACAGAACAGGGCCTCAAAATAACCAGCTCAGGTAGAAACAGCACATGGAGCCCCGACACACCAAGCCAAAACAAGACTGAGGATCATCTTCATCATCATCGTTTCCCTTCTTCTGTTAATAAAGGAGATGGGAAACAGGTCTCCTGTAAAAATATCCCTAGTTAGGATTTACAGAAGCAGTGTGTAAGATTTAGGGTGGAATCTATTAGAAGGAAAACAATATAATATACATATATATCAGAATATAATATATATAGCAGGAGCCTGAATGTGGTGGTGCAGCTGGAAGACATAGATATAAGAATGACATACCAGATATTTATCAGTCATTTAATACAGTATATTATATAGGATATTTGAATAGCTTCATCAAGAATACATTCAGCATTAAAACTGGGGCTAGAGCCAGGGGTCTTATTCGCCAACGTAATGTTCAAATTTGCCCATACCACCTTATGGTGCAGTGGTCACATATTCAGCTTCTTATTTGACAGTTTCTTGTTCAAATGTACTCGTCCTACCTTAAAATTGTGTGGTGGTTACATTTTGGTGAATTTCTTATTCACCAATTTCTTGTTTTAATTTAATTGTTTCACCTTAAAATGGCTAATATTCAGCTTCTTATTTGTCTAACATGCCAAGAAACTGCCAGGTAAGAAGCTGAATGGCAGTGCCAGAATGTAAATGCTGCACCATCAGTTTTTAGTAGTAAATGTAACCAGCATTAATTGTTCAGTAGGTTGCAGTATGCAATCTCACCACTACAGAATACACACTGCTCCTTTAATTATTTCACTGTATCTCTGCAACATGATGTACTAATAATGACTATCATATTTGTCTTACAGACTTCAGATTTCTGTACAATAACTGAAACTAGTTATAAAGTTTGCTCCAAATGTAGCTGAGAAGAGCCAACTAGAGACACAAAAACCACGTGTGGCCATGGGTGGTTTGGTGTGTCAGGGTCCCTGAATGCACTATTCTTTGCTTTTGAAGTCACATGATCCACTCAATTTTCTTTGTGCCTGTCGTGCCTGATGAAGTCGCCAGGTCACCTGATGTGACCCCTTCCGATGTGCACTAAATGTATTTCCATTTAAATACATCATAACTGCAATATTAAAAATCTCTATACATTGAAAATACATTTCTGTAGCTGAACAACAGCTGAATAACATGAAATACAGTTCGAAAAATGCCCAGGATATTTTCTTATAACATCGATTTCTGGTGAGAACAACTTCCAACACATCCCAGTTAGACTCGGACGGGAACGCGAACGTCCGTTGCTCAGTGAAGGTGCTGCTTTTCAAGAACGATTCCTAAAAGCTCCACAGTCTGGGGAAGAGCCGCCACAGTCTCGCCTGAAGAGTGTGGAGGGTCTGCTGTAGCCAGATACCGTGATCGTTTTTGATAACTGCGTCTCCTAACGTGCCACGCATCGGGCAGAATTTGTGCTGTGCTCCTTTCTGATGAAAAAAGGAACCCCAACAGGGATGCTACTGGAGAGGCTGTGAAGGGAACATGGAGAAAGGGTTCCATTCATAAGCTGATCTCTTCCTCCCATTTTACAGAGGAGATATATGGCACCATATTCCTCAAAGTATATGACGTACATGCAGTACATATGCACAGGTTTAAGTCCATGCACCGTGGACGGCAAAGCTCCATCTGGTGCACAACCGACTGAGCACCTGCTGGCCTTCGCTCTCTTGAGAAGGTTCTGTGTGTCAGCATGTGTGGTGAGAGGTTTTTGTGTGTAGTCTGTATGTGAAATAGAAACACAGTCTGTTTACTTTTGGCACGCTATTCCCTCCCATTACTCTACTTAAAAAAGGTCTGCCTTCGTGGTATTGTTAAACGCACGTTTAGAAAAAGACATAATATTCCCTCCAACACGTGCGACTCATTTCCAAATGATTTTGCTGCAGCTGCGCAGACGGTTTACGCAGCCATTTGTTAAAATGGCGGAGATCCTATTTGGCGGAGAATTGACAAGCAGAACCAAACAGGAGGATTACGCTTGAAAAGAGCTGGGTTTTGTCGACCGCCCGGCCCAAATGGCCGCTGGCCAGTGTGGATCTACAGCGGAACGTTCCTCACTAATAAACGACACCTTCCGCAACTGCTTCACCTCGGAGAGCCAAGTTTTTGTTCAGTGTTTGATTTGTGCTTTTTCCTAAGTGCAATTCGAGAAGCAAACGTGTTTCTGTGCGTGTCTAGATGTGCGTTTGTGCTGGACAAGGACTCGGCCCGTGTCCATCAGTAGCAACTTACAATAGGTTAAACCTCAGAGTAGGAGAAAAGAGAAGAATGTGCAAGCAGAGGAGTGCACAATGTCCTGTGGCCAGCACCAGGCTTCTGTAGATTGTTACGGTGGGTCCACACGAATGTCCCAAGTGTGGAGAGTCCATGTGTGGGTGGGAGATAGAACAGACCACAGCCCTACTGTGGGCTCTAGCTGCATGGAAGGATGGGGTCAGACAGGTGCCTCTGGATCTCGGATTCTGTGCCTCGCGAGCTGCTGGGGTTTTCCAGGTGTTCAGGGAGCGATGGGAAGCGGAGGCTACCACACAGTGGCCCGGGCCCATGGGGCTTGGTCTGGGCATCGGCTTGGGTTTGGGGCTGGAAATGTGAATGTACATTCAGAGCCGTAGGGTCCACCGGTTCAGTCTCCGTCTCTGGGGACATGGACATGGTTTCGTCCGAGATGACAGTCAGGTGGACACCGCTGGACAGAGACTCTTGGGATTTGTGGTTGAGGTTGTCGGAGTCTGCGCTCTATGAGACAGGAAAAGAAGTATGGAATATCAGTTGTTATAAGGTCGATACAGGAACTCGTCAATGTGAGATTCAACAGATACAACAAGCCTGCGATGGACGGGCGGCATGTTTCCTGCCTTCCCTTCAGTTAGCGCTGGGATAGGCTCCAGGACCGCCAGCAACCCAGAAGGATAAGCAGCTTAGAAGATGAATGAATAAATGAATGAATGAATGAATGAATACAGCAAGCTAAAATACGGGATAAGCTGCAGCTCACTACTGTAGCGCCAATAACAGCTTCTGGAAGATGCTGATGATGATGTGTTCTCGTTTCTAATTAATCCTCAGAATTAAAATTAAGGCTACTGATTGGCTGAAAAGACCATAAGAACCCCACCAGACACACCGCTACCTTAAAAACCTCCTCAGATCTAAACGATTCCCAAGATAAACAATGTAGCATTTTTATTAGCAGTCACTGAAAGTAACTGAAAACATAGAGGCCTCTGAGATGATAACGGGTATGGCACATGATTTCGAGACCCACATCTCCTGTTTCCTCAATACTAGCAATGCAGGGGACGCTGGAAAGGACACATCAAGTCTACTGACTTGTTTCTGGAGCTTCTGCAAACACACTCACTTTGGTAGTCGAGAAGAAGTTGTCGTTGATCTGTACAGTAGGTGGGAGAGATGCAGGGCCATGGAGGACTGGACCCCCTGTCCCGTACAGGCTGGATGGTGTAGGGGGGTGGGCAGGCGGGGACACAGCGCTGTAGGCTGGAGGCACTGGAGCCATCTGCCTTTGGAGCAGCTGCAGAATCACATTAATGTCAGTCGTCATTCGCGTCTCCAATCTACAGAGGGAGAGAGCGAGAGAGGAAGTAACACTAATCGTAGTATATCAGTAACTGCTATAAAAGACTCAATACACGTTTGAGTGACTCAGTAACTACTATTATTCAGTCACTTATCGGAATGATTCAGTACCACAAACTTCTATAAGTGACTCTGTCACTACTGTGAAACGAATCAGTAAGTGATATAGTTAGGAGAAGGAAGGCTTATAGTATAGACCCATATACAGAGTTTAGGATTCTGACCTGTTGAGCTGTGACTGCAGCAGCTCGAGTCGTGCCTGCAGCTCACTAGGTCTCTCCTCCAAACACACACTGCGGTGGTGGTGGCAGATTCGTGCTGACGATGAACGCCTCGGACTCTCCGAAAACTGACTCTGTCTACGCTCGGGCCAGTAACCATATACATTTAGAGAGCCTGTGTGACAAAGATATGAAGCGAAAACAGTGGTACATATGAAAAGGAAAGCAAAAGTTAAATAATTCTTTATGATTCTATAAACATCACACGCACGCACATATATGTAAAAGTCATGGTATAGAAAAATGCAAACTGATGGGAACGGCTTGGGATAAGTTGTGAGGTGTTATCTTGTGAGTGAGGCTGAACACTCATTTTCGGAGATGAGGCAGAAGAGTGGGTGGGACATTCCATTTCCAAAATTAAAGCACGGGGCATGTAACATTCCTCAATCCACAGTGTCATATATGTACCCAAAATACATCACAGAAAGCATTTCCACTCACAGTGGACAGCGCAGTGGCCCCCATAAGTGCTTAAAGATTGTGACTGGTGGCATCTGACTAGAATTGTCTGTGTGAACAGACAAGATGCTGTTGCAAAAATCAAATCCATATTCAATGCATGAGGCCCGTTATGCATATCCCACAGCTCACTGCAGTTGTCTTTAGTTTCTCTGGGAAATGCGAGAAAAAGCTGCAGCCAGAGAGCCACAACACCGGACACAGGGCCTCACCTGGGCTCGTGAGGTTGCTAACTGGACCATAGAGGGCTGACATAATGTGGGGTGATTCGATAAGTCATGGTACCAGTTGTTTCGGGCTGATGGTGGGGTCTGTGTGTGGTGCAGATCCCATGAAGCCATTAACTCCAGTTGTCAACAAGATACTGCGCAGGTTGGTGGAGGTTCCATAATGGTGTTCTCGTACATGGGGTGGATCCACTGGTCCACCTAAACACATCTTGACTGATGTCTGTACATTTCCAAGCTGTACCCTGTCTGAAGTTTGCATCTTCAGTTTGGACCTCGGCGACTGATGTAGCTAAAAGTCATGGAAGCTTAAACCACTTAGTAATAGCAATATAACAACAGCAATATGACAATTAACGTTTTACACATTCTGTGCCTAAATCATTATAGACTTGTCTTAAACCACAACCTCAGGGGATTCAAATATTCTCTCTGTACCTGAGTAGGGATTAGCCCCCCGCTCCAGCGGTCCCCCCATGCCTGCTGGGGAGTTGTTAGGGGGAAGGAGGCTGACTACGGTTGGTGGGTAGTCTCGCACTTCTGGAGGGTAGATGTCTCCCCGGCCGGGCCCTGGGGGTTTGACTTCATCTTCGCTAGACAGGGAGCAGGCACTGGCACTGCTGCACAGCTCATCCCACTGGGAGCGCGACAGTGCCCCCCGGTGGTTCCCCATAGGGGCACACTGTTGGTCTGGATACGCATCTTCCCTATCCATCCCATCTGAATAAACAAAATGAGCAGAGATCAGGCATCCATGCATGGAAGCCAATAAAACTGTATGTATACATGATGTCTATGGCACTGCACATGTACTGGTTTGAGTGACTGACACATACAGATGCATTCAGAGGTACCTGGCCGATTGCGTCGGAGGGAGTGTCTCCTGCGTCTGGCTCGGCGGTAGCCGCAGTCTGACTCCTCACTGGGGGTTGGCTGCATAATTCTGTCTGCCTGATACACACAAGCTTCAGTAACTTACGTAACTACTAACGACACACACAGACCTAACATCATCTCACGATCATGTGTTGTTCCGCTATACTCCAACTGTATTTCTATTTATAACAGCATAAGGGTTAAAATGTGGCCCCAATTTTTTTAACATTATCAACTGCTAAGTGAAGATCAGTTATTGTAACTTTATAAAAGTCATAACCTATATCAGTATAGGTTATGGGGGGGCGAGAACGCTTAGCATGTGACTTACATCTCGGAGGTTAAAGGTGATCTCCAGGTTGGTCCAGAAGCTGTCAGAAAAGTCCGGGTACATGTCCAGGACCTCCAGCAAGTCATCCCGCAGGATCTTGTGCAAGTCACAGTAGGTCAGAGCCCTCACGTCCGCGTTTGACTTCCCGGGCCTGCCATACAGGCTGATAGGCTCTCCAAAGATGTCATTCTTACCTGATCAAAATGAAGAGGAAAAATACAGAAATAGCTGTGTACAGTCAACTGCTGTGTTGGTTTTTCAATGACAGAATCTGATTAGCAATTCTAAACAAATTGTTGACTATAACTCCTGAAACAACACAAAAACTGAAATCCCATATACACGTAAACTTGTTTACAGCTCTATGATAAACAAAATGGCTACAATAATATCAATGCTTGCTTAAAACTAAATTAAACCTGAAATTAAATAACACAAAAGTCTAAACTGTGGACTGACAAGGCCCCTGTGCTCATACTGGGCCATCAACTTATAAGACTGGTTGTTGAAAAACTGCCTAAACTGAACAAGCAAAAGTAATGTGAGATGCAAATAAGAAACAACAGTGTTTACTAGGGCTGTACCCGACTCAGAATTTTGACGGCAGATGATTCGACTATTCGTTCGTGGTTTTTTTTCTCCATGTACATTATCTAGTAATCAGTATATCAATTTGCATACGGTTCAGATCTGATGTCCTCCTCATTTAGATAGTCAGCAGAGTCACAGGAACATATTTCTGAACTAAAAGGGGCGGGGCTTATGATGATCGATCTGAACTGGAGCCTTTAATTACAGGATATAGCGTCGGGCAGCAGCGCGTATTTATGCTAAACATAAGCGCTTATAGCTTATAGCTCTTTTTAATTTCACTTCTAAAAGCTTCTTCTGTAGGAGGACCCTTCGCCTTTCATCTCTCATAAATAATGAAAAATAACAATAATGCTAAATAAAACCAAATTAGTCAATATTTAAATTATTAGTATTATTACCAGTGCTGAAATCATTATCTCTCGTTTATCAGCAGGCATATTAAGTGACTGTACTTATCTTTAAATAAAAATCATATTAGCTGTAGACGAATAAATAAATATCTGTAATTGAGGTTCTAAAATAAAGGAATTACAATAAAACAAACGTCTCCGGTCCGTTATTCCTTCACCGCAAATAGCCGTTATGTCTAAAACGAAAGTCAGCTCACTCGTTGATTGACTAAATGAAGAGCAGAATTCAGCTTCATTTGTTCAGATTCTCTTCTTTAAAAGCTCCTCCAGACTCCAGACTTTCTCTGAGACATCGCTCCCCCCGAATTTCTCAGCCTTAGCTTCCTTTAGCGGTGAACCGCCAGCGCATGTCGTCACATGGATTTAATTTTTTAGCAAGGATGCGTCACAGCCCAGCTAGAACTTACAGATATATTTATTATTCCCCTTTTAATCATTATTAAAGTGCCTTTTTACATTCTTAAAGTTCTTGTGCATTTTAGTAAACTTTAGTCTGTTTTATGAAGAAAAAAAGGGTCACTGTTGTCAGTCGACTTGAAGGGTCTCAGTTGACTTAAAGGGTCTCCGACTGACGATTCGACTCGTCGACTTCTAGAGGGCAGCCCTAGTGTTTACATACTCATGCTCAGATCTGAACTCAACCAGTCCAGTTTAAACAGAATGCTGCTTCACCCTTGTATTACAAGCATAGGCTTAATCAAGTGAACACTAGATGGCACTGCATGGGTTTAGATGTGGAGATGTGTCCAGGCGCAGGAACAATCAGATTGTTTGGCCTAAAGATAATCGATATGGCATGATCAATAAGACACAAGTACATAGAGCAACTGTGGCTTATCAGAGCAGACCAGGGACAGGGGAAAGAAAGAATCACACAAAAATAGACAGAAGGACAAATATGGAAAATACTGGAGCTACTGGAGAGCGATAAAGACCATGAGAGCACAACTAAAAACATAATCCAATAAAAGCTGCAGACACACAAGGAAAAGAAAAGGAGACAAATAAAAAAATCCTAAGCCAAAGGTTACATAGTGTATGAAATTTGTTTCTGCCACTGACCATACAGGACACCCTGTAGTTCTATAGTTCCAGACTGTAGTCCATCTGTTTGTCTGTATATTGTATTACCCTGTGCTTTAATAGTAAGGACCCTCACAGGACCACCACAGAGCAGGTATTATGTGAGGGGTGGATCATTTTTTTAGCACTGCAATGCACAATGTGTTGTGCTGGTGTGAGTGGATCAGACACTGCAGTGCTGCTGGACACCTCGGTGTCACTGCTGGACTGAGAATCCACCAACCAAAACTATCCAACCAACAGCGTCCTGTGCGCAGCGTCCTGTGACCGCTGATAAAGGGCTAGAGGATGACCAACATTGCACTAGCTATCAGATTAGCTATCATCTCTGACACTTACAAGCTGGACCGGCAAGGTAGGAGTGTCTAATAGAACAATGTCATTCTGAGCGTGGTGTCAAACCTTCTGCATGTGTCTGCTGTGTGCATCTGAAGCTGATAAGGGAAACCACTTTTACCTAAAATGGCGACCACCACTTCCTCTCTGAGAATCTCAATAGAGCCACGGGAGATGAAATACAGGGCAGTCAGCACATCCCCACTGTGCACTAGGGTGTCCCCCGGTGGGGCATGGGTGGTTTTAAAGCGCATGGCCAGAGCTCGTAAACAGCCTTTACTGGCCCCACGGAACGCCTTACAGTTCTGTAGCAGACTCCGGTTCAGATGCAGACAGATGTCAGCCTGCAGACACTCAGGGAAGCCCTTCAGTACCTGGACAGAGAGACAGACAGTAAGGAAGGAGATGTGGAAAAAACTGAGAGGAGGAATTGGTTCTGAATTTGGTATAAATATCGAATGAGTCATAAAAACAGAGAAGTGGACAAGAAAAACCCTGGAGCGACAGTTTGATGAAAAATCTCAATGATGTAATATCCCCCCAACTGCAGTGCAGTAAATCAGCTATGACGTGTTTGGAGTCTAAAGTGTTCTTCTACAGTTTGGAGCAACGAGGGTAGTGTACCCCACTGATTAGCACTGTGGTAACTGTGGGCCTAAGTCATTTTAAACGTACCACAAACTAGGTTGTTATTAAGTATTAAAATCTAATAGACTTGCCTATGTGGTTTTTGACACTGCATGACGTACACTGTTCATTAATACAGTTACTAACAACTTTGCCAGTGAACTTTTGTGAAATAAATTCACCTTAAGATATGGTCTATAATAACACTACATTGAGCTCTACTGTACTGCATTAAGGAATATGATATGAACTGGAATTTAACATCATGTTAACATTTCAATAGTAAAATAAAATGTTTTGAAAAAATAGTGGTGGTTTGTAAGTAAACCATCAAAGGCATTTAATGTTGTGTTTTTTTGTTCTGTTGATACAGAATGCTGTTGTTTAAGACACTTAAAAAATGGAGTTGTTGGGAAAATTGGGTATATTTTACAATTATTATAACAGTTATTATTATTATTATTATTATTATTATTATTATTATTATTATTATTATTATTATTATTATTATTATTATTATTATTATTGTTATTAGTAGTAATCATAGTAGAAGTAGTTAGTAGTACTCATTTATATAAAAATGTTATATATATACATTTTACTAATTAAAATGTTGGCCTTTATCACAAGTCAGGTTTTTGGTAATTCTTTTCAAAGCTCCACAACCAATCAAAGGTTTAGGTACACCCCTCTTACTGGATGTAGTTGCTGATCTTAAAGACTCTACAGTCTTCCAGTTAACAGCTCCAATTGATGAGAGTCTGAAACAGTACATATATACCACATATACTCCTAATGTACCACAGTATTATATTTCTCTGTATCTCCACCTCTAATATATAATTAGGGGTGTAAAAGCGCTAGTTCTCCTTTCAGTTTAGTGCATATTCATGATGGACAGTCCAGCAGCTTGCTCTACAAACTGCTTAGAAATTAACCTTGTTATATCAGCCTCCACTACAGGTTAAGAAAGCTGTTTTATCCTCCTGTAAAGTTCCACTTCAGAGGTGTTTAAGGTGGACTGTTTTATTCTAAAGTCAAGCATTAAGATAAATGTAGAAGAACCTTCTATGAGAAGAATTGTCTGAACATTTGACTGGTGCTGTACATTTACAGTACTTAGTTAAAATATTCAAGTATGACAAGTGAAGCATTCTACAACAACACTAAAGCTTTATTTAAATATGTGTATTTTGCAAGACTTGGTGCAACATATTTTACAGCTGTGTCCAAATACAAGAGTATAACTGCATAATACAGTTACATCACAGAAGGAACTTAAAGACACAGTGCACAGTTACTATGTTCCTGCTTTTGTATTGTATGTTATGCTAAATTACAGTGTGATGTAACTAATGGCCAGCAAAGTACTGTAGTGGTGACACTGAAATGTTAACTATATTATATCATATTGAAATATCATAATATCTTACTGAAGTCTTGTACAGTCCAAGAGCTGGGTCTGCTCTAATATAAGCTGAAGCGTCCTGGAGTGCATACCGCAGAGGAACAGTGTGAAACTCACGGCATTCATGTCGATCCCGTTGGTGTAGGACCAGGCGTGCTGGAAATACTCCTCCAGCCTCTGGCGCAGGCCTCCAGGGATCTGGTGGAAGCGAATAAACTCCTTTACCCTCAGCATCTGTGTGTGGTAGCGTGCTGTGCTGGAGTACAAACGCTGGATTATAGCAGACACGTTCCCAAAGATGCTGGCGTACATCAGAGCTGTGAAAGAAAGAGCAGGAACGAAGAATACAGTTTTTACTAACAGAGGTTTTACAGAGGTTTTACTAACAGTCAGTGACTCAGAGTTACGATCCTAGAAGTTTTCTTCATCGTAACACAACTGATGCCGGTCATGCATTTATTGATTAAGCTCCCTAGACAGCAAGTTATCTTGTAGGTGGTTAAGGTGGTAGTAACTTCAGGCTCCTGCAGATGGCGCTGCACGAGGATGATGGGGTTATAAATCCCTGCGGGGTGTGAGTAACGGGATCCATAGATTGGGAAGAGGTGCTACAGTGCAGGGAATGTCTCGTTCCATGTGTGGAAAACGGCTTCAAAGCAGACGTTAATGACTGGCTCAAAGGAGCGACTGCATTTGGGCGTGCCAAAGACCATAGTGTGAAGAAAGAAGCTGAACTTGTAGGTGTATGGAAGCAGGTTCATAAGTATAACAATCATATTAATAATAAAATAAAATCAACAAAAAAAGAGGGTGAGCACCAACTGTTAACCTGCTAAATATTACTGTTGTATTTAGACAGGATTTAATGTATACACATGTGTGTGTGTGTGTGTGTGTAGAGGGAGATGATTTACTGGAGTTATGTATAGGGTAGTGAGTTTGGTATTGGATTTCAGTATCATCTGTTATTTATCACTATCGAAGGAAGTCACTGATTGGTGTCCAGATTGAATTGTACTCAGTGTTTTGGTGGAAGCAGATATTTTTTATAGATATATGGTCTGTAAATAAGTGTTTTCAGTGGGTGGTAGTAATGGTGTATCTTGATTTCCTGTTGATGAGGATTGTTTTCAGGAAATGGTTGGAGCTACGAGTAGAGCAGTGAGGTTTCCTGACTTGTACTGATTGCTGAGGTGGCTCCTAGCAGACATAGTTCTGGGGATAGGGGGATGGTGATATTTAAGCATGTTGCTAATATGCTTATAATTTCTTGCCAGAAGTGTTTTATGGGTGGGCAGTCTGCGCATATTGGTGGAGAAATTACTGCCTTTGATTAAAACTGTTGGATCAGAGAGGATTAGATATGGGATTACTGTTTCTAATCTATTAGCTAGAGTTCTGCTTATAGTTATTGTGTCAGTGTTGATGAGGGAGAGAGGTTGGTAACGAAAGGGTCTTTGTTAGGTTTGAGGTGGAGGGAAATTATAGCCGTATTCATATCAGTGGCATATCAGATGCCTTATTGTTGGGAATTTGATTTAATGCTTTCTTCAAATGTTATTGGTTCTTCTAGTGCCTGTTTTTGTTCTTCTGTTAGTTTAGGTAGATTTATATTTATATTTATATGAAGTGTTAATACATTCAAATTTTGGGTCATGGTCTGATGAGTATAGACTTACAAAGAAATTTTGGAATGTGTTTATTTTAATTTATTTGTATTTATTACTGTACTCATAGTTTGTGTCTTGGTCTTTGTAGCAGAAATTTGTTTCAAATTTATCAGTTAAGATGGAATTTGTAATTTTTCTAACTCTTTGTGTTCTTCTATTGTTGGAATTTCTTTAATTTTTTTGCTCTAATTTTAGGTCTTTTTCTGTGTTCTTTATTTTCTTATATGTAGAATTAGACATTATTAAAACTGCTTTACCAGTTTCCCAATGTGTTGTAGACTGGATTTCTGGCTAATCATTTATATCATTATACCCTTTATATCAGAAATCATTTATATCGGACTGCACCTGAATGACAAGTTGGACTGTTCATCTAACACAGATATCCTGTACAGAAAGGGACAGAGTCGGCTGTACTTTCTGAGGAGGCTGGGGCTGGGGGAGTTTTTTGCGTCTGTCTAGAACTTCGCGAACCTTTGCCCATGATTAGCTGTTTGTGCTGTTGTGTTCTACCCTGGTGACGATGGGTCTTGGACTTTTATTTTGAATGCGTTTTGCTCCGAGGCAGTGGATGCGGTGGAATGTTATGACCTTAGCTGTATCAGGTGGAAGTTTTAGATCTTTAGATGGATTTTTGGGAATACCAGAGAAGACTATGTTGTCTCATGCTCAGGGCTTGGAGATCCAGAATTGTCTCCTTCGTTTGTTTGTTTTCTTTTGTTATGGACGTTAGCTGAGACATGAGTTTTTTGGTGGCGTGGTAAAGATTTATTTTCTTTGGACAGTTCAATAATCTGCTCATGGGTAAACTCCAGGCTATCACAGAGTCGTTTTTGGGCGGTGAGCTTATATGACCTTTATGGGCTGCCACTGGTACGTTAGAGTATAATGTATCAACCAGTCAAGCCATGATTGGTGTCTGACATATGGCTTTTTGTTTTTGTTTTGCCCCTGAGAAAACAGCTATGATCGAGTAACTAAACATAAAAAAGCTAATACTTGGTTCTACTTAAAGCTGTAATAAGGGTCAGTTGTTCAGGCTTCTGTCTATGTTTTCTGCTTCTTTTAAGGCAGAAAAAAGAATAACAAAGTATATATATATATATATGCATATATTGCACAGGGAGCTGGAAATATATAACCTTTTTTTAATCAGATTTAAAAGCTCCTTCACTAAGGTCAGCACATATTAAGCTTGCTTACTGGGCTACTATAACATTAAGCACCAAACCGGTAAGCATGTGCCCACACTGTATAATTAACCTGTTTATTAGTTAGGGATTTAAAATAATTCCAAAGAGTTCTGAGATGGGATTATGAGAATTCTCTCTGAATAATTGTTCAGTGGTAGTCAAAAAAATATCTAAAAGTTTTAAAATATTGTCTGGAGAGCTGGGAAGGTTGGGATCTGCCAATTTACCATCTGACCAGTAAATTGGATGGAATGCCTTTTCTTGCCTTGCCGTGCATTGCTTTGCCGTTCGCACCTCATAAAGGTGAGGCGGTGAGCTGAAGTTTGAGCTTGGTACTTATGTTGTGCTACAGGTGCACTTGGTCAGTGCTGATTACTGTTGGGGATTCTAGGGCTTTGAGTTTTTTTACCTAGAAACATCAGCTTCTCTACCTGCACTACCCAGGTCCCCTTCTGGTGGTCAGCAGCATGGACTGACCCCTTAGACAGTAGTGCCTAAACCTGAAGGAATGCACTTTTGGTGGCTTAGAGCACATTTCATGTACTTCTCCAATCCAAGTGATTTAAAAAAACCTGAATATTTCATATCAAACATGATCTCAAAACTACAGTAAACCAATGTCTCAGGCAGCACATCGATCCATTTAGGTTTGAAATCGTGGGAAAGGAAAGAGTGTCACTTACAGCCGATGAGCATGACGCAGATGGAGAAGATTTTCTCCGGGTTGGTGTTGGGGGAGACATTGCCAAAGCCGACGCTGGTCAGGCTGCTGAAGGTGAAGTACAGCGCTGTGACATATTTGTCCTTGATGGAGGGTCCTGAGGTGGAGTCACTGTCATTGTACTGCTTGCCGATCTGGTCGGCTAGGTTGTCCAGCCAGCCGATCTTCATGCCGCCGACACGGGCAGAGCCGGTGCGCTCCACGTTGCCGATGGCATACCAGATGCAGGCCAGCCAGTGGGCGATGAGTGCGAAGGTGCACATGAGGAGGAAGAGGACAGCTGCCCCGTACTCGGAGTAGCGGTCCAGCTTCCGCGCCACGCGCACCAACCGCAGCAGCCGCGCTGTCTTCAGCAGGCCAATCAGAGTGGTGGTTTGGGGCTGAGGTGAGGAATTTGAGAGAGTATTAGGCAACAGTTGGAGTTCACTCCAGTTCAGTCATTACATAACTGAATTATTCACAGTAGTAACTGCATAAATAAGAATAATTACTGTATTGTGATATAATTACAGAAATACTTTCAATGAATTAGGGACTCATAATGCATTCATAAAGATCTATAAAACATTTATAATGCTTTATAATACTTGACCTAGGCCCTTGTAACTGTGCATATATGTTTAGAATCATATATATAAAATGTTACATATAACATAAAAAAGCTTTAGAGCATAAAATGGCATAACATATATTATAATATATATTTTTCACTCCTCTTAACATTATTGGTGCTACCAGCATCATGAAGCCAAATATTAAACTCATTGTCAAAAGAATAGTGGCACCCAGAAGGAAGTGTGGATTGCAGTGCTATTTGAACGGAACATAAAGGTTGCCAAGAACAATAAATGATTATAAATTTAGACTGATATGGGTGATATTTATTGATCTACTCATACAGAAGTAGTGTCTCTCAGTATGGCGTCGGGCCTTCATGTTTGCTAACTCAATATGCCAGACGTCTCAGCATTGAGTTGTAGATGGTGTCCTGTGATTATCCATCCCATGCAGCTTGAATACTCTCACACATGCAGATGTTGCAGTTAGGGTGAAGGTGGAGTGACACCAGGTCTTCTGGACAGTGATCTTGGCGATGACCACGGGGCCTCCACACACAGATTTATTGGTCATCTCCACCAAGCCAAAAGCGTGACTCGTCAATGAAGATGACCTGCTGCCATTCTAAGTCACTCAATGATAGTCTGGCACAACACCATTGCAGTCTTTGGTGACGCTGACGTGGTGTTAGGCACAGTCGTTGTAAAGGTCTGTGTACATGTAGTCCTGCGTGGTGCAGCCATCTGGATGGCACAGAACTGCTCGCTGAATATCCACAATCATGGATGTTGGGTCAGTCAGGTACAGCGACGAGGCCCAGCCTTGGCAAAAAATCCCATGTGCGGCTGAGCGTGAAACTTGAATCATTTGCATGTCTCACGATATCAAATATACCCACCAAGTTTCATTGCTGTCGGTTAATTCCCTTAGGCGGCAGCTATTTTTTTTTACAATGAGTTTACAAACCAACGATTGTAGTATTCTTCTGTTTAGACATTTAATCATTCAACCTAACGAGCACTTACAGTGCTTTATAAGTTGTTATAAGCTTATATTAATGTGGATTAGTTCAAAAAGTCAACCAGTAACATCACTGTACCACTGTGAGTCTGTAAGGAGAGCTTATAAGCGTCAGCTAGATAATAATTTCATACAGGACATTAAAGAGTATGCCTATTAGAGTTGGGGCTTCACTTTATTTATAAAGCATTGTGATAGTTTCATGATGCTAGTCTCACCAATGATGTTCAGAACAGTGAAAAATATATACATTGCAACATGATGTCATTTTGTGCTATAAATCCCTATACCCTGGTGTTTATGTGTGGTTATGAGCAATACAGTAAAGTTATACAGATTTACGTCAAGCATTTTTCAGCATTATGAATGCTACATACATGAATATATATAAATGCACTTATTATGGATTTTGGACAACCGATTCATATAACGTCTTGCCATAATGGTATGAAGCTTTATACTGTAGTGTTTTGTGTGTGATTATGAACAATTACGTAAAGCTATGCTATACTATAGATGAATGCACTTATAATGCATTATGGATACCCGATTCATATCACGTGTTGGCATAATCATGTTTCAGTTTTTTTAATTGCAATTACTTAAAACAAGTGACAAATCCCAATGCTAGAAGTCTGTACAGAACACGTCTGGTGCTTTCTAGTCAAACTGCGAGTGCTCAATCAGGCTGAGTCATTATGCTATAATTTCGTGATCCTTCAGAAGAGCTGACCTCTGTTTAAAAGGCTCTGTGAAAGCAGCTATGCCTAAAAAGCTTTCATTCTTCAGGAAACCCACAGTTGCAGTAAATTACTCACTCGCTGAAATGACTACTGTGGCCAAATAACATCCTGCCAGCACTGAATTGCTTCTAATAAATGGCAATTAGTTTAAAACCGCACACCAAGTCTTTTCTTTAAGGTTCAAATGACACGGAACAGATACGGCTTGGCGAATTAAGAATGTGTGCCTTTAGAGAACACAAAACTAGATGTGATATTATTATTATTTTTTACATAATGTTTTTATTATTACATTTTAATAGCATGAATTCTGCTTATCATTTCAGCCTCAGCTTCTTTTACGGCGAGCCGTCTGTTTGCCCCTTCAGAACAGCCTGTGGGCTGATCTTCACCTCTGACATTGATACAGTGTCACACGCAGATCAGAACCACATTCAGAAAAACTCCACAGCCCTCATCAACACACAAAGCTAACTTAACCATAACCGAGGTAGCAGTTTAGAGATTCAGATACTGGGATGAAGAATACATCTACAGCCCTGTACAAAAGTCAGAGACTACTAATTAGAGGTGGTACAGTGCAGCGAATGTCTCGATCCATGTGTGGAAAATAGGTCCGAAGCAGATGATAATGACTGGCTAAAAGGAGTTCATATATTAAAACTAATCAGTCACATGAAAATGGTCATCTTGGAATACAGGGATCGGAATGTTATGTTCCTCAGTAAGATGATGAGCAAAGGACAGCACCTGGTTGTCCAACAGCCCAGTGTAGGCACTGTGGTTTAAATTTACTGTCAACTCCAATCAAAGAACTCACTTACATTTTTACTCTAATGTTTTGGCATATATTGTACATATATTGTATTAAGTTTATTTCTTGTATACACCTCTGAAGTTGTAGGTCATTTTGTAGTCACACAAGTAGTCCCAGGTCTTAGCAGGCTTTTACTTTGGGAAAAAATGTCAGTACAGTTGAAAATCATATCTTCATTTTTTAATCTTCTTTTTTACTCTGTTTTTAATGCACTCAGATTATATTTAAGGATGCGCTGAATGTTCAGCAACTGAAATGAGTGAAACAGAATAAAGAATAATTTATACTGCACTGCTAAGGGGTAAATCCCCTTTAATGCCTTATTTTTCCACAGCGAGTAAAACCGGAGCACTCTGACGCTTCCCAGCTCTTATTCAGTTTCATACAAACGGAACTCCAAACAGAGTAAATAACAGAACCGAGCCAATCTGGCCCACACTGCCTTTTTTCATCTGTCCCACTTGCCAGATGGGTTGACAGCAACTGGGTTGCCTGTTCTCTGTAACAAGATGTGGGCCACATATGCACCACAGTAGGGCCATGCCTCAGTCAACAGAAGGCAACTCTGCTGTATCTGTGCCAGAAATGGACCAGCATCTGTTTTTGAGACAGGTGGGCATGTTGTAATTTTATGTAACTGTAATTTATTGCCAATGGTAAAAAAAAAAAAAAAAAAAGTGGCAAAATGAAATTAAATATCAGATTTCCTTTTGTTCGGTTTCGCTTCAGCCGGAAATGTTCATGTCGGTGCATCCCTAATTATTTTTATTTTATTTGGTTGCAACATTGGTTTTATTAACTGTATATGAATGTTTAAAGCTCATACTTCTAATTTCCGGCCCTGCCTGCTTTTTCTCACCTCATCCGATCCTGATCTGAAGATGAGCAGGTCGAAGGGGATGGCTGCCACGTATGTCGATGAGGAACCAGCCTTTTGAAGTAGTTGCTGGGCTATGCGGGCTGGGTGGCTCACACACCTCGTCGTTGTGGTTCACGTAGGTGGTGCGGAAGTTGATGAGGATGTCCACAATGAACATGATGTCTACGATCAGGTCCACCACATTGAGTGGGTTGCAGGTGTAGCCGCAGGTTTGCGCCGGCTCTCCTCTTCTTGCTCGTTAAGCAGGAAGGCGGCGCTGTAGGGCGTGAAAATGGCCGTGTAGATGACCAGCAGCAGGACCATCACCCAGTCCCACACCGCCTTATAAGGACTTATAGTGCAGGATGGTCCACTTATGGGATGCGAGGGGCCTGGAGGCTTGTACTCAGGAAGCACGTCCGCCCCAGGGACCAGCACCTGGATATGAGGAGGAGAGATGGGCATATATAAATATACTGCAAGCCAAAAGAGTAGACGAAACATAGTACCCCCTATGGGACTCATGGTTAGAATACACCTCGCATTCACAGTTCCCAGAAGGTCTACAGCAGGTGTGTCCAGACCAGGTCCTGGAGATCTACAACCCTGTAGAGTTTATCTCCAACCATAGTCTACCATACTTGTTGCCAAATAATGAAGGCCTCCAGGGATATCACAATAACAGCCAGGTGTGTTGCAATTGATATCGAGACTCTGCGCTTCGCGCACAATACATCTGGGGCTATAGTCCGAGACCATCCGCATCCACGACAGGGCGCCGCTCCGTCACGCCGCCCAGTCCAGGCAGCGATGCGCGCTCCTGGGCGTCCAGCGCGTGCTCGTCCTCATCTTCGCCGCCCCTACAGTGCCTCGGAGCCCGGCAGCCCCTGAGGCTTCTGAAGGATCTACGGCTTCGTGCAGGCTGACGTGGTTTACAGCTTACCAACCGCAACTTCCTCCCGTACGATTCGTACTAGCGCCGCGGCGCGAAGACACGGCGTAGAGATTCACTGTTTGCCTTACTACTCACGCGAGAGACTCCTTGCCTTGTACGTTCCTACGCGAAACTTTTTTGCACTTTTTCTTTTTGTTTCCGTTTGTTTCCTGTCCTCCACTGAGACAGTCTTTTGCCGACCTCTCACTTTTTTTCTCCCCTGAAAAAGCGACTCTTACGCGCGGGAGCAGTCAGACCCTCTTCAGCCGCGCACGAGGTGAAAAGTCAATTTTACAATTAGCAGCGCGCCAGAGCAGAAAAAAAGCGAGCGTGTGAAAATGCCGTTTCATCGCGGTTGACAAGATAGAAAAGAGGGAGCGAGGAGCAAAAGAGGAGCTACAAAGAGGAGCAGGACCCCAGAAGTGGCCCACCACGAGCCCCGTGCGTCCGAGGAGACCGTTACTACTCTTACTTTGCATTATTTTGTTTTTGTTTTCCTTTTATTTATTCAGCTTGTGGCTTTTATATGATAATGTATTTTTATTGTATATAAAGAGATTTATTCTATTATGTATTTACCTCAAAGTATAAGTCGCTTGTTAAAACCCTTTTGTACGAATAAATATAATGTTTTTAAAGAAAGAGAGAAGCGCTTGTCCCTGTGTTGTTGTGACGTGCAGGCTTTACATGAGCTCGGCTGCAGCAGGTGACGATCTGAGCTGGCTCACGCTCATCAATCCATCAAACAGAACGAGCACCTCATTTCACAGATAGCGGGAGGGATGGGGGGGTCTGGATAGAGATTGAATGGGTTTATAATGGGCCTCAGATAATTATTCAAACAAATCATAATAATGACTTAATGTGTTTATCCCGGAGCTGGAGCGTCCCTCCATCCATCAGACAGAACCATCTCAACTAGGGGAGGACATCAGAGACTTTAGAGACTCCAGTAAAGAAAGACGGTTCGAGAGAAATAGCCCGGAAGCAGTTATAATAAAGGAAACAGTTATAATAAAGACGAATATGAAAATGTTGAAAGCTAAAAGAAGAATTAAATGATGTGCTGGAATATTCCAACAGTTATTTACACTATACTATTAATACATGAATGGGGTATTAATAAATGGAATGAATATACACGTGGAAATCTATAAATAAATCATAAAAGCAAATAGGATATATAGTTAAACACAGTCTGATATACTCACACACACATATATATATACACAGAGAGTGAGAGAGAGAGACAGAGAGAGATAGACAGAGACAGAGAGAGAGAGAGAGAGAGAGAGAGAGACTGTCAGACTATTATAGTCATATATATAGCCATATTTTCACGATACGTTGTGTATGTACGTCACGATATGTATTTAGATATTTACATTACAGATAAAGAGCCAGTACAACATTTAAAACAGTAAAAATAAATCATAAATGACAAAACAAAATGAAATTTATTTAGTATGTGAACATACTGGACTGAATAATATTGTATTTAATGCCTGTAGCGTATAATATGATGATATAATAATAAAATATAATAATAATGCGTATTGCTCATTGCTGGCGGTTTTATTAGTGATATAATAAATCCAATTAAATACATCTGAAGTTATTTTGTTATTCATTCAGAAGAGTAATGAGCACAGCTCCGTATTTTAATAGACTATCAGAGTTTACAGCGCAGACGGAGGACCGTTCAGATTAAACCGGTGGTTTCTATTACTGTTCTATTGATGATGATGATGATGATGATGATGAAGAGGGTCGTTCATGGGAGTAGCTGCAGAGCAGGTCAGAGAGTGAGTGTTTCCTCTCTGGGTGAGGAGTTTTGTGTTGTCGTGTGAGGGTCTCCGGGTTAAGTCCCCTATATGAGCTCCAGCCAGGGCTCGTGTAAGTGCACGTGTCTGGGACGGCCCGGTCCAGCAGCACGCGCTCAGAGCCTCGGGCAGCAGCCCAGGGCAGTTCGAGGAGACGAGCAGAGGAGCCATGAACCTGCACACAGTTTGCTGGACTGAAAGTAGGACACCGCAGCGCTGCAGTCGCGCCACCTGTTGCTGAGGGTTTTACTCCGGGTTTAAAGAATGATGTGCTCTGCGCTGATACAGCTATGCGCTCTTCATGAATAGCTCCGCGTGTCTTTGTTCTCGAGCACAGCGCCATGAGCAGTTGTTGGCAGCACAAGTCGAGTCCACTGCACCTGCAATCACATTACTGCCAGTTCAGTAGCCTCTCTGCTCATTAGGAGACCGCCACACAGCCCTGCTGGTCAACACTGACCCTCATAAAGCCAACGCTCTGAATGAAGCTGATTAAAATACGGGCTGATATGTAGCATTCATGTCAGAGACGATAAAACTGTGGGACAAGGGGTCGAAAGTGACTTCGGAAGCTGCATATAATCAAATTTTAATGAGATAATAATATCAAGCATTCATCACATTTTTACAAATCTCAAAGTAGATAATGACAAAACTCATTTAAATAGATGAGTTCAGTAAATTATATAATAATATATTATATTAATATATTATATATTATACAATAATATAATATAATAATATTATTAATTAATATTCCAAATAAAATAGCAGAAATAGCAATAAAATACCATTAGTATAAACATTTATGGTAATAGAATAGAATAGAATAGAATAGAATAGAATAGAATAGAATAGAATAGAATAGGGAGTTAGCCTCATTTGGTAGATACCTTGGTTCATTTGGCAGATAACTTGATTTAAATTAAATAATTAATAAATAAATAGATTTACACATGTATTTTATTTATTTATTTATTTACTTATCACAAAGTTTCACAAAATGTTGCAGCTGATTTTTTTTAACTGAGTGTTACCAATAACCAAATGTTTATTATGATTTGCTGATATGCTAATCAATAGTATTAGTCTATACAAATGGGGAATATTTGGCCAAATAAAGCTACAATTCAGTGCAACCAAAAGCTATGCATTAATTAAACATTTTTTGAATATGTTAATCCACAGTATAGGTCTATATAGCCCAAAGATCTTATACTTGAGTAAATAATAACCATATAAATGAGGAATGCTCAAACAAAACTAATGCAAACCTGTCCTATTTCTGTTATCTGTAAGTCAAGTTCACACTGGACCTTTTTAGTCACCATTAGTACAGTATCACTCTTTACAGCCTTCGAGGATACATGTGCAGAGGTATAACACAGATGAGCACCATGTTAAACTGAGGGAGAAGTGGTTACCCATCTAATGACTGTATCTAAAGATTTTTTGCTGCATTCTAAACAGCGTAAGTTCATATGAGGTCCTACAGTTCAGTACAGTTGTTCCTTACTGTATACAATATGCATCACATTAACAGTAGCTCTCAAATCATTTCCAGCACTGAGCAGTTTGTTTTGAGATTAATAACTGAATAATAAATCGTTATTTAAAGGGTTTCCTTTTAATTCTCCGTTTATAATTTCAGCTGACTCACAGAGTAATGCAATGCCTGCAACTGAGGCTCCTAACTGTGTCCCTGCCCCCCATCCCCTCAGGGCTGAAAGCCAGTATCAGTGCAGCAGAACTCACTCAGGTCAGAGGTCACTCAGGGGCAGGAGACCCCTCACCTCCCAAGGAGATGGCCTTCCATGTCAACGGGCATAAAAACATCAAAACACCCTTCATGTTTGTACAGCCATGAGCACACAGCTACGCCTCCCACTCCTACATAGATGTGACTCTGGGTGGGCATTAGGCCAAAGGATCCACATAGACTTGACCTCCTTCTGTTGGAAGTATCACCAGCGTTCAGTAAATAACCTCATTGATCTCAGGACTGTAAATGTTTGAAGGGGGTCTTTGAGTCTTTAGGGCAAGGGTGGTCCAAATGACAGGGAGAAGAAGCTTTGATAAAGCAGTTTATTTATAACTGTTGGGGTGCGGTGGTATATTTAGTGTACATTTACTGATATCAGTACATTTAAACTAGCTGGAAGCAAAAACACTTGCGTACTACACACTAATACTACACATGTGCAAATCTTACATCATAGCAAGCTGGACTATGAAGGCTGCTTTGGCCTATTTTTGTTTTTTTAATATATATATATATGTATATATATATATTTCAAAATGCAAAGAAGTAAACACATTATTTACTAGTGTATGTTTATTTTTACAGGCTATTGCGACAGATTTGGGTTGACATTTATACCATTTCCGACATCTTTATCAGAAATTCCCACATACAAGAAGCTCCTCTCTTTCCATTTCCCATTGCATAGTGCGACAATAGGGCACATCATTACCACACATTTAAAAATCATGTGCATTCTGGGTTTTTGAGAATCCTCAACTTTGACATTGTAACTGTACTACTTACTACATACTCGAAAACTATGGACACATTGTGAACACATTTTATCTGTGAACCAAATAGCTTCCATATATACAGCTATTCCAAAGCACTCATTGATTTTAAATGGAACCAGGATCTTTAGAGTAGCAGTATGTAGATGTGGGGTACTTGATGTGCAGGTACTTGAGGTAGTTGGATAAAGCCTTTCAGCATATAGGGGAGTATAAAAAGTATAAATTGTAAAAGTATACTAACCTATTTTGGTATATTTAAAATAACTGGCAGAATTCTATTTTACTTTTATATATAAGAAGTTTCTTCTTGTGCCAGTTGTAACTTTTCATTTATTTAATGTGCATATTTTGCTTCTTTAAGTACTGGAGCAACAAGCCTTCTGTTGCAAACAAACACTCAAGCTGTAGTCCACGATGTATTTACAGATGTACTTAGAGAGATATTTGCACATTTGGGTGGCAATTGATCTCTTGTGTTAGTTAAAAACATTAGCCCTGTAGCTCTAGTAACTCTAACTGGATGTTGATGACTTTTCCAAATTGACAAAATATTATTTATAGGTTCTGTTCTGTTCTGAGTATTTAAAAGATACATGCACCAAAAATCAATTAAGTTCAGGGAATGCCAAAATGTTTCAGTCATTTTTACAGATCACTGGAAACTATTTGTTAGATTTATATCACCCATTTATTGTGTCCTTTCTCATCATGAAAAACGCCGATGTGAACGGAACTAAGAAGCCTAGACTAGCAGTATTTAGATGCTTGACTGAGGCCTTTCAGTCATTTAGGCAAAGCTGAGTGGGAGATAAAGGAAGGGTAATACATTTATTGATATTCTGACGTGTAAGTGATTATTTCGGAACAGGCATTAAATATGAATGGGCCCAAGAAGTCCTGGACAGCAGTGTGCATGCCATCCATTCATTCTGGTGCTTGAGATGGAGAGAATGGCACTCTGGGAGAGGAAAGAGTCTCAGCTTGCAGGGAGAGGAAAGAGAATGGACAGAAGATGAACGAGCTTTCTCAGTCAAGACACCCAGAGAGCCGCAAGGAAACTCCAAGAGCTCAATACAGAGAGCAATTAAACAATAACTGCAAGTTAATGACCAACAGAAGGTGGGATGGTAGGGGGAGTAAGTGATGAGAAGTCAGTGAGCGAGTGGAGGCCAAGATGGTCCTACATGAGAGCTCATGGATCAAGAAGCATGTAACACCCTATCTTAAATGTTGACTAACTAACATGAAATAATACCTTAGTTAACATGAACTAATACATAAACAATGCTTAACTAATGTTACGTAAACATGTAGTAACATGTAGTAACAAGTAACAACTGTAAACATATAATTGTTACATGTTTACTTAACATTAGTTAAGCATTGTAGCCATTGTTAATGTATTACTTTATGTTAGTTAGTCAACACCTAAAGTAAAGTGTTTCCCACTGAACCTATTGAATCCATCTTTTGCAAGTGTGCACTGGCATAAGCGGGCAAATTCAGTAAGGACTTTTTTTTAATTGTCATTATTATAGTGCATGACTGTTGTAAAAATTTATGACGCATCATTTTGGAAAAATTCTGTTGTTTCATATTTAGACTATATTGAGGCTGCTGTTATAAAACAATGTCAATAAATGAAAACTGAATTATACAGTGGGTGGAACACAGACGTATTAGATAAAAGAACAAACTGGATATTATGACCGGTCTGCTTAACAGGACAGATAATTGACTGATTTAATTAACAACAGTGAAACATATAAGGATATATTTGGTAGCTTGATTAATTCTAATATAATAATTTATTATAATATAATATTTTTTTAAGTGCAAATTTCTTTTACAGTCCATTTACATTTTTACTGGTATACAAATTCAGTTTTGCTAGAATGGATACTTTGTTTTATACTGTTATATGATGTGGACAGATGTTTCTCAGCTTCAAATGAAAGCAGCAACAGTGGACTGCCATCATTGCTCCTTTTGGGCTGTAGGCGTCTTCCCTGAGCCCTGGAGTTGTGAGCCTAATTCCCTGGCCTTACCCCAAAAAGGGATTAGCAGATGAGTGCTGACAACTGCCTGGCTCTGCCCTCCGCAAAATCCCACCTTCAGATCAGTGCAATCCTTCCCCTTAGCACCCAAACAGAAGGCTTCACACCTTGACTCCTGAAGAGACCTGAAAGAGCCGCTGACAGCCGTGTAGGGTGATTAAGGTGACTAATGACCTGTTGGGGAAATAGAGGCTTATTTTGAATGTAATTGGGTATAGAGGTAACACAAACTATCTAGCACTGCCCCAGTAATTAACCACTCAGAGAGCTTTAAATAAGGCTTGTTTTGTAGTGTTTCTGCAAATATCGGTGCTGGCAAATGAAAAACACGCATCTGCATTTTTGCAGAATTTAAACTTTAGGCATCATTTGAACAGCTGCTGTTTAGATTGTGTGGAATTAATGACGAATAGATCGATTAAAATGCATGGAACGGGTCTGGGTTCTTTGACTTACATTAAAGTTAAATTAGGTTTTTGCCCTCTCGTGTTAAGCTGCCATTTTGTTTTGTCATAGATAGATAGATAGATAGATAGATAGATAGATAGATAGATAGATAGATAGATAGATAGATAGATAGATCAATAGATAGATAGATAGATATATAGATAGATAGATAGATAGATAGATAGATAGATAGATAGATAGATAGATAGATAGATAGACAGATAGATAGATAGATAGATAGATAGATAGATAGATAGATAGATAGATAGATAGATAGATAGATAGATAGATAGATAGATAGATAGATAAGCCTTTACTAAATGACATAGATGAAAAAGAAGAATCAAACAAAGATGCTATTGGTCACTCCAGAGTCCAGACCTAAATATCACTGAATGTGTTCGGAATTATTTGGATCACGAGATGCTGAAAAACACAGCTCAACTTCAAGGGCTGATTTTTGGAAGGGTTGAAAAACATTCCTGCAGATTTCATCAGCTGTAACTGCTAGCAAGTCTTTCCCAAATAAAGACAACAGAGACAAAAGTGGACATGCTAAATCTTGGTATTATATTCAGATGTTGAGGTGTGTATGTGTGTTAGTATTAAATGTTGGTTTTCAGTGTTTGTCCTGGTGCTGAACAGTGAGTTTACTTAAAGCTTGTTTTGACTGGAAGTGAAATCAACTGTAGACACAAGAAAGCAAATAATATTTTAGCCCATTCCTATAAAGTTACCATCTTTGAGATACTTGTTTTTCTTGGGACAGTGATTGTATTGCATTGGTGTGTAGAATATGGTGATCCGCTTATTGGTCATTCTAAAGGGCTGTGAGGAGTCCTGTTGTTAAAAGAAAATGGTATGAGGAACAAAATCCACCTTCTGTGACCTGCAGTGAAAATCCTTGTAGTGCTTTTAAAACATTTAGGGGTATGACACAAAGATGTTAGATGGCATCAAGGCTAGAGTAGGACCCATATCGCTAAACACACATAAAGCACATCATCATTTTCATGTTGCCATTCATTTAGTTTCTGTCTATGAAAATGATCTCCTATCAGTGGGTCGAGTTGTGATGGCACTGAGTATTTCCAGAAGTCTTCTGTAACACTTGAGCTACAAACTGTAACATTACAGGGGGGGTTTAATCTGTGCTTTCAGAGGGCACAATGGAACGGTACTGATCTCATTGTAAATTCCTTAACATTGTTCTCAATTTGTAAACCCACTTTAAATTCTTTGTCTGATGGAACTAAAGCCCTCCTCATCTCGAGCCCCTCCTGCACAACCCTCCTACAGTCAGCTTTACGATACAGCAAGCTTTTTTGTGTGCTCTCTTGTCCATGCACTGGAACCACAGTGTGCCAGGAATGTCAGGAGAAAAGACCCTCTTCGACCCTCTTCAGTGTGCTGTCAAGGGCTTCCTACTCTACAACCTGACTCGTGCCATGAGCCTCTACCAATCGGCTTTCTTCAGCATGGGCCAGTCCAGCATCCTTTGTTTTCTCTGGCTGCATGTATGAAGGTGGAAATGAGTCAATTAGTGTTTTACACCTTGCTCGGAGCTGTAGGTGTTTTCTCATGGATATGCCACAACTGTGAGTTTGGCCTAAAGCACACCACCTTCTCTCCAATTCAATGCAAGTGTTTGGTATGCTAATATAAGCATGTCATCAGTACCGATTTGCAGATGAACAAAGAAACAAATGCTACATAAGAAGCCAGCTTTTCATAGCAGTGTTCATGTGAAGAAGTGTGTTTTAATTGGTTGTTTGTATGTTTATTTGTTTGTTTCATATGTCAGTCAAGTGTGTTATTTACCTTTCTTTCAGCTTTTTTTTAAGCTATTTTTTTTTTAGTTTAGCCTTTAGTTTCTGATAGAAATCTACAGGGATGTTTTTCTCATCTCAGAAGTTCAGTCTTTAGAAATTGGTTGCATTTTCTGCTTCTTATAGTCCAAATAATCCAAACTTTAACTCATAAATCCACATCACTTTGCTCCACATCCCAGGAGTCCAGCTTCAGTGCAAACTTTCTTAGTTTTTGTCTATTTCCTCAGTAACAACTTCCTTATAGCTGCACATCCTTTCAGACCCACACCATTGGGTTGACTTACAGTGAAAGGATAGACTGCACTAGGGCAGACATAAATCCGTTGATCTAATCTTTTGAGCCAAAACACATTCTTTGGACTGGTGCCATAGAAGAACCACTTTTGGTTCCCTAAAGAGTCTTCTTTAATGAGGTGTGCAAAGGTGGAAAACTTTTCCCAATTTAAGGAACTTCAAATTAATCTAAAGACTATAAATACCAGTTAAAGCCTTGTAAAGTCAAGTGTTTATTTATTGACATCTCTTATTAGAACTTATATACATTGGGGCAGAATTGTTTTCTAGGCCATAATGGTGTAACACAGAACAGCATAACTTTATACAGGACTACATAGAGTGCAAAACATGTAATAACTACACCAGGCAATACATGTACAGAATACGAATACACAAGACAGCATACATACATACACATATAGTTGCTGACTGAACAAAATACTCTGTATTTAGATTTTCTGTGTTTTTTAACTTGTGAGATAATTTGAGAATTTGTGCGCACATTTCAAGATACACAGACCAAATGAAATTGACCAAAATTACTGGAAACTGTAGTTACAGTGACTTACATTAAAAGTAAGTTGTGTTTTTTTCCTTCTCCTGTAAACTTGGATTTTGGAAGTGTAAGGTTGGGTTCCAACAGCAGTGACATATTAATGGACTAGTGCATAGTATTGATCAAGGAACTAGGGCAAACACTTCACAATGTAAACTGTACAGAAGTTCTCATAGCAGATCCAAATAGTTAAGAATGTATATTCCCTGAACCTTAAAAGTTAAAAATTACACAGAAAGCTGAAAAAGCTTTATAGTCCACTATGTAGCACTTCACTGAGCACAGTGATTCGATTATGTGTCTCTGGAGCTTTGTAGACGCCATAACGCATTGCTCCACCGGCCGCATCGCCGGTTCGGTCATTCGAGAAGCACCTACACCTGTACTGAAAGAGAGACAGTGAGTGCAGATGTTCCTGTGTGGCAGATTAGGCAGGCATATGTTGCCCATAACCTGAGGAAGAGGCCGGCCCTCCGGTTTGAGGCTTAAAAAGTCCACTTTAGAGCAAGAGGCAGACAAAGACACAGAGGGCACTTGCCCCAGGGCTGCCTGTTCCAAGTGGCTGCCCGCAGTATGTAAAGATACCTTGTCTTCATTTGTAATGGAAAGCCACCGACACACACCTACAGCCAGCCTCCGCCTCCTAACACACACACACACTTCCACACACCAACACATGTCAATTGTTCAACCTTTTCTTTGTATGGCTGACCATCCTCTCTGTATTTCCTATTCATGTCTACAAAAATCCTTCGAGTGGGTGAATCAGGAGAAAGGCTGATGTGTTGTTTAATTAAAGAAATGTTCTTGCAATGGCCTATTCAGTAAAACCATACCAGCCACATCATGGCTGACAGTTGTCATTCTTTTAAAGGGGAATTCCACCAAAGTTTTGGAATAGTTTGGTCCTTGAAATGTAAACAGAGAGATTCATAGTGGTTTGATGTCAAGTGGTGAATTGTAGAGAAAGTTAAATACCCTGATGTCCTTACAGCAATGTTGATAGAAACCAGGGATCACAAGGTCTATAACACAAGTACAGTCATTTCATTTATTATCCAAACTGCAAGTGGACCTACCCATGTTTATTTTGCCTTACCGCCTCCCAGTGTGTAGCCATCCACCAGAAAAGGATTTTAAAAAATGAAGTACATTTTAAGTCAAAGCTATATGACATACCTGTCAGAAACACAATGTCTCAGACACCAGATCATCAGATCTAGAGTTTCTCTAGAATTGATCATTGCTCTCCAAACCGATGTGAAAGGCTGAAGCATTTAATTTTGTTATATGAGTTAATTGCAATAACAATGACAGGTTAGTTTCATGAGAAACTCCTACAAAATAAACACCGGACTGGGCATATTGTTTTAGGAAAAATAATAGACATAGAAATTTCAAGGGCATTTCAAAAGTAAATTTCTTTATCATCCAAGCGTTCATCGCTAATAAAAAACATAAAAATAATTAAAAATTAAAAAACCAGAGCACACTGCTTGCTAGAATTTTACCTAGACTAGCCTGGTACTATTTCATGAGTAGTTGTATTCTTTTCAGAAGCTTTGTAACCCAGCCTTGAACTGAACTGTCTATCCATGATAATAAACGCCTTCTGTGATTATTGATCTATTTCTCAGTGGTGAAAGGAGTTGCTGTTGGCCTGGATATCCATTGACGCTTTAGGTTAAATTGGCCAACCAATCAGAGGTAGTGTTCCTGGCTTGTCAACCAATCGGAACCAGTCCTCCTGACCAGATGATGGAAAACCTTCCAAGCAAAATAGTTAGTCTCTAGCATGCAGCATGTTTAAGATCATTGTTCTTTCAGGCAGTTTTATCAATCTGGGTGAGGCCACAGTCGCAAAACACGGTTATCACAAGCATTTTTTTATGAACTGTAATTATAAGCACGAGTAGCTCTATTGCATCTTATTTACGAAAATGGTTGCCTAAAGAATCATCCACTAAATTGTTTTCCCATGGTATCACTGCAAAGAACCCTTTTGCCAATGGTTATCAGCTCACTCACAAACTGAATAATACTGAATAATCAGTTATAATATTAATAAGCGAATAACAAACCTACAGTTAGGGAGGTCTGAAAAACTGAGCATTACATGTGGACCACCAACTGAAAGGTAAACAAAAATCTTCTATGGGAATTTTCTATGGCATTGCTCCGAATGACTCCATCAGGTATCTTTGAGAGTGCAGTTACCAAATAATTCAGTTGTCACTGAGTAACAAGTCAGATAACTAGCCAAACAATTAGCCCCAGGTTTATATGACTACAGCAGCATGTGTGGAAACTTGACTGCAGCACAGCTATCGATTGCTTTAATTGCTTGGGTTAATCTTATTGTAATGTTCCCTCTTGCCAGTGTTCTGTGTGCAACATCCTTGAAATGGATGCTCCTCGAAAGTGGCTTTAAAGTGGCTAGCAGCAGGTTACAAGTGCTGTGGAGCATGTTAAGTGGCGTCTCATTAGGCCTGAGTGGCTGGAAGAGCACTGTGGCTGACAGAGGTGGAGCAGCCTCTACCTGAAACGCTACGCACTGTCGCCTCCACCCACTAGGCTCCCCCCAAAAAGCCCTCTTACCTTTCTCCAGGGCCAAGAGGAACAAGCAGATGCCCCAGCGATCGCAGTGGCAGGAAAGTGTCAATCAAAAGGGTAGCCATGCAGCTGCCCGTAAGCACGCTATGCAGACTTTGATTTCTCTGCTAAATAGATGACCCCACTCCCCACTCTGGAGGCAGCTCCTCAGAGACCGCTGATAAAAATCAGGGAAATTCTATCCAAGCCAGGGGCTTCGGATAAACAGATGTGATTTTTTTCCTCTCTATGCCATCCAAGATAACCTTTTCCCCCTCTCTTCCCATATCCCAGTGACTCTGCACCTGTAGCGACACCGCTGGCAACAAGACTGATGGCACTGCTTTCCTCTGCACTGCTCTCTGGTGACCTATAATTACAGGAAGATAAATACCCACTTGATTGATTCCATGGCCTGAAAAAGAAGAGCTTTTTTTTTTCAATCAGATCGCTTATCTGCTCCGGCAGAGTGGGTTAGAAAGAAAGCATCAAACATTTGTCCTGCCATTTTTAAGATGTACCTAACAAATTAATGCTAATTAAATCTTTTAGCCTCTTTAATGGTATTTTAAAGTAAGCAACCTGAACACTGTGCTGACATGCTGTGAGACAAGAAGTGTTGGTAGTCATTTAAAAAGGAACGATGCAGCTCTTGCTGTAACTAAATGCATTTAATGAACATATGAACCAAGAAAGTAAGATTTGCATATACCACATATTAAAAATATGAAGTGATATTGGTTCACATTATGTTTTTTTAAAGTAATGGAAATTAGAAAAACAGAATTAATGCCATTTTCCACTTACCCCAAATGTAGCTAATGAACCGTGATATGGTTGGTGTCCAAATTTAGCCTCTTTGCTTTAACACTGGCTAAAGACAAACACCCGAAACCATCGAAATATATTCCATATATAAGCCCAAAACAGCTCTGAAATCACTCAGTCTGCATCCAGGCCTTCTCAGTTTGCAAGATTTGTAATTAAAAAGCTTCTCAATGTAACTAAAATGAAGTTTTGAAGGTTTGTTAAAGACTTCTATGTGCTTCCTTAAAGAGATATCAAATGAAGTTAGCATGCTAATTAGCTAGCCCTGGCCTGTTTTATGTTATAATACCACTTAGCATCTCATAAGGGTTATAATAAGAAACTGTAGAGTCAAGTCTGCCATCAGTGCATGAAAGGATGAAGAAGTAGCACTGCTCTGAAGGTATATTCCAGCCTTTTGCCAATCGTGTTAAAGGTGCTACTCCTGGTCATTTAAATACAGGTAGCCAATGAAAAGGAAAAGTAAACACAACAATGTCGTAGGATCTCCAAATGACCATCATCACCTCCGACACTTATTCAAGAAGTCATGTTTGGCAGAAAACAAAAGACTGATGATGTAAATCGAAACAAAACAAGAGTTAACATTGGAGTTACTTTTCAGACCTGGAGATTGCGAAGGCAAGTAAAGGAATGCAGTTCAGTACTGAACTCGTTTTTTCTAGACCACTAAGTAAAGATCAGTATGCATTAAGGAGGAGGTGCTGTGCTTTTCCTTGTTTTTTTTTAAAAACTGAATACCATGACAATCCGGTGATATGTTGCCCTATATTAATTTGGAGTATGAATTTGACAGATTATATCATGTTACAAACAGTTCCTTCAGGGTCAAGCAGACTTGTCTGTGCCGTTTAGAGCACAGTAATTTTATTACCTAACTGAAAGCTCGTTTGGTGTCTAAGTTGGAGTGACGAGGCTAACACTGCTAAGGTTATTAATGCTGTTAATTAGAAGACAGCTGAAGAAATGAACCCTGCTGTAAAACTCTGAGGTCCAGCTTTACACGACACTCATCAAGTCCCTTCTCAGATCATCCATACCCATCTGGTTTGGTTCTGCAACTTCACATGAATAAGAAAAACTGCAGTGCATAATCAGGACAGCAGAGAGGATGGTTGAATATAATCTGCCATCATTTCAGGACATGCACAAAAGCCGGGTGAGGAACGTGCTGGCAAAGCTGACCCCCCTCATCCTGAGACCACTTGTTTCAGACACTTCTCTTTGTAGGAAACTTAGAACTTTCAAAACCAGGACAGCACAACATGCTAACATGCTAGTTTTTTCCCAGAGCTGTAGCACTTATCAAGCACAGTGGCCACCTTGCACTTTAAACTTTACATTAAACGTTTTACTTGTACAGAATTTCACTGCATTACAGTAAATGCTCCGTACTGTAGCATAATTTTTATTTACACAGCTGTGCAGATTTTCGGTTATTTATATATATATATATATGTATATATATATATATATATATATATAAATTAAGTAATAATATTCTGCAAATACAGATATTTATGCATCTCTTAGCATTTTTACATTTTTTGTTATTCCAATCTTAATTCTATTCTTTGTTCTTTATTGTATTGTTGTTAAACTTTGCTTGTCTGGTCTCTTCATGTTACATGTCATACATCTGAGATGACCATAACAACTTCCTTGTATGTGTAACGTACTTGCGTTATAAAGAGATCCTGATTCTGATTTTGATTCTGAAGATGAGGTTCTTTGCACATATTTGCAGAGAAGATTTTGGTGACTATTGACTTACAGTGTTTTACGTAACACCAGCAACTGAGGAAGCGTAATATGTACACCAAACATTTCTTGGCTGACCGACTAAATCTGGGGCAAGCCGAAAACTGTGTCATTTGAATTTGTTGGAAATTGTTTGAGGCCCTTCTTTGTTATCATGTGCTATAGAGTGTCTCTTCTATGTAGAGAGGGTCTACTACAACCTGTCCCTGCCTCCTGACCATCCTCTGAGGAGCCATCTCTCTTTTACTGTCTGGGTCATCACTGGGGCCAGGCCATGGCTTTTTTATGAGAACTTAATCAGGGCAGTGGAGGTCAAGCCCTCCTCCTTGTCTTCAACAATTACCATGAAATTCTAAATGTCCACACAGCCGAAGGATCCCCGAATTTCGGGGTGTCATCCAGAGGGCGCCGGCTCCGGCTGTGCGCCTCTTTCTCTCAATCTCTCACTCAGCCCCCTACGCCTCCACCCACCACGTTCAGTCCGGAGCGGAGGGTGGATGCAGTCAGGCTGTGGCTGAACCCCTGACCCCTGCAGACTACAGCGCTCAGGAGCAATTTCCAGGGCAGTAAAAAACACCATGGCAACAGAGATGCTGCCTGTGGCTCTGGCTGTGCAGCCCTTCAAGCTTTTAAAGCTCAAGAAGTTCAAATCTTATTTCTGACAAACCGGTGAACATAATCTGTTAAAGACTTTTTCATAGCTTGATGCACATTTTGAATCAAAGGGAGCTGATCTATGAAGAAGAAAAAGTTTCAGCCCAGAAAGTTTGCGTACGAGTCTCTGGATTAATACGCAGACAGATCATTAACCAGACAAACCCACAATTCCAGGCTTTTAATCGTGTGCATATGTGAAGGAGGTAAATAAGTTTTCGTTTCACACGTTAAACATCTTTCTTGATCTGGTTTTCCAGCCCGAGCCCGGCGATCAGCTATCAGCACAATAATGAATGCTGCTTTCTGCTTTATCTAATGCCACTGAATGCCCCCCATTCATTTCTCTTTAAGTTTTTGAAAGTTTTTTTGTCTAAATTCACCATGAAGAAAAGTATAAATCAGACATTTAGGTTGGCCTGCTGCACGGCCAAACAATGCCTCGTGGAGAGGAGAAGAAGAGGGTAACGCCATAATGTAAAATAGTTAAAAGCTTATTAGAGCCATTGAAAGGCAGCGTGATTTCCACTTTGTTTCGGAACACCCTGAGCTCAGCCTTTCAAGTGATTGTGAAGGGGGCAATTCAAATCTCTTTGGGTCCATATGAATGAGGGCCTCTTAAAGCTCTTTTATAAGCCAGCAAATTCCCCACAGGCGTATGCCCTTTAGCTCCATTACTGATTTACCAAAAGCATTCATCTCGAGCCTTCTGCTTCTCCTCTCCCCATTGTTCTGCCCGGTTAGCCCAGCACCTGACAACTCTAGCACCAGGCTTTGGGAGCTGCTTAAAAAGTGCAGGCCCAAAACAACGGAGAATATTGCTATATATCTTTTAACTTCTTCGTGCAATCTCGCGTTTTTACAAGAGTTAAAAGAGGCTGCGGCCTGAAGTAGTGTGATTGATTCCCTTCAGCCGTGGGGTATAACGCCGAGTAATGTTAACATAAATAGTGGACTGAGGCGGATCTTTCTCCAGACAAAAAAGGGGAGGCTTGATCCTTTTCTTTCTTTTCGCCCACAGAAAGAAGTGAAAAAATTCCAAGTGGGCCCATTGCCTCTATACTTAGATTAATTAGGCCCCCTTTAAGAGCCATTCAGGCTCGTCCTAAAATGGGGGTCCGAGTTACATTATGTAAAGTTTTCAGAGTGATTTGCATTTGTTTGTGTGGCGGGGCTGGGGCAGTGTTGAGAAGCACTCAGACAGAGAGAAATAAAACAAAGAGAAGGGGAAAATATTCTTTTAATGGCTTTTACAATGTTCGCCTCTGTTTTTCTTTACTCTGTGAAGTTAACAGCTCTCCAAAAAATGTGAATGCTTTGAAAGAAATGAAAAACTGGGTTTCAGACATGGGTTTTAGACAGATATAGGAACGTGTAGAGCATATATCCAGCTGATTACTATGTTGATATATAAACAATGGATAGAAGAACATGATTGCCTCAGGCCTTTATATGGAAATTTATTATCAAGTATAGAAAAATGCAACTTATTTTGTCTTGCAGTATATGCCATTTTAATCATTCTATTTTTTAATTCTCACTTTTTGGTAGCCTATGTAATTCTATGGCACATGTGATACTGTAGTGTACTCTCTTAGAAAATGAGGGTTCTGTATGGTTTCAAAAAAGATCTATGACTTGCAGCAAAAGTGAAACCCTCTTTGGTGCTACATGTCATGTTTTCTATCATAGAGAAGGCCCAGGCTATCATAGTTCACCCAGACTAAGACCCATCTATTATTTATGCATTTTAATATCAGTTTACACTTCTGTTTACAGTCATATGGAAAAGTTTAGGTATCCTGTTCAAATGATGAATGAAAGTTTTGCTGAAAATATGTACACATCTTCTCATGAGGGCTTTCCTCTGTACATTTACAATAAAAAAATAACATTACGCAGGAAAATATATATGTTTTCACACATATTTAAATAAACACAAAAAAACAATGAATTAAAAATGGGCTGTTTTTGCAGAGTAAGAGACATGTTTTCACACTTTCACAATGTTTATATAAAACAACGTTCATATAAAACTTTAAACTTTTTTATTTTATTAAAAGTCCTTAAAAATAAAGATGGTATAATACCACATTGTCTTTTCCAATACTGACAAAGTTTTATGTAAACAAATAGTTTTTAATTAATTGATTTTAGCAGCTTTACACTACCATGCAAGGTTTGGGGTCTTGTGTCATATTAATAATTGCTATTCAGTAATGGCTCATATAAGGTAATCCCTAAATTAATAAATTAGCATTGTTTCTTTCAATTTCCTAAAAGAAACAAAGTGCTTGAAAGAGCTGTATGTTTGCATGTGTGCGCATTCCACTGCTACTTTACAGCCACTGCGATCATAAGTTTATTGCCCACCTAAATCCAAGGGTACCTTAAATCCACTGTCATTTTTAAACAATGATACTCTGGATTCAATGCAACCTTAAATTCACTATGACTACTCAGAATGACTACACATGCTACTTAAAATCCATTGCTATCCTAAAATCATATCCCCTTTAATTGTTCTGCCACCTTAGGTTAACTGCTACCTTAAATTCACTGCCACCTTAAAGAAGAGAAGAATTAGAAGTGCTTTTAAGCATTATAATTAAAAGTTTGGGCATGTTAAAAATATGCAAATGCTATTCCAAATCCCAAAAAAGTTGGGACAATTAGCAATAAGTGGATGGAAAAAGGAAGTTGAGCATATAACGAACAGCTGGAAGACCAATTAACACTACTTAGGACAATTGACAACATGATTGGGTATAAAAAGAGCTTCTCAGAGTGTCAGTGTCTCTCTGAAGCCAAGATGGTAGAAGGATCACCAATTCCACCATCGTTGCACAGAAAGATGTGTAGCAATGCCAGAATGGTGTTACCCAGCGTAAAATAGCAAAGACTTTTAAGTTATCATCATCAACCGTGCATAACATCATCAAAAGATTCAGAGAATCTGGAACAATCGCTGTGCGTAAGGGTCAAGGTCGTAAACCTCTACTGGATGCTCGTGATCTCCGGGCCCTTAAACGTCCCTGCACCTCAAACAGGAATGCCACTGTTGGCATTCAGAATGGGCTCAGGAATACTTCCAGAAAGCATTGAACACAATCCACCGTGCCATCCGCCATTGCCAGCTGAAACTCTACAGTGCAAAAAGGAAGCCATTTCTAAGCAAGCTCCACAAGCTCAGACGTTTGCACTGGGCCAGGGGTCTTTTAAAATGGAGTGTGGCAAAATGGAAGACTGTTCTGTGGTCAGATGAGTCACGATTTGAAGTTCTATATGGAACACTGGGACGCCATGTCATCCGGACCAGAGAGGACAAGGATAACCCAAGTTGTTATCAACGCTCCGTTCAGAAGCCTGCATCACTGATGGTATGGGGTTGCATGAGTGCTTGTGGCATGGGCAGCTTGCATGTCTGGAAAGGCACCATTAATGCAGAGAACTATGTTCAGGTTCTAGAACAACATATGCTCCCATCTAGACGTCATCTCTTTCAGGGAAGACCCTGCATTTTTCAACAAGATAATGCCAGACCACATTCTGCAGCAATCACAACATCATGGCTAAGTAGGAGAAGGATCCGGGTACTGAAATGGCCAGCCTGCAGTCCAGATCTTTCACCTATAGAGAACATTTGGCACATCATAAAGAGGAAGGTGCGACAAAGAAGGCCCAAGACGATTGAACAGTTAGAGGCCTGTATTAGACATGAATGGGAGAGCATTCCTATTTCTAAACTTGAGAAACTGGTCTCCTCTGTCCCCAGACGTCTGTTGAGTGTTGTAAGAAGAAGGTGGGATGCCACACAGTGGTAAAAATGGCCTTGTCCCAACTTTTTTGGGTCTTCCAGCTGTTCGTTATATGCTCAATTTCCTTTTTCCATCTACTTATTGCTACTTGTCCCAACTTTTTGGGGATTTGTTGACGCCATTAAATTTTGAAACAACATATTTTTCCCTTAAAATGATACATTCTCTCAGTTTAAACTTTTGATCTGTGATTTGTGTTCTATTCTGAATAAAATATTAGATGTTGGCACCTCCACATCATTGCATTCAGTTTTTATTCAGAATTTGTTTAGTGTCCCAACTTTTTTGGAATCCGGTTTGTATATTCTCACACAGTTCCTGCAGATTTTGTGGTAGGGGTGGAGTGTTGATGATGCCAGGTCTTCTGGACATGTGACATGTAACAACAAACTGTTCACCCTGGTGTTGACCACAGTGCTTCCACACAGATTTATTGGTTGTTTCCATCAGACAGAAGAAGGACTGATCACTGACACAACATCATTGCAATCTTTGGTGATGTTGGCGTGGGGTTAAGGACTGTCGCCCTAACGATCTGTGTGCCTGTAGTCCTGTGTCGTGAAGCCGTCTGCCAGTGATGGTGGCACTAAGAGGATTACTCATGGAGAGCATAACTGCTCACTAAATGTCAGGCACAGCGATAAGGCCAGTCCTTGCTTACGTCACCTGCAGAGCCAAGTATGAACCTTAAATCATTCACATCACAATATCAGTCTCACAATCAGTCTCACAATGTCAAACCTACCCACCAAATCTCATTCCTGCTGAGTGATTCCTTTTGTGTGAAAGTATTATTTTGATGATGTAGATGCATAGCTCAATATGATGGACCTTCAAAACAGACGGTAGCATCTTTTTGGCTCTGTGAAAAAACTGAAATGTGCAAACTACTGTGCTACACCACAGGCCTAGATATAAACCACAGGCCTGGTTTGGTCCAGGACTGGAATTAATTCATTTATTTATCTTTCAAAACCAGCATTTTCTACAGATAACAGCCAAATACTGATACCTGGCATCAAATTAGTACCATCTCTATTGAATCTCTAAGCATTTACAATGAATAAATTCTCATGTTTAGGGCATATTAAAATTTCCATACAAACTCTGAAGCACTTTTATGCTATATAGTTTTCAGCAGCTCTACATAGTAAGATTAATAAAATACTTTGAGTTTAGTGGATGTCTAAGTGACAATAAGTTAACGCTTGCTGTACACAGAACACATTTCTGCACATCCTGCTGTTTATTTGCTAAAATCTTATTTTTATGGTGTTAAAAACTACCATATAACCATTATGTAATCACCTTAAAAAAGCATGTCATTTAATCAGAGAAAGTTCAAACTCTTGCACAAAACTCTATCTGATAATACACACTGCCAGTCAAAAGTTTAGACACTACTCATCTACTCATAGAAGGTTTCCCTTTTTTATCTTTATGCTTTACTTTAAAATAAAAGAGAAGGCATCAAACTATACAATAACACTCATGGAATTATATAATCCACCTTAAAAACCTTAAAAATGGAACTTTACATAAGAATAAAACTTGCAGTGGAGGTTAATATAACAAGATTTTTGTCTGAGCAGTTTTAGACCACTTCTATGGGTCTCAACAAAATACACACTCATCATTAAAAAACAACAGTTGCACAAGTAGTTGCACCGACACGTGTCACATGTCCAGAAGGTCTGGAATCACTCCACCTCCAGTCCTACCGCAAAATCAGCAGAAACTGTTAGAATGTTAGAATATTCAAACCGCATGGGATGGATTATCACAGGACACAGTTAGGAACCTCTACAACTTCATGCAGAGACGTCTGGCATGTTGTGTTAGTAAACATGGTGGCCCAACAACATACTGAGCAAAACTACTTCTGTATGTGTAGCTGCATAAATATTGCCCATATCTAACCTTTATCTTCTTTCCCAGTAGCAGTGCAATCCGACATTTCATACTGTGTGCAACTGTTCGTTGATGTGCATATTAGATGTGGTGATGTGGCACATATATAATTAATAATATATTAAGAACAGATGTGGTATATCAGGATTTGTATTGTTTCAGATATCTCATCAGTGGGACCTGTTAAGTGTAAGCCTGCAGAGTCTTTAAGATAGTGTGTCTAAAGGCCTAAACTGATTGGTTGTGTACTTCCCATTGACACATGCTTATTTTGAGAGCACCACCACACAGGCACAGTTCAGCAGATTTGGTCCAATGTCAGGACCCCTTCTGCGTGCGTGCTGGTACACGACTGGCACGTGAAGCGACATGGCCTGAGCCGTGCGGGCTGAGGAAGGGCCTCTTTGCACAAGAGAACAACAGAGGGGCAGTGTGCAGCGCCAGTGTTGGGGGCCTGACAGAGGGAGGCTGGCCTGCCCCCTAACAAAGCGCCATGGCGGAGTGTTAGTAAGGGAATTGGGCTGCCAAGGCTGCTTAATACCGAGGAACGATTAGGAACACAAAAGAGCGGGATGAAGCAGTGTGAATGGAAGCCGTGTGCCCCAGATCACATAAGGGTCTTAGAGCCGAGGGTCCGGATTAAGCCCCCAAGTGAAAGTGTCTGCGACGGCGTAAGAGAAGGCAGCCTCTTTTAATTGCATTTTGTATTCAGCCGAGGCTGTGCCAGAGATGAACCGCACACTGGCCAGCATGTGAAAGCAAAGGTTAAATCAAAGCCAAGAGGAGACGGAACGCAACCCTTTTTCCTCGTCACCTCGCTCGTGAATGAGCTCAGGAGCATTCGGATTTAGATCCAGCATTCAGATTAAGAACTTTCCTTCTGTTGCACTCTCGCAACTTTGTGTCTCAGCAGGGTCTGAGATTGAGTGGTGATTTGCATGGGTGCATAATGGGAAGTGTGTAGCACCTGCCTCCACCACCCCTCTTAAAAACAGCCAACCACCATCCTGATACGTTTTAAATAGAGCGGGATTAGCATAAGCCTAACTAGGAGATATCTTCCAGAATGTTGCACTGTTTGATTGAACATCTAAACCGGAATCACTTCTGTTTTTCAGAGTATGCTCTGATCTCCACATTAATAGGTAAAGCTATTAATCCTGCCTGGTGTCGAATGTTCATAGGTAACCAAATTGACCCCTGTTAGAAAACAGCGGCGTCATGTTCTGTATTGATGTAAAACAGGCTTGAGAGAAATGAGAACTGCACGTACAGTAGTCTGGACATATCTGCCACTCATTTTTCACTATGTAAATGTGGGTTTGTGAAATCAAACAAACAAACAAATAGTCTCTTAGTAACAATTTCTACTAGTTCATTCTTATTTTCTAAGTTTCTGTACTTTCACTCTTACTGGCCAAGATGCAAGTACAGGTACAGTACTAATTGACTTCTTGGATGCCCAAATGCCTCAAAACCTAAATTCCAGAGGGCTCTCTGAAAATAAACTTATGAAGTTATGCTATAATTGTGTAGCCTGCTTCACCCACAACCTGCAAACTTCTGTCTTTATTGACTAACTAGAGCTTGAACTCTGGTGCTTTAGGGTGGCGCTGTAGCAAATTGGTTCTTCACAACCTAGCAACAGTTACTATGCCCAGCATACCTCGTAAAAACTTTACACTATGCTGTAACACATTTGTAAATCTGAAAACCTGCCAAGGTTTCCCAAGAAATCTGTGTAAGGGGTGAATTGTTATTAATTTCTCAAACTGAAGACTAAAGAGGAAATGATAAGTAAGATCTCAGTTATTGTGTGAAAGGGCTAAGTAGCACTAGAAAGGAGCATTTCCAGAGGAAGAGTTGTTTAACCTAACATTTTGTTGCCACTGAAGCTATAAAATAGGAGCACCCAGCCAACACTGGATTAGTAAGCCAACATGGGACTTCTGGAATATCAGGGGGGAATTTTGGACACTGACTAAAAGAATATTTGGTTGCACTGAAAAGCTACCAGCTTTCCTTCTTTTACAACATCAGTGACGTCTGCTATTGATATTTAGATTAGATAGGAGATAGGAGAATGTTGAGTTGGGCATCTTGCCCATAAACTCCTATTGTAGTAGGTTTGAGTTCTTGGCCTGTGGAGAGGAATAGTGTTACCCAGTATGCTACACCAACCCCTGCCCAATAATCCACCACTGGGCCATTTAAGGCAAGATAAACTGTCACATGCAAACGTTTGGCACCCGTTTGGGAGATCAACAAAGAACACATGTCAGCAGAGTTTAACACTGTTAAGTGACGGTTTATTTGCTGAATTAAACATTAAAAATGAAATCAGAAAAAGCAGCCCTTATAAAAACTATGTGACATTTAGTCATTTTTATATGTAACGTGTTTTTTTCCAAATTCAGCAAGAAATAGAAATTGCTCATACATTGACTGTATAATAATGCTTTTGATTAAAGTGATTAAATGAGCTACAGAATAGAAAACTATACTACTATTGCATTGCATATAAATAGTTGGGCACATAAATATAACTGAAATACTGTTGTCTCTTCCTTTAAATACATCCTGCATTCACAAAAGTGGGCAGTAAAATAAGCTGATTCCGAAATATTACACCATTGGGTAACAGTCTGTATAATATCGATCTGTTTCACCTTAAATGCTACAGCTTGTATAAAAATTTAACTGTGGCATCATTAAAGGTGGAATTAAAAAATCATAACATAAGCTGGTGAATAGCCAACTTCAGTACATACATCATTTAATTCAGAGTTGTTAGGTTGCTCTGTACATTTCACTCTGGACAGTTTCTTTAACCATAAACCATAACCATACTGAGCAGCTTCACTCAGCGTTCAACACTGAAGAGACTAAAGATTGGAGCAGGTTCACCTTTATTAGCATCACAACCCAAACGCAGCCTTTTATCTTTTTTTTGTCTGAGCATTTAAAGCAGATCATCCTACAGTTTCATAGTGAGTAACAACTTAATTTACTTTGTGTTGATGTTAAAACCAAAAGCAGGTAGCTAGTTTGGGTAGCGCTAGCTACTAGCAAGCCTCACTAACTAACAGGATATCTAACTGAGTAGTATGATATACTACCTTTATACCTCATACAGAGGATCTTTATTCCCTGTCTGTGTCAATTTTAACATGTTGCTTCAGTGTGATCATCACAGTAAGCCTCTAGATCAGAATAGAGCTCATCACATTATTCATGACCTCAACAAATCCAACTTGTTTCATTCTAGGGTCAAATCACAGCGGTGCAAATGGGCATGTAAACCCAAACTCCATATGTAAACATCAGAACAGTTTATAATATTGCATCGTTAAGTAAAAAGTCATTTTTTATATGTGTACATTATGGAGGTTTGAACTTTGCATGGTAAGTAAATAATAAAAAACTAAAAGCTTACCTCGAGTATTGAAATGTAGCCATATGGCCAGGTATGTAAAGCGGCCAATAGCACGTTCTCAGTAAAAAGCGTTTTGGACCAAAAAATGTTCTATGACTAGTACCAATAGCAGAACCCTTTTGGTGCTAATTAGAACTAGGTTAAAAAAACATGTACAAGAGGTGGTGCTCTCAAAAATGTACAAGAGATCTTTCATCCAAGAAAAGTATGCATTCATGCATTAAGATATTTCTTTGAGTGTTCATGATTCTATATACAATCAATGAATTACTGAAGAGCTTTTTTAAATTATGCTCTCACAAATACATTCCGAAGTGGTTCTTGAACGTACAGCACCAGTCAAAGGTTTAGACACAACTACCCATAGAGGGTTTCCTTATTTTTAACTAAATGCTTTACTTTAGAATAAAAGCAACAACATCAAACTATAAAATGGCACACATGGAATTATACAGTCCACTTTAAAAAATAATATCAGGTTAATATAGCGAGATTTCTGAGACAATTTTGGACAATTTCTATTGGTCTGTCCATCATGAATATTCACTAAATTAAAAGTATAATTAGAGACTTTAAACTGTGCAGAAAAAGATCAGTTTTATTTGTGCAACAAACTATATATTAGAGGTGGCAATATGGCAAAAATATAACACTGTGATACAATGTTAACTGGTAGTGTGCGCTAATAAGGAATAACCTGTAATTGGTGTAGAACCTTCATATTTTTGCTCACTCACTGCTCACACCTTGTGGCTTAAATGTTCATGCATTGAAATGTCTCTTAAAAACAAAGACCTTATTCTGGCATGTTGCTTATCCAACATTGTTACCTAGCGCTAGTCAAAACTTTCCCTCCTGCCAATTATGCACATGAGAGCTCACAAAAACCTATTCCCTCCAAATATCTGCCCAGTGCAGAAATGCAGGTGCAATGCTCCACAGCTATGTTGCTGTTTGGACCGAATACGATGGAAGGCGAGATTCAGCCCTAGAGGAAAATCAGGACAAAGACACAGAGGGAGAATAGGCACTGTGTATTACAGCCTTGCAAAACAAGGAGGTCGTCTGTGGACATTAAATCTCTCCACATCTCTGCTTCTCTCGTGTGTCCAATGACGAATCCTCTGGTTCACCTTTGTGCTGGGTCTTCACCCTTACCGCTCCTTGGGGAATGCTGGTCATGTGCGTTTGAACCTTGCTTCCCCTGCACGACAATACAGCACGCCTGAGACCCCTCTCCATTTCCTTGAAGGGCTAAGCGCGTCCACTCTGAGGTCAGAAGGGGCAACCCAAAGTGGATAACAAAGCTTTGAAAAGCTTTGCCACTTGAAGATTGCCTGACAGAGCACTACCTCCCCCTCAAGCCCAAAGACTCAAAGTGTGCTGTCAGATTTGCCCACCCTCAAATCAAGCCCTGAAGCTCTCTCTCTCTTTCTCTCTCACTGTTGTAGCTGTTTGGGAACACAAAGAAGCCCCTCACTGCATAGCATGCACTCATTTGTCAGTGTACAGTATGCATTGTGAAAGAGATGACAGCAAAGACGAGAGAACAAGTGTCCACTCCTGACACAGTAAGGAGGAATAACTAACAAAGCTGACCATTAGAAGGGCAAATCTCAGGCCCTACTATCTGATTTGATAATAGTTCTTTAGGAAAGTATCCAGTGAAGCACTGAATCATCGCAGAGTTTACCACAATATGATCTGATTCAGTTGGACCAATTTGATTTAGCCCAGGGCTGTTTTTGAAGCATAAACTGGCCCTCACTGAAAAAAAAATATTAGCACAGTAAATTATTAACAATAAAATATAAAATATATATATAAAATATTTTTATATAAGAATATTTATGCACATAGTCATTTTGGACAATTTATTGTTATTATAAAATAAGCATTTCTTACAATTCCTTCTGAAATGTTTGAAAAACATTAATTACAACCACAAGTTTTAATTATGCTAGCCAAATTTATTCAACAATTACTCCGAATGTAAATGACAGCAGTTTTATTCAGAGACCTCACTTTTAATTTTTGAATTTCCAGTCAAAACAGCAAAAAAAACTGTAAAATTACACAACAGCTAAACTAAACATGTCAAATATTTCAATATGCCTACCTAGCGTTTCTATCAGTTTCCTTTTTATTCAGGAGACCTTCTTCCAGTGTCTCAAAGAAATTCACAGGAATATTTTTCCACACCTCTAAAGTTCAGTCATGGACATCAATTCATAAAGTTTCCATAAAACCTTCCTCCATGTCTATAATGTCCAGTTTCAGTGTTCTAGTGCAACTTTTCTTTTTTATCTATTTCCTTTTCTCTGAAAAAGCTTCTTAGTGGCTGCACATCCTTTCAGACCCATGGCACTGTCATTCTCATAGTGGAAGGATGGAGAGAAACACATGTGGATTATCTAGATCTGAAGTAAGAGTGGATTTTAATTTTCATCTTATCTGATGGTGACCGTTTTGGTGGTCTACCAGGACCTGCGTGGTAATTATGAGTCCCATGGTGCCTATAGCTTTTCATAGAAATTTTATTTTATGTCATGTTTTTTCTCTTAAATATTATTGGTCTTTGTTTTTTGCACAGTAGTATAGACATTAGTCTTTACTGTTGCTGTTGGAACAAACCTTCAAAAAAACAATAACATTTTTAACTTGTCCTTGACGCTTTTGGCAAGTAATTTTGTTTGACCATTTCTGTTGGGCTATTCGTCATACAATATGAACACAATGTGATTTTTCAAATTATGCAAACAAGAAAAAAAACCCCTAAGATTTAAGATTTGATTCACGATATGTAGCTTTAACACAGGGTTCACTAGATTTATCTCCACAGATGTGGCTAAAGGTTTTGATTCCAGTTGAGCAGAATCACCTAATTCCACTTGCTTAGTCCTTCAGAAATAGGTTGGTTAGGTTATATGAAGTATACTCCCGTTTGACTGGAATGAAAACCTGCGGTCACAGAGGCTCTTCTTGGATAAGACTCGTCACCCCTGCCATAACTTTGCTTTTAGAATCAAGCTTTGATAGTTATGATGTGGCCGTGATGGTTTCGTTGTGGCCATGACGCTTCACACATAGGAAAATACTCGGCTAGAATGAAGGCTGGAACACAGCTGGTGTCCGAGGTGGTATCTAAGGTCAATTTTCCAGCACCACACTGCAGCACGACTTCTATCCCTGACCTCCCTTAACTGTTCAAACCACGATTTTAATGACACTCCTCTTGTCTGTAAATGTCACCTGTAGCGGTGACTTCAGAAAGCTGCCCTATGTGTGTAGAAAGCTCTCTGTGTGTATCCAGGAAAGCTGGGGGGCCGAAGTGTGCCGCTCGGCTGCAAAAGGACCCTACTGAATGGGCATGCAGGAGATCAATGCAAGCCCCTGAAAATCCCATTAGCTCCCAAAGGCACTTGTTGCCTTGGCTTAGACCTTTGCCGACCATCCTGCCCAGGGCTACATCTCTCTCTTTGTCCACCTTGCCTTTTTTCTTCAATTTTATCACATTAGTTCCAGGGGAAAGCTGGAAATCTGAAATAATTGCAAGCCCTGTGATGCCGACGGAGCAGAGAGCAGGGCAGGGGAACCAGGGCAAAAGGCCACACGAAGAAGAGGGCAAATGGCATACGCTCAAATTGGAAAGGCACCTCTGTTCTCTACAGTTGCGAAAGAGGAAAATGAATTGGGACTGCATATAACTGTGCTAAGGGGGTTTTCTTTGTCCAGTGCAGAGGACATGATATGCTGGACTTTTCAGTGAGTGATTGTCTCAATCTTAAGCACATAACTCTGAGAGAATTCTTTTACTGCAGTCAAACTTAGCCAACACTGTTAGCCATTCAGTTGTGATCTTAGTGGAAAGTAGAAATCCTGTAGGACTTGAATTAATAGTAACAGCCAGATGAACAGACAAATCATTATATTAATGAATATGATTCTATATTTTAGTGTTGCATCAGAATTCTTAATTATTACAATTCATTTTACATATACTAGAAATATTAAATGAAGAAATTAGCCATCTACAGCTATTCCACTCTGCAGGATGCATATCCTACATTTTGCTACTACTTCTTTGTCCATCAGTTCCACCACAAAGTTTATGTACTGAAACTTAGAGAGTCAGGTTTTTGTTATTACAAAATAACAAATAACAAATCATTAAATACACACGTATAGTGACTTAGTATAATAAAAATCTTAACAATCTGCCCATATTGTTCCACTCAGCAATTAAGGCTTCAAACAGTTGAAAAGCATTGCCAAGTTAATTTGTGTTTAATGTGAGAAAATTGACAAATTTTGAATTTTTCAGATGGTTTAAATCTAAAAAAAAAAACAACCAGTAAAAACCACTGTACTTTGGGCTTGGTCAAATTTTTTCCCAGGAGAGAATATGTAAATGACTTCTTCTCTGGCTGGTTGACTGGAAATTGCGATTGGCACATTTCATAACCAAATAGCCCATGTCATCATTTTTTCTTTTACTTAACATTTTTTAAAACTGAGGAACATAACATTCTTGGGCTTTATGAACCAACAACAGTCAAAGTTACATGCCCATTTTATAGCCTCATTGATTTTGTTACTGTGCTTGCAAGACTGATATATGTAAAATGATCTTGGTTCTGATTGGCTGGCCTGTATTCAGAGGCTGACTTAGTGATTGTGTGGCTCTAGGCAAAGGCAAAGGACAGAAATGATGCCCGTTGTATCTGCATTAATGAAGGCAAATTATGTAGCATCATGACTGAAAATCAAAGCTAGCACAGAGAGTGTAGTGGTAATCTTTTTTTCTCTGCTGATTCGATTTGGTTATATGTAAACATATATTAAAAACATATTATTGATGATGATATGAGGAAACATTATTGAAATGTATTCAGATTTTGGAATAGGTTTACGCATAACATACAGGATATACAGTTCAATTTAAGGAGCCCTTGGGGCATGGTGGCCCTAGGCCACTGCTTCCCTTTGCCTGGTGCAAATATCACCTTTGTCTATATTGCAACTCATTCAAAAAATCTATCTGAAAAGAAACAGTCCCAGTCACAGTAATAAATTAAACTGCTGTAGTCTGATTTTTTGATGGCACAAAAATGTAATACAATATGGACTTTTTATAGCTTAGTTTCCATATATGGACAGTATGGACTGTGGAGTGAACGGGTCATTTTGAAACTTTAACAATATTTACAAACTACTTCAAAATCTTTGCTGTTTCTAACCCTAACCCTACCCCTAACCCTAACCCTAGATAAATTCAGTTTTTGATGGATTTATAGAAATAGTTTGGAAAGTTAAATGTAGTCAATCGGCCCAAACATGTTAGTGCCCAAAACGTATTTTTAATAGAGGTTAGCAGTGGAGGTACAGTGCTAATGTACAGTGCTAACTCACAAGCAATGCAAACTTCTTGCCAATCAATTACCATCATACAAACGCAAAGCCTAAATCAACAGCATTAAATCCAATACTCTGAGATAGCCATGTGATGATTAAGGTATGCTTTATTGCAACAGGTGAAAATACTGTGTGTTCCTATTAAAGAACAAATATAAATAAATATTTGATCAAACAATCACTTTAATGTGTCAACTCATGCAGTATCTGATAATGTTTGGCTCTTGGTGATCCAGCAGCACTTGCCGATGTTGTATTAGTCTCTGCATGATAATGAGGGTCTTTAATGCTGCTGTCAGGGGAATAATGCAGAGAGTGGCGTGTACCTGGGGAGTGACGTGTGTGAAGCGCCTCAGCTGCCCCTCCGGTGTGGTGAAGCAGTGGGAACGGTGATCAATAAATCTGTCGATCAGTCCTTGCCTCTCTCTTTCTTATTCATGGCTGAGGAGCCCACTTCACTCTCCACGTAGCGCTTCTGTTGCAGATTAGACTTCCTGTGCTCATTATTGTTGGTCCAGAGGAGATCGTTGATCACTCTCCTGGAGGTTTGGAGTGAGACGAGCGTCCATCATTGGTCCTGAGGAGATGTCAGTGAGTGCTTTTAGATTGGCTCTTGCCATGACTCTGTCAAGAGAATCATTAACACACTAACTGAAGCCCCCCAACCTAACTAGGCCCACCACTTCTCTTTCACAGGCTAATGTGCACTGCTGCAAGCTGCAAGCTCTCTCTGTGATTTTGAACTGATGCAGGGTTCTCTTAGGGAGAATCACCAACATTATGGTTAAGGTTAATACAATGTTAATATAATGTTTATATACAAGTTTTTCATATTTGTGAATACAATACAAAGTGTAATTGGAATTTGATCAATTTTAATATTTGGCACCACTTTAGAAAAAGGCTACCTTTATACTGATTTATAAATGGTTTACAAATAATGCTGTTATTGGTTATTAGATTGGTTATAAACACTTTACAAATATTAATAAGCAGTTATAACAGATTAATACAACTGGCAAAAATGAGCTCCCCCAATGTGGTGAATATGTATTGAAGCCGACAGGGTTTATGCAGATTGATGGAAAAGATGAAGATCAGTAAACATCACTGATCTTTAACTATATAAAAGTATGCATGTTCAGTGTTACACTAACAACACATCATTGTTGCCCAAGTTATTAATGTGTTGTAACTGCTTATTAATGATTTTAATAAAAATATTATGACCTAATTAACGACCATTAATAAGCTCTTTTTTAAACCATTCATAACTCTTTATGAAGGTAGCCTTATTCTAAAGATCTATGTGTATGTGTAAAACTGGCCAATTCATGACTTTAAAATTACAGATGTATCACAAATCTTTGGAGCACTCTATTGTACTGCCTAGTGGGATGAAGTACAACAACAGCAAGTACTACTGTACCCCTTTAAATACTTCTGCTAGATGTTCCTAGTCAGTTGTCATTGGTATAAAAGTTTGAACACATATTTGCTACCCAATTATAAAATAGTTAAGACACAAAGCAATATTTGTGCTCCACTTTATAATACACTATGGACCAAAAGTATGTGGAACCCTACCTATTTCTTAAATTATGATGCTTTAGCCACACCCACTGCAAACAGGTATATAAAATCAAACACATAATGATGTAATCTCTATATAGAAATATTAGCAGTAGGATACGTCCTACTGAAGAGCTCAGTGATAGCCCTATCATAAGATGCCATCTTTGCCCAGGTCAATTGTTCTGTCTGTCCAGGTCAACTGTAAGTGCTGTTATCATGAAACGGAATCTAGGAGCAACTGCAGCTCAGTCAAAGTTTGTGTAGATAGGCTTAAGATTCCTCTACCTCAGGCCACTTTGGCGAGTATAGTCCCATGTGCCATAGTTGGTCCAATGTGACTTTACAGGGTAAAATGAAAGTATGAGTATTATGAGTAATATGATAAAATCTTACTCAGTTAAAAATATAGATCCAAAATGATGCTTGAGTGAAAGTTACTCAGTATCCTCTTTTAAACATATTTTCAAACATGCTCAGCTGTTAAAGGAAATGTTTTAACAGATACAACTAAACGCGGGTAATGGTATTCTGTATTAAAAAACAATAGCTTATCAACTAGCATAAACCCCGCATGCATACACAGTGCATAGTCTGATATTGTCATTGTGGAAATATCAATAGTGAAACTTATTTAAACTCTATACTGAATCAAATAATAGTACAAAGACTAAGTTTGCTCACTCAGAACGAGTTTGATTATTTTCTAAGCCTTTAATTCTGCAGAAATATTGAAAGAAATAGTGGAGCTTTCCTATTTTGACACACTATCTAAGGCAAGTCATTTTGGACCATTTTAACTGATCTATTTGTTATGACATTTTCTCACAATGTAAAGGTCAGCTGGTGTTTTATAAAAATATATAACTAGTTTTGATACGGCAGCAGCAATATAGACGTTTCATTAGTATATCCTTCAGTTGTTTTATTGTGTTGTTTCTATAATTTAAATTCATTACAATCTATTTGATCACATTTTGCATTTCTCCTGTACTTATTTACTAATAATTTAAAAATCGTGCCTCTATACAAATCTTGGAGTATCAAAGCTGATCTTTCACATGATCTGGAATAATGTGATGTAATTATTAAAATAGTAAAGCACCTGAATGTCTAATAGAAGCTGGAATTTAGTTAGACAGTTTAGTAGCATTATACCTGAAAAGTTATTTCTGAGAGACATGTTTACTGTATTTAACAGAAGGTATTTGCAGAGGGCCAGCATGTGTAGAGCTAAGATTTTAGAGACCAGAATCAGAACTTTAAAGTCTATTCTAACAGATACAGGCAGCCAGTGCACCTCTTTCAGAACAGGAGTGATATGAGGTCTATTTTTGTGTTATTGCGGGCATCTGAGCTGCTGTGTTTTGCTGATGTAAGGGGTTTATGCTTCCCTTAGTAAGGAGAGCATCACAGTAACTCAATCCTGCCTGTAACAAACGCATAAACGAGTTTCTCTTTATTGCATCATGAGATGCAATATTTCTTAAATGATAAAAAGCTTTTTTACTGACTGCATTAACATGTGGCATAAAACTGAGCTCAGGGTATAAAATCAAGCCCAGGTTTTATATCAGTAATTAGTAAAAGGAACCTAGTCCTTGATACAGCATTGTTCTCTGAGTTTTGGTACAGAGAACTGATATTTAATTTTTTTTCTTAATTTAGTTTCTGTGACATCCATTGAGAAATGTATGACACACAGTTTCTAATTCTTTCTGCCGGGTCTAGATTATTCAAAGAAAAAGAGATGTATAATTGCGTGTCTTCAGCATAGCCATGAAAGTTGACATTATGTTTTTTTAACGACACACCCAGAGGTGACAGGTACAAGACAAACGCAAAGGCCCTAAGACTGACCCCTGTGGTACTCCACAAGAAATACTGAGTGTTTTGATTAAGCATTTATCCTCAGTATAAAAGGCTGCTCCGATTAATAAATCTAATCTAAATAATGTATGCTCTGTTACATGCTCCAGCAGACTATACTCCAAATAAAACAAGTAAACCTGGTATAGAGTACCTGTATTTAATAATCTCTCCATCAATAATTCTGCTGAGCATCTATTTTTAATCTTTTAGTATTAAGTAACAAAGTTGATTAATTTGAATTCATCTATAAAACAACAAATTATATGTCCCCTTATTCAAGATATCAAATGCATCCCCTTAGTTGAAGAACATGCCATAAACATTTATTCAAGGGGCGCACAACAGAGCATGGAGAACAAAGACACCGAGTCAGACTAACGAGCCCCTTTTCTCTCAGTGAAACAATCGTGAACTCTCGACGCAGGCAGTGTTTACTGCATGAACTTCTGAACCCATTATTTTGACCACTGTGTAAACACAAACTACATGCAATTCTGATTCCATGGAGACAGTCAGTTCGGTTATATAATGTCAGAACAAAAGGAATTTCTTCCTTTGGCCTGAAAGGCATCAGTTCAGTACATATGTTGAAGATCCAGTGGCCTTAAATCATGAGCAAAGTTATAATGCAAACCGGGTTTTTAATTCTGTGAAAAGGTTTAAGTGCTGATGAGTACTGACATCACATTAAAGGGGCACTACAGGAAAAGTAAATATATGTAATACATAGTTACTTAGTTCCTAGAATGCGGCCCTCAATCTCTGAAACATTCTTGTTACAGACAAAGAAAACAACTTTTAATATTTTTTAAGGGAGAAACATTAAAAAATGTAGCACTTTGTCGTGGATACATGAGATCTGTATTTCTTCCGTTGGCTTCCAATTATTAGACTCCACAGAAGTGGCTAAACAATGGATTTCTCCATTTATGCAGAGGGAGTTTTCAGTGTTGCATGACCCATCTTTGCAATGCATGCTGGGTATTGTAGTAAGCGAACAATGATGAGCAAAAACCCCAACAAGTACAAATAGAGAAAGTTGGGATGCTGTGCATAAAAACAGAATTATTTAAAATGATTTAAAAGATCATCAAAAGACAACATATCAAATGTTGTAACAGTGGAATTCTATGAGCCCAGTTGCCCACTCTAAAGCACTTTCTTCACATCTTAACCTTTTAATTATGCAGAAATATTGAATAAATGGTGGAATTCTACCTTTTTACATTCTGTGTAAGGCAAATAATTTTGGAGCATTTATTTATTAATTTATTATGACATGTGCTCACAATGTAAAGGGCAGTTGGTGTTTTCATCACAATCTATTTGATCAAATTTTGACAAAGGGAGTTGCTACTAGGAAGCCAAATATCACATATTAATTTATTAGACATTAAAAATAAAGCTCCCCATATCATCAGAGAGAGTAGTCCATGTTGCATGCCCCATGTTAGGTATTTTAGTGAGAAAACAATGATAAGCAAAAACACATAAAAATATTTAGGCTGAGGGACATATGTTGTCTTAAAGAGTACAATAAATAACAATGAATAATACATTAAAATGCAGGTTTACACCTGAATGCCTCTTCAAGGGGATAAAATGCCAGAACTGTGGCATTATTCCTACAGAATTGCTGCCACAAATACTGCCACAAATATTTATTTTATTGTTTTTCTAAAAATGTCTTCTTAAGTGATCAGCCTGCTTGTAGTCCTGACCTGCATCCCGTTGAAAATGCATTGAACCTCATGAAGAGTGATATACATACACAATATACACATGATAATGAGCAATAAAATGTATATATACATATACATATATATATACAATAAGTGAACCGAGACTGCTGAACAAGTAAAGTGTTATATCAAAAAAAAAGGGGGAAAAAAATCAAATCCCCTTTCACGAGTCCACCTTCCAGTGTCCTCTGGTCCCAAACGATTACTGAGCTGTTTAAAGGAAAGGTGATGTAATACAGTGGTAAATATGATGCACCTGTCTCAACATTTTCTAAAAATGCAACAAGCATTAAATTTATTTAGAATTTAGAATAAGCCTCTTCTATTGAATACAGCTGTTGAAATGTTTGCAAATCTGTTTTTCCTTGCATTTCTTTGGCTGTCTCAACTTTTTTGCATGCGGGTTTGTAAAAACGACAAAACAAGTGATCAGGAATGGAAGGACAACCCTAGTGGACAGGCCAGCCATTAGAAAAGCTGATTTCTCCTGTGAAACCTGATCTGTGTGCATTGGTCCAGAATGCTCAGCCTTGTTAGGAGAGGGCTGCAGAGGTGCCACCTTCCAACCACTCCATTGTCTGTTTGGGCGAAGGAAAGGATTATGTGTTGGTGTTTAAAAAAGCCCCCCTTTTTTTTTCTAGAATGCATCAATAGCTGCCATACAACTGGATCTTGCTTTTTTTCTGTACTGGGGAGCCATGGGCTTCACCCGTCAGGTTGCTCTAGTCACCTGGAGTCTATGCCACCCAGCAGGACACGCTTTCATCTTTTGTTGTAGAGCAGGGAATGGGCGGTGTTTTTGCCATGCAGCTGGTTTAGGCCGCTCGTTCCCAAACCTCGCCTACACCCCATGCGGCCACACCAACCCCCAAATTCAACGAGTGCACAACTTACAACACCTTTCTTGAAGTTAACATGTTTTGGGTTGAGGATAATTCTAAACACACACAGAGACAATATTTTATTTGTCCTGAAAATGATTTATCCACACAGCTAAGTAGTCTAACATACTGAACATATGCAGTCATGTTTCCTGTATGCTATGCTATTAAATATAAATGCCAGCATGTACATTATTAATAATAAAGGTCTGAAGTTTATTCATAGAAGAATCACATTTCCACTTAAAACAAATGGTGAAGATCCTGTTATGTTGAAAAGTTTTATACCTGTTTTTTAATACTTTTATACTGTTTTTTTTTTGCCAGTGCCATTTAGGAACCTTGTTTTTGTGAGACTGTGCTAGTAGTATCTATTTACTAATAATTGGCAGTGTAGTAATAGTCTAATCTGGTAAATTTATTTTAATATGCATTCTGTTACAGATTTCTGACTACTATTAAAATAATGTAATCGTAACTCAGTCCACTACTACATTAAAGAAATCAATTACTTTCAGTTACTTTTTGATTATTTGTCCTTTTAAAAGACAAAAGAAAAAGCATTTCAGGAAGGCTCTTTTAATACTTAAATGAGATATTTTAACTTCTATTCAAGGATCAGGTATTTACATTAGCATAGAGCAGCCCACACTGTGGCTCATGTCAACAATCACTGATCTTACATTTAGTAGAATTGCCAAATCTACGTGGAGCGACATATTTAAATATATCTAACATAAATATGATACATTTGTGCAGCATGAACTGTTTGAGTTACTCATGAATAGTGAAAATGGTATCAAGTTCATTAACAATACTTGTAAATAGAGATTCTGAATGGGCATCGCTTGTGTCTGCTAAGAGGCTGTACTGCTCATATGGCTTCATAGTAGCGCACTGTGCTTTAACTTGGTTGATCTAGTTTGTGATGTAACTCTCTGCAGTTTCAGCAGCCACACAAACGTGTCCTACAAGTTGAAAAAAACATGTTTTTGCATGAATACTAAGATTATCTGATTATCTTAGTTACAGATAAGGCTCATTTACACATATCAGCATTTTGCTTCCAATATCCCAATTTGAAACAAAACCCAACTAACTCTACCGCTTACAAGACACAAGACACTCTGGTTTCACATATCGGAACTGAAGTTAATATTAATTCTGTTCAGCATGAAAATCTAGCAGGTTAACATTCACAAGATCTTTATTTCTATCCAGTCATTCATAGAATTATATGGAGGAGCAAACACTAAATATTGGACATTGTGCTGTGACAGATTAAGGCCATGTGCAAAATCAAATGCATGATTTAACACAAAAAAGCCCAAAAATATATACATACTGCCACCACACGTATTCTATTGTTATCACGCATCCTTGTACTTGCAATAAGTCCATATAGTTTATACGCTAAAATGCTGTAATGTAGTCATTCACTAGTAATTAGCAGTGTTGTAGTAATCTCCTACATGTGGTAACTGCATATGGTCTATTAAATTGTTATGGGCAGTACAACTTGTAATAGTCTCATAACTGCAGTAATTGTATATAGTCTATATGCTATAATGATAAAATATAACTATAAAATAAAAACACAAATTTACTAGAATTTACTAGCAGTGTAGTAAAAATCTTGTAATTGGAGTAACAGCATATAGCCTATATATTAAAATGCTAATACTTAGCCATGTATAGTCCATATGCTAAAATGCTAAAATGTAGCCATGTATTAACTAGTAATAAGCAGTGTAGTAGTGATGAGCAGTGTAGTAAAAGTGTATTACTGAGAGTTTGGCATGTAGTATACAATATAGTCCATATGCTAAAATGCTAACATGTAGCTATGTATTAACTAGTAATATCCAGTGTAGTAATGAGCCTATATGAAAAGGCTAATATTTAGCCGTGTATTTGCTAGCAATTAGTGGTGTAGTAGTAGTTAGTCTGCTAACTGCAGTACTGCATGTAGTCATGGTAGCTAAAATGCTACCATGTAGCCATCTATTACTAACAATTAGCCGTGTTGTAGCTGCAGTTAGTTGTAGTCTATAGGCTAAAATGTTTAAATGTAGATGAACCAGTAGTCTGCTAGTAACATGATCATGCTTGTGATCCTAATGCTAAAGATGCAGTCATGTAAGACATTATCAGGCAAAGTAACCAGTAAGAAAGCAAAGTAACTAAAAGCCCCAAAACAAAACTCCAGCCAGTTCTCCTCACAAGCCGCTCTTTCTGGGGGCAAGCAGCATCGGGTGCAGAGTGGTGGACTCTTTTTATTGGATAAGTGGAGTGCCTTTGTGCTTTTGAACTGGAGATAGCCTGTCGGGCTCTTAATCACTGCCTCTCCGAGGTAACCAGTGTTCTGAGGCTGGGGATAAAGAAGCCGCGGCCTATTCAAGGAGCTGTTGATCTAGACCTCATTGTGCTCACCACTATGGCTTGGGCAAGCAAGGTAAACAAATGGCAAACAAAAGGCGGTGCTTCACAGCAAAGCGGGCTCCGTGGGGGGTTCACATCCTGAGACCAGGCCAGGCTCTCAGACCCCCACGACAATTTTTTTGTGCCAGTGTCTCACCTATGCAGAGTGTGTCCCTTCAAATCACCTGCCAGACTGCCGCAAACTCAGAGGGGCTCCAGTGGTGGGCCTGGCACAATTAGCACTCTGATCACATGATAACAATTCCCAGAGGAACATGAACTCATAAACTGCTCCTTTAAAATGGTAGAAATGTCTTTAGATGCATCAGCACTATCATGTTGTTTCAGACAATTTGGGATAGTAGCAGCTGAAATTATTCATGTTAAAAGGTAAAGCTTCCATTTTTAAATAATATAAAATTAAAATACTGATATAAAATAAAATAAAAATGTAATACAGTAATGCTATAATAAACTAGATCCAAAGAAATTAAGCTAATGATGTTCATAGACAAGATTAACTTGACAAAGCATGAGGCACAACTCCATAAATAATGTTATTATTACAATTATGTTATAATATAACAATTTCCACAGAGTTAATGCATTGTATACCATATAAAGCAATTCAAATACTGTGTACTGTACCATAATGCTCTTTAAGTAATTTATTAATAGAAGTTTTTTTTCATTTCTTTACTATAATGGTATTATAAGACAGCTACTACTTGATATAATTACATTATATGTGTAATGGGAATCTAACAGCATGGTCTGGACCATGAGTTCCAGCTTGTACTGCTTGTTCTTGCATGCATTGCTTTATAAAAACAATTATAAGTCATAATGAATAAATATGAGGATAATCACAATGATCCTCATGACCATCACAGAAGGGAAATGTTACCACTTGAGTGAAAACTGAAACTATTGCTATACTGTGAGGTGCTATACTGTAGTGAGGTTTTCTTTTAGTTCCCAGAATGCTCCTTCTAAAGCTAGGAGAACGTTCTCTAAAACCATTATATCATCTCAGGTCTCTTTAACATCCATAAAACATTTTCCAGATGTTACGCTGAGAATGTTCTTCTTTGGTTATCATCTAACATAATCTGTGGTCCTGGCAACATCCTCCAAACATCCTCTAACCATTGCAGGCAAAACATTAGGTCTTAGTTAACATGTAACCTTATAGGAACAGTATTTAAAACAGTAAACATCTTTAAAACATTCACTGACCATTAGATTAAAACATTTTCCTTAAAACTTCAGTAGGTAACATTATCCAAAGTTCTACCAATGTTTCCTGCTAACTGGGAATGCAGAGAACTGATTGCACCAGTTAGCACAGGCCTACATCACTGCACACTTGCCTTAAATTGTATCTAATTGTTAATTAATCTCATACTCATACTCCTAATATGATTTCTGATGGCAGTATGACATGCTGGGAACCATAATATGGACAAAAGTATGTCCTTTAACAGTTAACAATATCGTACAACTTCAGAAACCACATACGCACATCTATTTGAGATTATTGGACAGTTCAGCACGGTTAAAGGCAAATGAGTGACGGTAGCTCTATAACTGCAGTACCAAACTGCAACTACAAGCTTTAACACCAAACTACTGGTGCTGGCAGATCAACTACGTTCTGGATGAGGGGTGAATTGTGTAACTCAGACGTTTTGCCCAACTATTCCTTTAACCAAGTGACTGAACAATGGCCCGGCAGACCTCTCTATCCCTGATCCCCAAGGAAATTTCAGTATACTGATAGGTTTAGCCAAGCCAAAAAGAGGATCTTAAAAAAGACAGGCAAGGGGAAAAGAGGCGAAACATCGGTATTATGGTGCGGATGCCATCCTTTATACCCATGAAAGCCCTCCCCAGATGGCAGCGAAGAATTTCGCAAAAAAGGCATTCACCTTTTTACAAAGCAATCTAATTGAGAACAAACTGTCATTGAATTAGAAGGGAGCATGACGATGGGCCGCGGTGGGCTGCCCTCCAGTTCCTGTGGGTGCTGCAGGGGGGCCGGGTAACGAGGCGGGCCGCCGCGCTCTGGGCCCCTGACTCTCTGAGCCTCTGAGCTCTTCAGGGCCGCTGACTGACATGAGAGGCTGCCACAGATAACATGCGAAACAGTCCTCCACAATACCCTTTCACTGCGTTTAGCGCACACAGTTCATACTCAATGGACTGTTAAGTTTGAGGCAGACAGGGAGGCAAATTTAAGGCTGTTTTTTATGTCTGAGGACCGTTTTGGTAGCATGTGATTTTGCAGAGGTATGTGAAATCTGTTTTCGCTAAGCCAGCTTGGACTCTGGGGAAGTAAACTTGACTTTGGGAGATGCGCAGTTGTGGCTTGTGTTCTGAAAGTGTAGACTATCTAGCTTTTCTGCTACGTCACCCTATTGTACCACTCTGAATACCTTTTTCAAAGTTGCTGTTGGAAAATGTTTGTATCTCATCATTTTGGATCACTTTTGTTGGGCCGCCCTGAAATGTTGACACAATGTAAACAGCTCCATGCACTTAAACAGTACAAAAATATTAATATAATGCCTAAAATGGAAATTTAAGATTTTTGTTCCAATGCCAATGATAGCTTTATAATGCTTCCTTGAATATGATAAAGTTATTTCAATAAGCAAGGTTTCCGAATTCGCCAGTGACCATTTATCAACATATCCAGCTTCGCAAGGTACTTGGAAAACATTGTAGGACTGAAAAGACCAAGAAGGGAGAAAGTTGTGGATAAGTACACACATGAATTGGCATGAATGCTCATTGAATCCTCCACAATGCAGGCTGGAGCGGGTGTCAGTGGCCTTACTCATCTCAGTGCCTTATTTTGGACCGGGATACAAAGGCTTAAAAATAGAAAGAACTGTGAATGAAAGAACAAAAGTTGGCCGGCAAAATTATGAAAATGAGCCAAAAGAAGGAGTTCCTCCTCTTCCAATGCACCATCAATCATTCGGCAGCCTCCAGTCACCAGCCCACAGCAATCTAAAGGTATTTAAAAGCTCGAGACATCACTCAGAATGCCCACCCTGTTCATCTGTCACTTTAAGAGTAATTGCTGCATCAGTCATTTTTTGGGGACCGCGTCACTGAAAGTTATTGAACGTGATATTAAGGTGCAGGCGGTGGGATCTGTTCAAGCTGATCGTTTTATCCTGTTTCTTGACTGGTTTAATGTATAGGTCTGGGAGTCTGCCTGCAGCCTCAGCTGCATATAACGCAGTCGGATAGTTTAATATGTTCTTTTTACAAAGTGTGAACAGACAGGCCCGGCAGGAGGGGAGGCCGCCTTTGGCCAAGTGTCACCCAGCCCATTGAGGAGATTCATGTTTGTGTATTTTATTTTGTTTTGTATAAACAACGGCACTACGCGCTACCTTTATCGGTCGTGCTGCGTCCTGATTATTCCTCCCTAAAGTCCTCCCATCTGTCCCTCGATTCTGCGGCCTGAGCCTCTTTCAGAGTCCTGACAGGGAGTAGCGGCGAAAAGAGTAAACTGGTAGGGGGCCTTCATTTTGCACCAATCCTCGATTGTGCCCTTCCAAACCAAAGCACTCTTCTATAGCTTTTTGATAGGCTTTCAATCCCGGCCCCACTGACAAGGTTTTCTTTGGGAGGAGTAGGAGTTGTGGCTTTTTTTGGTGTTGGGGCGGGGGGCTTACCACAGAGATTTAAGGGAGTGCTGAGGTAATTTTTTTTCTTTTTTCGGTGGAGGGGGTGGTGGTGGAAAGTAAAAACTGCAGCAGATGGGGCTGATTGTGCTCTCTACGCAAATTAAGGAGCGAGACATCTGCAGCAGCAACATACTGGTGGTCTGAGGCAATTAAGGCAGGGGAAAGGGTGGGTGGGGGGGGTGGACGTTCAGGGGAGAGAAGCGCAGGACAGAGGAAAAGACAGTCCTGCCTGCCGGTGCATAGAGATGGAGTCAGGCTCACATTACAATGAGGCTGGCTACAATAGAGTGAGCCAGCCAGGAGGAGATGGGGGCACGGTGGCTGGGGGGGTTGAAGATTAATGTACGAAGAAGCCAGCAACAACACACACCGCGCAGCCAAAATACAAGGAGGGGCCTTTCGGAACCCCACGCCAGGAGAAGTCTAAGTTATAAAGTGTGTCCTTTTCCCCCCATCTTCCCTGCTCATACCCTGAGGTCATTTGCAGAGGTGACAGCTTAGACGCTCACTGTTGTGGATTTAATGTGGAGTGTTTCTCCCCTCTTTTTTGGGGGGTTTTGTCCTCAGTTCTGCCCGTCCCCCCTCAGCTCCGGTGAGGTGACGTGACAAAGCGAGGTCATCGTTGGGATTAGACCCCTTTAACATAGCTTTTATTTATGGACTGGGTGCTGGGGGGGATATTTGGGACAGGAGAAGAATGCCTCCATGGTATTTACAGGCCCTGCTCTCTTGGGATATGTGTGCAACAATGCAGGTCCATTGCAGATTTGCATAACTCAATCTCATCTCAACAGAGCCAAGTTGTTTTAAATAATTGGGCCAGCTAACAGGATGCAATTGTTGTCTAAGTGGGCAACCAACTAGAGACAAATCATACTCTCATTAACACGTGCATAGGGCAGAATAGTGCCTGTGGATCTAGCTGAAAATGTTCCAGGTTTCGGCTCATGCATAAATATGGGCTTTTCAACCATTACATTATGTTTGCGTGAATAGGTGAGTGGTAAACACAGTGCATGCATTAACACTACTAAGGGAGCATTCATAAGGCTTACATAAAACCTCATGACAATAAAACATTATAACACTACTTCAATAAGCTTTATGAAAAATGATATAGGTCCATGTCACTTAAGATTATTTACACACTGTCTTCCAGGAGAAACATGGTTAGAGAAGACATTAAACATCAAGCCTTTGTACAGCCACATGGACATTTGTCCTAAAACCAATCAAACTCCACAGTCAGATTAAGAGGGTTTGGTCTTTGGCCATCCAATTCGGCTCCTAATTGCCAAGCCAATGGACAGCTATAATGGAGGTTATCTGAGAGGCTCCCTTGTCTTTGAAGAAATGCTACTCAGACAAAAGTCCCAATTACTCCCAATTGTCATGGGGCTTGGAAAGAGGCAGTGCCTCCTCGAGATTGAAACGAGATCCTGTTTGGTGCTAATCCTGTGGTTTCATCACCTTTTTTTGTCGCTCCTATCTCCCCATTGGATAAGGCACCCCAAGTGTGAGGCTTGCTGCCGAAATACAGTCGAATGGGTGTGGAGTCCTCTTCCAATTCCCACTGAAGGGGTCTGCTTTCAAAGAGACACCAGCGGATCCTTTTGAAGGGCGTGCAGGCAGTTCAGAGAGTGCCGAGCTTACTCATCCATGGACTCAATGAAGCCTTTCAGAGCTGGGCTACTCATACACAGGCAGACTTAACAAGTGTTTGCTCACAAGAGGGTGCCTAGTATGAGAATGCTGGGCCTTGTGTGTCATCACTTGACAACTGTCCATCATCTCAACATGGGTCTTTGTGAAGTGATTCTGAAGGGAATCAAAGACAGGGCCCGAAAACACTTGGCAAAATCGAGACTCAAGATACAAATGCTTTTGACTTTTTCGTCTTCTTTAACCTCGGGTGCAGACATGTGGGCCCTTTGCGCTCTTCAAAACAAAGGTTTCTAAACGGTTCTTGGCTTGGATGTACAGTTCTAAGGAAAAACGTTCAGTTATCTTATGAGGAGGTTCTCGTTGATACATATGGTTAACTAAAGAGCCATCAATAAAAAGGTTCTTTAAGCAACCAAAAATGGTCGATTGCAGTTCCCTAAAGAACCTTTCCTGGCTTTGTGTCCAAAGTTTGCAGGAGCTGCAAGGCTAATATAATACAAGCAGTAGGAAACCCTAAGGTCCTTCTGGGCCTTCAGGAAAGGCGTAATGATGAAGAGTGCATGTCTGTAAACTTTGGTTCATATTTATTTCATATAAGCATTGTGTGTGTTATCTCTAAACTCTTTGTTTGAGAGTTTTTATTCAGTCTTTCATTTAATTGTTAAGAATGGGTTGGAAACTAAAGGCCCAATGGAAAATGAACCAATCAGTATTTTTCTTCTCTTTGGTATCTAGGTAGACACAGCCAAGCTAACTTTCCTTTTGGTTAGTCCTACTATCTAGTCCTATCTAGATTTAAGGTCTTGCACCTGGGCTAAAAACATGTAGCAAAGCATTTATTGAAATGGAAACGGTTGTGCATTGACTACTCGGTTGTGTTATGCAAGCATTACAACTATGGGAGCTTGGGTGAAGGACTTTATTAGAAGTCACTGTGTGCACTGCCTTTTATCTATGCCTGAGTTTACATACACATGGTTGCTATATACACACACACATGCACAAATAGCTGAGCTGACAGGAACGGTCAGGAATGAAATTGGCTGGGTAGGATCGTGAGACATGCAAATGAGTTTCATTCATGTTTCATGCTCAGCCATATAAGCAAGGACGAGCTTTATCACTGTATCTGAGTGACCCAACAGCCACAATACACACATTCAGCTAGCAGTGATGCCCTCCATGAGTCGTCCTGTTAGTGGCAGCACCATTGGCAGACGGCTGCACGACGCAGAACTACATGCACACAGACCATTACGACGACTGCCCTTAACACCACATCAGTGTCAGCAAGAACTGCAATGGTGTCATGCCAGATCGTCATGGAGTGACTTACAATCAATGGCAGCAAGTCATCTTTAGTGACATGTTACATATCCAGAAGGCCTGCTGTCACTCCACCTCTACCCCACCATAACTGAACGGAACTGTGTGAGAATATTCAAGCTGCATGGGATGGATTATCACAGCACATCCCCTGGGGAACCTCCACAACTCCTTGCCGAGACGTCTGGTATGTTGCGATAGCAAACGTGGTGGTCCGACATCAAACTGAGGGACACTACTTCTGTACTTCTGTATGTGCAGCAATAAATATCAGCCATTTTTTCATCATTTATTTTTTCCTGGTAACTTTTATCTTCCTTCCAAATAGCATATTTATATATATATATATATATATATATATATATATATATATATATATATATATATATATATATATATATAACTGATAAAATCAACATGTTGTTGTGCCATACAATTAGCTCCTACAGAAAGTGCCTCCTAAAGGACACTGGGAGTTTAAAAGTTCAACACAGACTTAAGTTTCAGACTTGGAGGAGACAAGTGGTCACTTTAGTTTTGTTGGATCCTGTGTTCATCAGCAGCCAAGCAACTTGCACGCTTGCTCATGATTTAGGGCTTTTTCGCTCTTGTTCTCAGTGAGCAAGTACCACCCTGAGGATATTTTTCCTGCTGCCTTTGGAGGGGCTGATGGTTCTTATAATTGTTCACTGGCGTGAATCAGCCATCACAAAACACTGGAGCACATTGAGAGCCCTGGCAGAGGGCAGCAAGAAGGTGATGAAGTGGCAGTGAGAATGAACTTAATCCCCTAAGCTCTTGTTGGGGCTTGTCTTTGCTCTCCCTCCTTCCCCCCTAGAAAAGACCCCAACCTCACAAAGCGACTCGAACAAGAGCCCCCAGTTTGAATCTGCTGCAACCTCCCAGAAAAAAAAAGCTCCTCATGCACATTCAGGCCACCTGGAAAAAGAGCTTGGAGTTTCTTTTAAGTTATGTTGGTTATATTGGACTAAATCAGTAAAGATAAGCAACACTCATAGTCAAATAACATTTTAGTGTTTATGTGGAATCAGTGTGAGGTGTGCTCATCTGCAGGGTGGCACTTGTAATTCTTGCTCATAAATAAAGATACTAAGTCATATAACTAAGCACAACTAAAACTACTGCTTTCCTGCTTTTCACAATCCATGTAAACCCAAACACAGCATTGCTATCAGAACAAAACTTTGTATTTCCACTCAGAAAAAAATAAGTCTTAAATTTTAATGGTATTTATGGTAATGGAATTTAATGGTAATTATTAAATGGCACTAGGGGTCCATTTATGATGAAATTTTGACAGAGGGTAAAGGGCAGCTGGCCATTTCTAATTGTGTCAAAACATTAAAACAATGACATGTATTGAATCGTTCATTATAAAATCTATCATAAGAAACATCTTGTTGCAATTAGTAAGTCTGTTTAATTTGTCCTATAATTTGGATTGCACTTATTATTAATAAAAAAAATTCCCCGTTGTTGCCAATTACTACATAATGCTGCTTGAAGACTTGATTATTTGGATGGTTGAAAAGCTTAAAAGAAATGTGCAGGTGAAAAACTTCATATGGAAAAGCCCCACAATAGATAGGAAAAGTGTAGGGCTCTTTTAACTGTCATGCTGGTGTTCTTTTGAGCATCAAGTTTGTTTAAAAAGATGACCTTGTTCTATCTTTCGATTAAATTGTTAACTAAACTGAAAAAAATTACCCAAAGGCAGAGCTTTCCTCAGGACAGGAAACCGTTTAGTGTGATGCTACTTTAAAGGTGTCCAGCTAAAAACTAGGATTAAGTTGAATACTGCCTATATGCATATATAAGGACGCTTTAGATTGACTGATGCTTTTGATTTTTCATAAATAACTGATCTTATCCCATGTTACAATCCTCTTTTCTTCGGGAGACATTATATGGCTGATAGGTGTTTACAGTCAAACACACAGCGATGCATTCTTCATAGACAGGTAGATGTGACACTGTCAAGGGGAAATTTCTGCCCTGCCAAATCTCCCCCGCTCAACTGTAAGTCTGTTAAATGGAAGCTTCTCGGAGCAACAACAGCTGAACCATGAGCGGTAAACACAAAGAGCTGGGCTGTCAAGTGCTGAAGCATGTACATGCATATACAAATCGGTTATTTTCCGTAGCTTGGCTCACTTCAGAGGTTCAAACTGCTTATGGAAGGATTCAATTTCCGTGGCTGAGCAGCTGCACAAAAACCTACCATCACTACATGCAATGCCAAGTACTGGCTGGAAGCTTGTCATTACTGAACTCCGGAGCAGTGGAAGCATGGTCTCTAGAGTGATGATTTATGCTTGGCGATCTAGCAGTCTGATGAACATACCTAGATATGGTGTATGCTAAGACAATCTACCTAATGGAATAGATGGTGTCTAAACTAGGTTTGGTAGAACAGGACTAATGAAATTATTTGACTCCAAGCGATGCCCATAAAGGCAATGTTTGATGAGAGGAAGCTTACAGAGCACTGACTTCTACCTCAAAAAACACCCTTTAAGGTGAACTACAACACGGATCGTGAGCTGTTAGTGTCAGATTCACTGTCCACATGCTTTTGGCCATATAGTGATCATTGGGCTAAAAAACATTATCCAGTAAAAAAGTGTTTACTTCTATCATATCCACCACCATGGAGTCTATTTTCAAAAGTATTCTTATATTTCAATATATTCTTTCAGTTTCACAAACACTCTTGGCAAAACATTTTGCAATTAGTACTATGGAATGCTCAACCTTTACAGTGTACAATGCACTTATTCCTAACACAAGCTTTAAAATATCAAATGAATGCTGGCATATACAACACTAATCACAATACTGATCTGTATAGCAAAAAAATAAAAAATACAACAGTAAAACAAAAACATCTGCAGGGGGTGGCACTTACAGTGACTTAAAATACAAAAATAACATCGGACAAGAATTATGCATTGATAAAATGCTAAATTAATACTATACAGGAGCGTACATGTATCTAATTAATAGGCAATAGTACTGTTCAAAGTACAGGGTCTGTAGAAAAGGGGTTAAATGGAATACAAGGTTTAAGTTTCAAGATTGTCAAGCCATTATGTGCTGGATCTACACTGCCCTCTACTGCTCAAAGTCAAACTGAAAGAAATTCCAAACTGCTTGCATATGGTCCCACTTCAGCCAATTCACAGTGTGTCTGAATACTGAGGAATGCTGGCGAATACATAAATAAATTAATAAATACAAAACATTGTACATGCAGAAAACACATTTTCCTTGTAAAGAAGTACATTATATACTGTATATTCATCAATTTGCTACAACAACACAATTTGCCAACCTGTGTTTTTGGACATGTCTGTTAGATATGAAATGCTCCGTTCCAGAGAAACTTACCAAGTCAGAATTGTTCACAGTGGTGGTGATAGAAACCAGCCGTCTAAACATTTAACACCTCTATAAGCACCATCAAAAAGGGTTACTACATACAAAGGCTGCAAATACACAATAATTAGCCACCAGTACATTTCTAAGATCCATTATTTGCACATGCAGGAAGATGCAGGATGTTTTAGGTCAAAATAACCCCAAAATAAAACTTTTATTATTAAAAATGTATCACTCTTTCACCATTACATTACATAAAACACTAAAGGATGTGTTCACTGCTCCCACATGGATGCTTTTAAGTTAGTTAATAAAACGGCTTATTTAAGTAGACATCGCAATACCTGGCTCCTACCACCACCACTGTAAATAAATTAAAGCTGGTAAGCTTCTGTACTATGTGTCACTTCAACCCTCTCCCAAAAACCCTCTCTGAATGACTGTGCATTTTAAAGTTTGAATTATGCTGAATGTTTGACCGACTATTGGAATTCCCCTTTAACTAACTTTAAGTGAGATGACATTGACTTTCAGTTTGGTCCAAAAAGATCTTGAAAACTGATCTCCCATTTATACAACTGTAATTCTTTTAACAAGTCTGGTTTTGTTAGCAAGAGCAAAATATATACAGTACAGTAGTCTATTTCAGTTATATAAGAGTGTTAGTGCTTTGGTACAAGTTTACAAATTCATTTTAAGTACGTCTTCTGGCGTTTATAATACTGGGTAGATTCAATCACTTTTATCACTTCATTCTATAACAGCTGTGCTCAGCTCATCAGCACTAGCTCTGAAATTTGACTGTACATTCAGATAAATCAATACCATACCCCAGTCTGACTCGAGACGTGCTGGTCAGTTCAGGCTCTCAGTACTGTGCTGTTCTTCAGCCTGTGGTTTTTTGAACACTGCAGAGAGTTCCTGAAGAAGCAGCTCTCTAGAGGGGCTGTGAGATCTGCCCTGGATGGTGGACTCCTCCTGTACTAGTGTGTCCAGGGAGCCCCCAGGGTTCAGCAAACCCTCTCCCCCAAGAGAGCGCACCGGATTCGGGCCGATCATGCGATCCAGCGAGCCAGTCTTTCTCTGCCCGAGGCTTATAGGCCGAGTTGGAACCTCCATGGTTTCGGCATGGGCGCTGGTCCGGAAACTGGTCTCCAGAGACTTCAGCACCTGCAGGCTGAAATCACCCACCTCTTCGTACAGTGGCTCAGGGCTTTCGTCGCGCTCCTCTACTGAGTCCTGCTGCACTTTCATGGGCTGAAACACAGACAGCACAGACAGGAGGTTAATGTGGATATAGTGGTGAGCAATTTGGCAAAAAAACAACATCACAAAACTTCAAGAGACTTTCATGAGACATGCTCATAAAAAATGTCTTGGCAGAACAATGAAATAATAGAGCACAGGATCCCCACCATTGTTACAGGTCAAACTCAGCAGAACTCAGCTATGTAACGTTTTCTAACAAATCATTCTCAGTGGCTGGCCTTAAAATGCACTAACAGTGCATCAACAATTTATCCAGGAGGTCACAAAAGAACCCAGTCGAGCATCTAAAGACCAGGTCTTGCTTTAGTTAAAGTCAAAGTACACGCTTCCATGATAAGAAAGACGGGGCAAAAATCGCATCCATGGAAGATTTGCAAGGTGCAAACTAATGCTGACCAAAAAAAACAAAAAAAAAAACAAAGCAATTCTGCAACGAGTGTGCCGAAAATCTTCCATAGCATTGTCAAAACGCATTGCATAACCTTTTACACAGGTGATATGAGTTTTTTGTAAATCTTTATTTTCAATAAATGGAATAAAATGCATTTTGTGTTTACTCATGTTGTTTTTATCTTATATTAAAACTGGATCATCTGATACATTGCAATGTGACAAATTAGCAAAACTAGGACAAATCAAGTGAAGGGCAAACACAGCATTATATGTAGAGGATGTACACTAAACACCACGCTGATCTTCAGAAATCAGGTCCAACACGTGGCCAATTTTAAATCATATAAATATACAAAAGTAACAGGTAGCCAGCATCAGTTTGAACAAAATCCTCCTCTTGTGTGATAATCTAAAGCACAAAATATGGATCTTTTCATGACAGTCACAACTATACGTATATAGGTGGTGTCTGAGGCTAGACCTTTAGTGCCGTTATAAACCCTCTAAGGGTGGCGGTGATTAGGAAAATTGCTAAGAAACACTGAGAGAAACCACAACTTGTGGTAAACATACCCCTCCCTGGTTGACACTGGATACTAGCCAGTGGTGGATGAAGTACACAAATCATGTACCTGAATTAAAGTAGAAATACCCAGGGTAAAATATTTCTACAGTGAAAAGAGATCTTCCTCCCTTTAGACTTTCACTTGACTAAAAGTATTACAGTATTTACCTTCAAATGTACTTAAATATGGAGAGTAAATGTAGCATGGTTTATTACGGCTCTAATGTCCTATTATCATTTCTGAAACAAAACTCTTAATCAACTCATTTAAGGTGAAGAGACATTAGTGTCTCTTATCTCCACCAGTCTTTTAATAGAAGGTCATTAATTAGTCTGACACTGATGTCTATTCAAATCATCATAATCACAAAACACTGAAGGAGAACAGTTTCCATTGAACAAGCTCAAGTCCAACAGGTCAAAACAAGCCCAAACAAAGCACGCTGTATGCGGATTGTTGGATTTTTTATTTGGACATGTTATAAAGAAGGACAGATCTCTCATGATGTAGTGAGGAAGATATTTGATATTTGAATACACAATTAAAACACAATTGAAATAATATTTTTTTACTGAATTTTAATACTAATGAAACTTACTGTTCAGAAATTGCTGTAAATAATCGTAATCAACTTCAAAACTAACACCTAAATTATACAATTATGAAAGTGAGCAACAGAGCCCTTGCAGTTTAAGGTGTTAACGCCCCAATGGGGACCCCGCCTGCTTTAATACCAAATCCTTCAGGTGAATTTTAATATCAATTGGATATCTAAGAGATAATCTACAATTATGGGATTTTATTTGTGGTTATTTGGACATTTGACAGAAGAAATTCACCCTTCATCGGCTTTCAAGTGACTTCCTTCTCCGAGTCGAATCTATTGTTTCAGTATCACAGTGACGATCACAGTGACAACCTCGAGATAATTGCCGAATACACTGGAGACAAAAGAAAAAAGCCAGCAAACAATTTGCTTGCAAATGCTTTAGGCTCGGGATCCACCAGAGGCTATACCATTTTCCCCGCCAAAACACAAGCGCTGAGCAGAGGCCCCAGCCTGCCCTCAAGGCTACGGCCGCAGAACAATACAGTGGAACAATTCTTCCACCCTGCGCATCCTGTTGTCTTCACTTCAGACATTCAACTCAACATCCTGATGGTGTCGTATCAGGAAACCTCAGCTCGCAACAGGAACAGGAGGGTTGGGGAAATCAGATGGAATTCCTCAATTAAAGGGAAACTGTTTGCAAAGATGCCCTGCAAGCGCATCAACTACGACTCAATAACAACTCGCCATGCTTGATTTTGAGTGAACTAACTTCTGAAATGTATGCAGCATAAATACACAGTACGTAAGGATCATTCACTGCAATGCACGAACATCCTGGCAAGTGAAAACATCCTAAATTTATTTCATATATATATAATATTGTTAATTTCTCAAAAGGCTGCTATGCTATAAAATTATTAATTGCACCATCTTAATCCTTGATATGTTGCAAGTCAGTTTTTATCGTAAATGAAAATAAATTCTATATATTTTATTTTTCTTGACCATCCAGTTTAGCTGGGTATTATTCAGTATTTTTTGCACATTGTTGCTGTCCAAGGAAAAACATGTATCTCCAAAATGGCATCTTTACATGAGAGGGCAAAAACCTCATTCAGTTTTGACGTAAGCCAATGTAACCAGACATCTTCCCAAGCACTTTTGGGCCATTTCTGTTGGTCTATTCATTATGAGATAAATAGCAGATGCTGTGTTCTAATGATGCATAAAAGTAAAAATTCACAAAAATGAAGATACAGGCTTTTTTTGGGTTTTTTTTTTGGAACTCTGTGATATATTGTATTTATGTATGACACTTCAATTAACTATTTTTTATTAGATTTGCTTTCTTATTTATTTACTTTAATAATAAGCAAAATTATCATTCAGTAAAATAACAAAATTTCTTTCGATATAATAGTTACAAATAGATACACGTAAATATAGTATACTTGCAAATACAAAAAGACTTTCTTACATTATTATACATTCTTACAACAACCTCATAATGAGAAGTATTAGATATTCTGACTAGATTTAAGAAAATATTCTCTTGCCAAAAATATACATTATTGCCACATAAATGTTCTTTATGGATTTAAAAGTGATCATCCTTTGGCATCGCTCCACAGAAGCCTATGGCATTATTAATTTTAGGAATGGAATGAATGCTAGCATTCAAGAGCTGTTAAAAGTGCACGCAACCAACAGATCAGAATCATAAGCGTACTTACAAAGTACATTGAAAGTGTCCTCCTGTCATGAAGCTTCCTCTGCAAACACAGACAACAAAACCACTTAGGAGCCTCAAATCTCCAACACAGGATTCAATGTGTGCTGCACATATGGAGACACTAGAGGGCACCAAACCTCAGTAAACAAAGTGGTTTGTATTACCAGAGTCTTGTTAGCAGAGAGCATAGTGGAGTTGGTGTTGCTTTCCTCTCCTCTGATGGGCACTAAGGGCATGGTGCCAAATTTCTGCTTGGAGATATCAGAGGAGGAGTGGCGTCTCAACACAGGTGGCCGCAAGTCATCATTCTGAGAAACCAAGCAAACAATCAGAGCTCAGAAAAAAGGGCTTCACATTACCAATGAACATTTGATATTGAAAATGATATCCAAACAAAGGATGATGTCGCATGCCTGCGCTTTCAGTAGGCTGGTCATCCAATCCCAAAGCTCTGTTTCACTGGAGCAACTGAGGTACCTGCCAAAGTGAGGAAAGGGATCACTACCCATTATGCAGGCATACAAACTTAATCAGTAATGAATCTGCTATGAAAAAAACACTGTCAAAAGAAAACACTCACATCTGATGTTTGTCTATCATCACGGTGAATCCCCATCTGCAGTAATGCAGATATTTATTAACAAAACTGTTATAGACTTTTATATATAACGCATAAAAGGAATAAAGAAAAAGTCCTACTTTGTGGGCGCTTTTAACTTCTTCCTTATACCGATGTAAATCTTCATGGTTTTCAGTTGCCACTCCTTCTCTGGTTTGTTGCTCTGTAATAATAAAAGGAAAAACCCATAAAGAAAACAGCGCAGTACGTTCTCATCTGAGGCCTAATCTGCCGGAATGTGGAGAAGCTGTTGATGAGCAGGGGACGCACTTTCTTGTCCTTCATTAGCAGTAATTTGTGGTCTCGGATTTGGAAGGCACGTTCCTGGAATTTGGTCCCTTGAAGGAGTTTGGGCGGCTCCTCTCGGCACTTCAGAACTCCTGACTTCACAATTTCACTCTTGTAGGCTGACGGGCACAAAATCAAAACAAGGAATAAACTGACTTTCTAAACTCCTTTTATTCAGTTGTATTTGTTGTGAACTAAGAGAGTATTAACAGTATTCATATACATGTTTAATGCTATATGTAATTCCATGCAATCACCTGTAAAGATGTCTATGGCCTCTCCTCTGGGCACCTTCTTTACTAACAGGTATGCAGAACTGGGATCAGCCATCTTACACCACTGGAGGGCTTGCTCCAGAACCTTCTCTTTTGGGTGAAGAGGCCGCTCTGTGAATGAAACAAAGAAAATTAACTACAGTATAAGGTATTACACTACCACATTAATTAAGAGTTATCTGTACTAAACCCATACCCCAAACTGTTAATTTAGTAAAACAATAGTTCATCTTCACAGTTTTTATGTCCAAGGCTGAAAATACAGGACATTTTTAAATCTGATCAACAAAGTGTATTATTATTAATTTGAAGAATCCTGATGCTGATAAAATCCTGGTGTTTTCATGTCACTATCAAACTATTTTCATGTAGCTGCTGAAACACAGAAGAGTTTTAGTCCACAGACCAATTTTAGCATCAGGAAGTAGAGGGCTCACAGGAAGTGAGGCTGCATCTTTGTCCCATGGTGAGCAGCTACACCTCATTGTTTTTAAGCTAATTCGTTTTAATGCAAAAAAGTAAACCTTTTTGTGTTTTAACAAAAAGTATGATGGGCATAACAGTTTAAAGCTTGTGTTAAGCTACAACTTCCACTACGAAAACAACGGGTACCATAATGGTATGATTGTTTAGGTGGTGGCAAATTGAAATGGTAAATAAAATAAACATAAATAAGGTATAGATCCGTTCAAAACAAAGGAATTTAGTTTAAAAAAAATAAATCACCTTCAGTGTGTTTTCAACAGTGACTTTTAACAAATTCAGTAGAATTATGCATATATGGAAACAATGCTGCAAAAACCAAGTTAGATTTAAATGTGTTTGTCATGTCATACACACCAGCACATTAACATATATACACCTCTTTAGCCTATTGCAGTTCAACTCAAACCATCCACACTGAACCAATAATCAATGTTTCAGTCTGGATCTATTTAATGAAATAAAGTAATTTACATATCAATAATTGAGGGCATAATATAATATATAGCATGTTAAAGTATAAAGAGAGGTGGGACTATGGTCATGTGGATATGAATTCAGACTGATTTTGGTGCACATAGCAAAAAATAAAAAATAAATAAATTGCAAAAGTCATTTTGTACTACATTACATTATATAACACACACGTACAGGTGCTGGTCATAAAATTAGAATATCATGAAAAAGTTGATTTCAGTAATTCCATTCAAAAAGTGAAACTTGTATATTGTATTCATTTTTTTTTCACACAGATTGATATATTTCAACTGTTTATTTCTTTTAATTTTGATTATAACTGACAACTAATGTAAACCCCAAATTCGGTATCTCAAGAAATTAGAATATATACACTTAAGACAAATACAAAAAAGGAATTTTTAGAAATGTTGGCCAACTGAAAAGTATGAACATGAAAAGTATCAGCATGTACGGCACTCAGTACTGGGGCTCCTTTTGCCAGGATTACTCCAGAAATACGGCGTGGCATGGAGTCGATCAGTCTGTGGTACTACTCAGGTGTTATGAGAGCCCAGGTTGCTCTGATAGTGGCCTTCAGCTCTTCTGCATTGCTGGGTCTGGCGTATCGCATCTTCCTCTTCACAATACCCCATAGATTTTCTATGGGGTTAAGGTCAGGCGAGTTTGCTGGCCAATTAAGAACAGGGATACCATGGTCCTTAAACCAGGTACTGGCAGCTTTGGCACTGTGAGCAGGTCCTGTTAGAAAATGAAAGCTGCATCTCCGTAAAGTTGGTCAGCAGCAGGAAGCATGAAGTGCTCTAAAACGTCCTGGTAGATGGCTGCGTTGACCTTGGACCTCAGAAAACACAGTGGACCAACACTAGCAGATGACATGGCACCCCAAACCATCACTGACTGTGGAAGCTTTACACTGGCCCTCTAGCAACGTGCATTCTGTGCCTCTCCTCTCTTCCTCCAGACTCTGGGACCTTGATTTCCAAAGGAAATGCAAAATTTACTTTCATCAGAGAACAGAACTTTGGACCACTCAGAAGTAGTCCAGTCCTTGTTGCCTTTAGCCCAGGCGGGACGCTTCTGTCGCTGTCTACAGCTGAAGCCCATGTCTTGCATATGTCTGTGTGTGGTGGTTCTTGAAGCACTGACTCCAGCTGCAGTCCACTCTTTGTGAATCTCCCCCACATTTTTGCATGGGTTTGGTTCCACACTCCTCTCCAGGGTGCGGTTATCTCTATTGCTTGTACACTTTTTTCTACCACATCTTTTCCTTCCTTTCACCTCTCTATTAATGTGCTTGGACACAGAGCTCTGTGAACAGCCAGCCTCTTTAGCAATGAGCTTTTGTGTCTTGCCCTCCTTGTGCCAGGTGTCAGTGGTCGTCTTTTGGACAACTGTCAAGTCAGCAGTCTTCCCCATTATTGTGTAGCATACAGAACTAGACTGAGAGACCATTTAAAGGCCTTTGCAGGTGTTGTGAGTTAAGTAGCTGATTAGAGTGTGGCACCAGGGGTCTTCAATATTAAACCTTTTAACAATATTCTAATTTTCTGAGATACTGAATTTGGGGTTTTCATTAGTTGTCAGTTATAATCATCAAAATTAAAAGAAATAATCACTTGAAATATATAAATCTGTGTGTAATGAATGAATATAATATATAAGTTTCACTTTTTAAATGGAATTACTGAAATAAATCAACTTTTTCATGATATTCTAATTTTATGACCAGCACCTGTACGTGTGTGTTATATAATGTAATATAGTACAAAATGACTTTTGCAATTTATTTATTTTTTATTTTTTGCTATGTGCACCAAAATCAGTCTGAATCAGTATATCATATAAATACATATATACACACCCATATTTTTAGTATTTTATCTTCATTCTCCTAATCTCTTTATTGAGTTTAGTACAGCTGGTTTAGAAGTTTGATGTCAAACTATCATTTGCTTCAACTGTTACATGTAGATCTATTTACCAAGTTCTCCATCCTCAATGACTTCAAAGGTCATCCACACATTCTCGCCAGCAGGGACGTTTCTCAGATACAGCACCTGGTTAGTCAGTTCCTCAGCGCACATAGTGGGAGAAACCTGCAGGGAGGCAGATTTAACCTGATTCATGTACTGTCAGAGCAGTATCAAGTTGGTTAATGTACAAAAGCGTACATGTGCCACCTTGTGGCTGTAAAATGAAACTGCATGTTTCATCCACCAATAGCTAAAAGCACAAAGCTGTTTTTAAATCCACCATTATGACGATAACAATAGTGGAATATTTGAGTGAAAAACACTTGATATAAATCTCCACTTACTTTCAGAGTGATGCAACAGTCTGGTGTTTTTTCCTCCAGATACACCTCAATAATCAGATCTCCTGCCTGGGAGAGCTGGACACAGTAAAGAAGCATTTGTGTAAGGCCAAGCCCAGTTATGCTATAAACTCATGAGTGCTAAAGTGTGTAGGTAGTGTTACTGTACCTGTGTGTCCTTCCAGGTGGTAATGAGACTAATCTCCAGTTCAATCTGAGTTTGGTGCTCCTCGTCAATCTTCAAAGTAAATACACATAGTGTTGCTGCTATATGAAATATTTATTTTACATTGTGTAAACATTTTTTGCTGCATGGACCAAAATAAGTTATCCAAATTTACTGTCAAATTATACAGTTACCAATATGTTTGTCCTGTTCCTCTAAAGTTTCTAACCTGGACCAAGACAAGGTTTGTAATGACAGCAGCAGTACAGAAATCAATTAGGGATGCCATAGAACAAACCTGTATTTACATTATCAATGTTGATTATGTAGATTATGTATTATGTTGATTATGTATCGAAGTTGGTTATGTAGAACTGACATACTGTAAACCTCAAACACTGTTGGCTACTCCTCGTTAGTGGTAAAACAAGCTGATTTCGCAATCCTAGATGGTTATGTAACAGTCCCAACTCATTAACTGTCAGCGAGCTGGTTGATGTTCCATCTTACACAACGCTGAAGTTGGTTTCTTATTTGCCTGCTTCTATATTCCACTGAAAATTATACAGCTTGTGCAGGCACAAGAGTGTAAATGCAACATCATTTAATGTGGAACAGAAAATTCATGAAACAAGCTGCTGAGTAGTAAGTAGACTATCCCCTCATTTTAGAGGATCCCGGACAGTGCATTCAAAGTTGTTAAGTTTGCTCTGCACATTTCACCAGACAGTTTCTAAACCTTGCACAATATTGAGCAGCTTCACTTAGAGTTTGACACTAAAGAGACTGAGGAGAGGAGCAGCTTTTATAGTCATGTGAACGTCTACACTTTGTATTTTTAACCCTGGGGCAAACTAAGATAAAATCTTCGCATGCTAAACACATCTTGGCTGACAGACTATACCACGAAAAGTACATCAGAAAAAACATGTCTGACTGTCTAGCTGGTTTACACTTCAGGGGTTCACTTTATTTTCCAGAAAATTGTGTCTTTAAACATGCTGCTTCTGAGTGATCACTGTGATGTCTAACAGTAAACCAGCAAATCAGAACAGAGCTCATCAAATTATTTAAAATCAAATCAAATCAGCCTGTTTCTTTCTAGGGCCAAATGAGAGGGTTATGGGTGTGTAAAAACACCTTTGGGCCAAGTCACAAAGTCACATACTTTGTATCTAGACCTCAGAGAACAAATTAAATTATGAATGCATTAATTACAATGTTGAATTAATGCATTCTATGGCACCTTTAATAATAACACTATGTACAAGTGTTTTAATGTATAACTACATACAACACCATTAGTCACATTGTTTGTGATGCTGTTTGTGCTTTTATGCTAATATCATGGTTTTTAAAGCTATTTAAAGCTATCTATGTTACTCTCTTATGCAAAAGTGTCCCTTCAGCAAAATGTGTCCTTTGGCCAGGTAGTCTTTAAAACATTATTTGTATAACAGTATGACGAGCGTTGATGATGATGATGATGATGATAATGATGCAGTGGACTGAGATCCTCTACTTACATCAAACACATAGATGTAATTGTCAATGAGATCCTCTACGATTTTCACTTCATGCTCCCCTTTCCCATCTGTCTGAAAGAGGCTAGGGGCGAATAGCAGGGACAAGTTCTTAGTGCACATCTGGTTAAGGTCAGCACACTTCTGCACCCTGAGAGAGTCAAAGAAGGAAAGAAAGAAAGAGAGACGTTAACAAATCACTGAGCTTTAGGAAGAGCACAGCTCTTTTTTTAAATCATAATTGCATACTTCATAATTTAGTATACCTGTACAGGTGACTGATGAGAGCTGCTAAAGTGGTCCGGTTGACTCGCGGCAAACCACGGATGAGCTCCTTATATCTGTCCAACCTCTGCATCTTATTAGATACCTCTGCGGAGTATAATGAGGAGTCAATAAGGAAGCTCAGTGTGCACTGAAATCTACTGAAATCTGAAATCTTTTTCATCTTAGGCTCCAGGCAAAGCCATTTTATACAAGTCTAAGAATGATAAACTACACTCACTGGCAGCCTCTTTCCAGTAGGGGTGCAGGTCAGCCATGAATATGGGATCATCAATCTCGCGGAAGAATCTCTTCAGCACATCAGTCACGTCCTCGATGAAGTTGTCCCCGATACGCAGTTTCACATTGCGGGCATCCTTCCTGAACTCATCCATAAGCAGCTTGATTCTGGACTTGGCTCCATTCTTTCTGTAGATTCCCTCATGGCCTAGGCCTGAGAACATGAAACATTTGGATTTTTTCAGCTGCACAGGTGTGTGAGTGAAGCGAATGGCTCCAATGACATGGCCGATTTCTATATAAAGCAAAGTACTAACATTGAGTGGTATACAGGAACTGAAGCTAAACATTAAAGGCATGTGTTTCAAGTTGAGCAAACACTGGAGTCTGCACCCTTGCACCATTTACAGTGCGTCAAATGCTCAGCCTTAACACCACTGTGTTCCAAGTCCAGCAAAATCCAAACATGCCAAACTATTGTTTTTTAATGAAGGACCCCGGTGCACAGGCATTAGGATCACTACAGATTACACTTGCAGTTCGGTTGTTTAAATTCTATGGTAAATCCTCACTTTCTCCTGACAGCAAACAGCACTCCAAGACCCAAAGTCAAAAACAGGGCTGCACAGGTTTGGTTTAGTTTAATGTAATTAAATCAAAACTTGTTGGTGCAGTTCTCAGTGGACTTTCAGCCTAGTCTTCTTCACCTCAGTAAAGCAGTAAACTGATGACAAGCATGATTAATGATGGTGAATCAACTTTTACAGGCAAAAAAAAAAGTGTTGAAGAAATTTATATTTATATATAAAACTGTGTGACAGATTTTATAGTCATGTGAACTTCTACACTAACCCTTTAGCTCTAGGGCAAACTAAGGTAAAAGGTTTGCATGCCAAACACATCTTGGTTGACTGACTGGACCATAAAAAGCACAATGGAAGAATCATGTCACATATCCTAAATTTTGCAAAAAAAGTACATTTTGAGTGGAGGGTTAAAAATTCCAAAACATTCCCACTGAACTATTGCTTTACCTGGTTGCTTTTTATTTAACACAGAATATCTTATGACTTCTGAATATTCGACTCGATCAGCCAAGACATTCGTAGTCAAGACACTTTCGTAGTGCCCTTACCATACTGGGTAATAAAGGCGATGCAGCTGTCCACAATGATGGGGATGTCATTCCTACTAAGCTGCTGATCTTTCAGTGTGTTGGTCTTCCCACCTGCTGCTTTCTGGATGTCTGCGTACCAAAGAGAAAAATCCATCCGCCCCATGCCCTGCAGGTGCAGAGTTCTAGGCATACAAACAAACACACATTTCTTTGTTTGAGAGTTTTCAATGCTGCTATTCATTAAACCATAAAAAATGAATCACTGAAATTACAGTCAGCTGTGAACTATATTCTCACAGTGGTGTAAAAACCATGTGTCAGTAAGTGATTGCATGTCTTTTTGTAAGTTTTTTTTCCAAACAGTGTGTGTTTGCTCATTCATGTTCTGTATCCATACATAAGAACTCACCTTCCTTTCTCAACTAGAACCAAAATGTCCCTCTTCTCATGGTTTTCTGTCTCAGATGCTATACCTTTAACATATGAAATTAGGAAAGTCAGACTGCATACAAAATAGATCCTGAAAGGCAAAGATTTTTAAAAATTAGCTTTGTAGTAATTTGACAAACCCTCATAGCTAGTGGGCTTTTAGGACTTACTGAGCTCCTGCAGGCGTTTGAGATTAATGATGTCCTCAGCGGCTCCATCATTTCCGGGGCAGATGAAGAGGTTGGACTTTTGAAGGACAAAGAAGCCTTCTTTCCACTGCTGCGGGTCCAGCATGGCCTTATAGCGTAGCATGCCCACCCGCTCAAACTCTCGTGCCAACAAGCAGTGGCAGCTCAAAGGAGTTGTGGCCTGAGGGATAGCACCACAGTAACCAGCTCGTCAAACAAGACAAACAAGACAAAACAACAGCGACAAAAAACTGTAAGGTACATCTTAAATGCAGTTGTTCGACCAAAAAAGTTTGGTGTTAGTACGACTTTTGTACTGGAATTACAAGGCTAAAGTAGCTAACAAAAAAATACCAGCTTATAACCACCAAGTAGCATTACACATCTGCATGCAGATATACTTGCTTCTACTTTTGAGACTGTGTGACACATGGTTGTATGCAAACACCCCTGGTTAATATGGCTTTTCTATTTATTGCTTTTTTATTTATTTAATTAAACATACATAAACATTTATTAAACATTTTGGGGAAAAGAAATTAAACATTAAATACAAAATGTCACATCACGTTAGCACAGGCTTTTATTTTAAGCTTTATTATTGTTTCCAAATAACTTAGTATAAAACAGTATTTATGTGCAGAAGTGTGTTTACTGGAGAGGATGTGCTAGCCTATTGTCACTTAGAATAACAACACAACATGTTGATTGAGTAGGGCACTCAACCTTTGAATTCATTTTATAGAAACTGAAATTGATTTTTAACTACAAATGGAAGTTATTGTAAGAAGTTGTTGTGATATTAATGATGCAGATATTAACACAATGTAAAAGGCAGCATGTATTTTTAAACTCTGCAAACAAAAACTCTAACATCAAAAATGAAGATTACACTGTTGTGTTACAATAGCAACAATATGTACGTGTATGTATACTGTACGAATGTGATTATGAATGTGAAATTCAGTACAGTTTGAGGTAAATGTGTGACGATTTAGACAGTTTCCTTCACGTAGTTGCATTGCATTCTACTATCTAGTAACATAAGCAATCCTAACTCCAGACTTCAAAAAAGCTATAGCTGAAATAACTGAAACAGACAGTACATGGCTGCAAGTCTAAGATGATAAGGGGGAAAACTGTGTACCTTTCCAATAGCTTTTGCCCAACTGTGCAATGCATCTGGAGTCTCTAGGCCAAACTGGACAAGCTTTTCAGATGTTAGGTAGAGTTCGAAAGTGTATCGAAACCTGAGAACATAAAAAAAGAATAGAAAAAACATGTTTAAATATATTTACAACAGATATAATTCAACATTTCTAAGAATAATTAGTAGAGATATGGTGAAATATGGTATACCTGTCAATAAAGCCATTGTTGTTGCATGAGTCTGGCCTGCTAACTCCTAAACAGATAATATCTTTGACATCAATCTTCATGTTGGGTTCATGGCACCTGTCAGATTCATAAAACAGAAGGGACTTCTCCACAGAGCACCAGTATTTCTGAAAATCTAAAGGAAAAAAAAATTACACAGAGAAGGTATGAAAGTAGAATGTATTGGGCTAAAAGATAAAACTAAACGTCATGTTATTCTATGTATTATATATAAAGCATGAATTCAGCAACCAGCAGTAGCTCGATTTATTGCTCAAAAGAATGGCCTGGTTTCATACACAGTCCAGACCCACTTGATTAAACATAGCTGTTTCCTAAGCTTAAAGGACATAACATTATGCTTACATGCTTAACATGCGTACCTAAGCAGCAACTAACTATACAATTAAACAGAGGGGGAGCCTATTAACCTTTTCAGCAAAAACTAATATTTCAGACTGTAATAACCCTACAGTTGTTATGTGTTCACTGATATTCTACAGCATGGAAAGCAGTAACACTAAAGAAACGACGTCACTAAGCCTGTTTAATCTAGGTGACTAGTTCCGACTAGGTGTGTTTACACGTTGGACTGTTACTGTACATATCAGTGAGGTGGGTCTTGAATGGGCCTTTATTCTTCTGCCCTCTGAAGTACATTCTGCTCCTAAGCTCCCTCCAAGGGCTGTGTTGGCCACATTGTCGCCTACCTTCTCTGGTTCGTCGGGATAAAGTGCCTTTGTTAAGGGAGCCTGACTTGTAGAGGTAGCCTGAATACAGAACCGGCTGCATGATCTCATCATACACGCTGGAATCTGCAACAAAACAAAACAGAATGAAGCAAGAGTGGGAACCATATCAATACTAAATCAAACAGCTAAAATTTCATTTAACTATAAATGCTGATGGATTTAATTTTATGATGGTCAAAAAAATTAAACTCTAATACTTTTTAGTTGTACTTAACAACATTTTCGACTGACATTGGCTCAATACAGAGACATTTTGATACAGATTTGCCATTTCTAAATACAGATATTTTATTTGAGGCTCTACAAAATACCACATTAACTGCCAACTAGGGTCAAACAATTTGGGAACAACATCTCAATATCTAATTGTGACTTTTGTAACCACTATTTTTTGGCCTAAAATACCAGCATTTTGGTTATTTTTCTACTTATTAAGACTTTTCCAAGCTTTTTAAGTGTGTTTTTAAGCACATCGTGTCAGAAGGCCAGTCAGCTGTGGTCATCCCTGGTTCATATGGATGTTTAATTGCTTCTGTACACTTCAACAGACAGTTCACAAGCTCTCTGCTATTAGGTACAAAATGGTCATTCATGCTATATATAATGTGCATACAGACTGTGTTTAAGTTACATTCAGTTGCACAAATTGATTCAAGGCTTTTATGGTGTAATCTACAAAATGTACATATTTAATGTGGTGAATGACAACAATTGTGGTGTAGTGGTCAGTAACTGGACAGTGAGGTATGGAAGTGGTTGTATGAGTGGTGCGTTGTGAAGTGCATAAGCTCTGAGCACCTGAAGCCTGCATGTAGGAGTAATGCAGGGACAGGTGCTTCTCATGGCCATTAGAGTCAGAGAGTCGAGCTGCTTCTGCCTCAGCGAAAATCTGAGTGACCGTCTTCAGGAGGTTCTGTTCGGTCACTGCCGTGCACAACGCCTGCAGGATTACACACACGCTAAGTCAAATGCATCACTAAAAGCTTTTTCAGCCACAGGACATCCAAAGCCCAGTCCTCCAAAATTCTATTCAGTACTGTCCTATTATTAGCGGCATTATTTCACCACTCAGAGCACATCCGCTCTCGTATGCTGAAAAGACACGTGTCAGACTGTGTGCTATTGTAACAGCTAAGCTACAACATTGAAACAACATAATACATGCCAGTCAAGGCATTACCATTGGAATTGTACTTAGATGGCCATGCTATTTTAAGGAGTGCTCCCAGTGTGGGCTAAGGTTTTTCGTTTGTGCTAAAGACATGACTAAGAGGATCGTGCACTCTGAAACAACACAATGACTAAGAACAGATCTTAAAGATATGCTTAACTTTATTTGAACTTTTTTTTTTGCTTCAAAAGTTGCAGATTTTCATGTTCACAGTTCTTGTATAACTGAAACATTTGTAGAATCTTTTGTTCTGTGTACATAACCTACCTTAAGTAACTCTTCCTGTGAGCTGAAGCTGGGGTGAGGGTAGCGGTAGCGTCCTTCCCTGTATTTCTGGCTAATAAACTCTCTTCGCTGTTCTGGGGAGGCATCACAGTCCAGCTCTTCAGTTACTGGCAGCCTAGCTGCCCAGAACTCATTGGCTCTGTCATTACCCAGCATTATAAAGAGCTGGAACATAAGCACACAAACATCACTGCAGGCCCCTGGAGCATATCTACTAGAGTGTACTATAATTTTACACAAACCTCTTGAAAACAAGCAGAGAAATTCTGTCAAACGTGTGAATTATAAAACTTTTGTGTTATTTGCACATCGGCGAATGCAATTTTAAGACAGATACACTGACCATTTTAAACATAAGTCCAAAAAACAAACAAACCCTAAAACAACAAACCATTCTGACCCTAATTACACTCATCATCAAAAAAATAGTTGCACCCAGAAGGGGTCAACCCACATGAATGAAACTTGTGGGGTAGGTTTGACATCATGAGACATGCGAATGTAACGTAAGCAAGGACGGGCCTTTTCACTGTGCCTGTGCCGCGCCAACATCCACGATTGCAGACATTCAGCGAGCAGTGATGCCTCCATGAGTCATCCTGTTAGTGCCAGCACCATTGGCAAATAATGGCACAACACAGGGCTACATGCTTGCAGACATTACGTCAACTGCTCATAAAACCCCGTCAGCGTCTTTAAAGACTGCAGTGATGTGACGTCAGACTGGCACGGAGTGACTCAGAATGGCAGCAGGTCATCTTCTGTGATGAGTTCCACTTTTGTCTTGGTGGAGAGGACCAACGGATGGTGGAGGCACCATGGTCAGCGCCAAGATTAACTGTTAGTTGTCACGCATCACACTCCACCTACACCCCTACCACAAAGTCTGCAGGAACTGTGAGAATGTTCAAGCTGCATGGGTTAGATTATAACAGGACACCATTAGGAACCTGTACAACTCCATGCCGAGACATCTGGCATGTTGCATTAGCAACTCAATAAATGTTGCCCATATCAGTCTAAATGATTTCTAAATAGCACAGTAATCAGAAACTTCCTTTAGGGTGCAACAATTTTTTCGATGAGTGTGTTTACAAGATTTATGGGATGATACAAGGCACTCTTTGTCCATAGAAATATGCTAAATATGTAAAAAAAAAAAAAAAGGGAGATGGTTGTCTTAAACCCCAACCTCTAAATTTCAACTTGTGCAAATTATTATATCTTTTTTTTATATCTCTCTCTATATATATACTTATATATATGTATATATTTCTTTTAAATTGTAGTTTTAGATGCATCATGAATTTAATAAAAAATTTAAAACGGAACTTTAAAAATGCTGTCCCGCAGTTTCATGTCAACACCAAAATACAAAGCGTTTTTATTTCTATAGACAGACCCTTATTTTAGCCACGCCCCAACATTTTAGAGCACAAAGTGACACTGTATCACTGCCCCTCATGGTCACCGGGTGAGCAATTAAATCCAATTGTTTTGATGTAAATGTGTCCTAAATTCAGAAAATCAGGGTGTAACGTTAAGAATTGTCAATACTGAACCACATATTTTCTTCAGTGGAGTAAAGCTGTTTGTTTTAATGATATATATGATGATTTTATGTGTGCAGATTTTAACTGTTAACTGTTAACTGCTGTGACTGTCGGTCATGTACTGGCTTCTAAACTATGCACAAAATGAACAAACATTTCGTTACATATTTGAAACATTTGGTAAAATTCTGGTAGTGCTGATGATCATTGGTAGAAATTGTTTTGTTATTGGCAAAATGGACTGTAATGAACTAAAAACACTTAAATGTGTTTTGAACTGATTTTTAACCAGTGTTCCAGGCATCAAATTAGGAATTAGCATATATTTACAAACAAACAATATATAGGTAATATATATACAGTATATATGTTAACAATATATAGGTTAACTGTTGCTAGTTTATGTAAGTTTATGTATGTAATTATGTATTTAGTACTTTATGTAAGTTACTGTTTTTGTACTGTATTTGCTATACTAGACACTAACAAAAATACGACAATCATAATTCTCTGTTTCTATAAGGTAATAAATAAACGTTAGTTACTGTTAACTAACAATGACTGAATTAATTAAAATTGGTATATGAATATATTGTCTTTTAGTATTACTAACAGTGAGCTTAACCCTGCATGTGTTTTGTAGAAGTCATTAAAAAAAAATAAAAACATTCAGAAAGTCATGGAAATTCCTACACAGGGAGAGAGAGCTTCAAAGGCATAAACTCTGTGTCATGACCCGTCTCTGCCGCCCACAACCCCCACCTGAACAATCTCGTTGCTCCAAACGCTGGTGTCCAGTTTCAGACTCTGCACTTTGGACACCATTGTGCCCAGGCTTCTGTGCTGGCCTGCAGGCAAACAGAACAAAAGGGCCATCACACCACTCACCACGCTCCATTCACTCTGTCTGGCCTGGAATGGCTTCCCAAGATGCTGCCTCCGAGCCACTTCTTATCTTAACTGTTGGGCACGGAGGAGTTGCTCGGGCAAGAGTTCAGAACTCTCTCACCTACCACCACATTTTCACTTCACTAGAAAAGCACCGCTGCAGAGCATGATGCAACATTTCTCAAAGAATTTTCCACTTATAACCACATAACCCTACAGTTCCCCACTAAATCTAAAACTATATTTAGCATCTGATGCAACAATGGGCCAGTTTTCCACATTTAATTAAACCGAAATTCCTGTTTAACAGGATTCACAATTTTGAAGCCTAAACCAAAACAATTATAATTTGCATCACTGTTATCCATTATTAACATCCTTCAGGTTGATAAAGACACTTATAGAGGTATGCCACCAGCCTCCCCCATACCTGCGCAGTTCTTGCAGATTACCACACAGAGATTGATGGAGGCCCAGTCAGGATTGATGGCTTTGCAGTCAGCGCAGACCTTGTTGGAGCGGTTAGACCAGATTTTCTCAGCCACCTCATAGTCAGACAGTGTCTCTGCAATGGACTCCTGCAAAGCCTCCATCCACTCACGCTTTTCTCGGTCCGACTCAGCTGTAAAGCTGCAGAGAGAGATCAGCTACTCAGATACTGCAGTATGTTTACAGCAGAGCTTTCAGAAGTTAAATGTAAATGTAAAGGAGAATAATTACCAGTATCATACTACACGGCTTCTACTTGCTATCATAATTTTTCCTGAGGTCCACTTGTGTGACTTTTTGAAACCATGGTTACTTTTTACTTGCATTTACAATCTTTTTTTATTATTCCTTAAACAAGCTGTATTAGATACGTTATCTTTAAAAGAGGCATATGTAAATTAAACCTGTTCTGATTGAGACAAAGCAGGCTGTCCAGGCTGAAACACCACTAACTTGTTTTAGCCAGTGGTCACCAACACTGGGACTGCAGGCTACCTTCCTGCAGAATCAAGTTCCAACAACAATCTGCCACACCTGCTCCTGCTCAATGCTTTAATGCATTGGGAATCAGGTTAAAGACAGGACATTGTGTCAGATGCAGACTGGAACTGAACTCTGCAGGAGAATAGGTCTCCAAGCCCAGGGTTGGTGACTACTGTTCTGGGTCACCATTTTACAGAATGTCATTCAACCCAGAAGCTGTAGCAAAAGAGTGCCAACATTTTAAGATTAAATGTGCCCCAGCTCAGTTAACTGGCAGTGCCTACGAAATCCAGGGTTTTAATCTAGATTCAAGGTGTGGATTTAAAGACCTTTAATTATTCAATTATGTTAATTAATTAATGCCTCTTGTGGTTTATCAATGTGAAATAGGATTGTCTAGACTAAACTAAATCACTTAGAGTTCAGAAATATAAAAGTGAGCATGACGGCAAACATAATGTAACAGTAAGCTTTTACCTGAATGTCTTGTAAGGGGTTATGAGGTCAAAGCTTCTTCCTTTGCCATCACGGATTGTTGCACCTCTGGCCTCAATAACAGTGATTCCAATTCCAGTCTTAAAACACTAAAACAATACCACATAGTGTGAGAAAAAACATCATCATAATTATTCACCCACCACGTCATTGAGAAATTACTACCAAGATCTACCATGACCTTTGGACAGAAGTCCATTTTGCAATGCAATGAGGAAGGAAGAGTGTATACAACAACAGAGGAGAATGCCGTGCTCGGTGCATTTCCTGTACTCTTGAGAAAGCCTCACCACTGTACTGCATGTGTGGTAAACAGTAAATTACCTGCTCGCTCTTGTACAGCCAAATCTGCTCCGTTATAATGGCAGTGTAGATCTTTGACTTGGTCCCTTTGAGCTCTAGGGAGCCGCTCTTTTGGCAATGGCTTCCTGGGCCGAAGCGTGGCCGGCCGAACACCATCTGCTCCTTCACCCGCTCCTGTAGCACACTGCACCATTTGCTCCTTTGCACTGTGGTGGGAAATGACAGAGCCAAGTTTAAAGGGTTAAGTCAAAGAAACATAAAAAAGGAAAGTAGATTACATATAGATTTTCTGGGCTGAAAAAATATGATTTAAATTTACTTCATTTTCAAACAAATAATTCAGTGCAAATGTTTGAGACCACCCTTTCCACTTGGAATTGGCAGTTTATTTGTAATATACATTTTTTTTCAGCTGTAAAAAAATACATTTATCAGAAAATTACATACAGGCCTCAACAACTAAATGTAATTATGTAGTGGTGCAGGCATTTGCCTTCATTACAGCTTCCATTCTTTTCAAAGGACTTGCTTTTAGGTTTTCAAAGAAACTTGCAGTGATAGTTTTCTAGCCTCAAAAGTTGGTTGCATGTCCTGCTTTTCATCACTGAGGTAAAATCAAACACATTCATGTCTAACAAATATATATTGTATTGTATACTAATGTATATTGTGTACTGCAGTCAGAACAAAACCTTGTATATACAAGTAAGTACAAGTAAATGTGAGCTATTTATTCTACTCTGTTAATCATAAAATTCACCAGCAAAGTACAGGCCAACAGCTAGTTTCAATGGCAATGACAACAGCAAAAATGGAGATACGAGGCTTTGTTTCTGACAGCAGCGTCATAAACAACCTGTTCCGGCTATCCAGGGTTTAAGTACATTTTGGTCATTTTCCTGCTCAATCACACCTACTAAACCTCAAAACTGGACCAGATATAGATGCCCCAGGTATACCCGTCATTATAGCACTACCCGTTATTGAAAAACCAGAGCCCAGCCCTGAGAGGGATGTGTTTACCTTCATTATCAGCGCGAAAGACAAATGTCCTATGACTTGTCACAATTTCAAACTTGTTGTCTTTAGCTACACGAGCCATCTGTATAGCAGCCAGAGGAACCACACCTTTTGGGTACATGTCCTGGGACAGGGAGAGAAGGAAGGAGGCCATTTGTGTAAGGAATGAGAACATTACAACCTCCTAAAAGCAGAATGCTGGTGTTAATAAATTTCCACTGTTTTTTTCAGAAAGAAGTGACACGTAGCAGGTTCAATTTTGGTTAATTTTGTTTAGGGATGTTTTCCGGTCGCAGTTCTAATCCTAGACAACAAATTTCTTTTACAGTACAATTAATATAGACTTAATAACCTGTTTTACAGTGTAATGGAATCATGGCTCATCATACCTTTTCACTGCCATAGTACATCAGGTTCTTTCCATCGAACTTTACATAGCGCTTCTGGAACACATAATTCCTAAAATAGATACACAAGTATCTCAGTTGCAGCACAGCAAAGAGATATCCAAATAATACAACAGTCTACTTTAACCCATACTTATTAAGAGAAATACACAATTCACCCAAGCCAAGTGTGACATGTGATAACACATTTTTTATGTGAGATGTGCAAAAAATACACATTTTTATTCGCATGTGAAGTGGCAAAACCCAAAAGAAAAATATAATGCAAATAGGAAGAAGAAAAGAAGGCATTTGTTTAAGGTAAAGAGAAAAGGAGATGGAGACACACCGGCAGGAAAGGACGGACAGGAGGCAGAGACAGGCCTTGAGAAGGGAGGAAATGCAGAGACAGGAGGAGAGCAGTAGGCCTTTTAGGCCATACCCTTGAGGTGAGAGCTTGTCCAGCCAGCCGCTGATGATCGGCGCAGTCCGCTCGGACAGTGAGGTGAAGCTGGCATAAGGGGAAATAGTTTGATCCTCGTCCAGTTCGCTGGTGAACAGGGTGTGAGGAGGCAGAGAGAAGGAGCGTGAGGCAGGCGAGGAATCACCCACTGTGCAGTAGCCTGGAGAGTCACCAGAAGAAGTGTGGGAATAGCGCTTGAGACTGGACCTGGAGAGTCAGCAACAACAAACAGACAGATTCGACATTACACGGTGATTGCAGGTCAGCATTCAGCGCAACTGACCTGCACATGCTCCCCCAACAAATGTGTTCTTTTGTAGCTTCTGTTGCATCGGTAAATAGACAGTCCCAATTAGGCCCTCACCAATAGAAGCAAACACATATTATCCTATTCCCAAAGCCAAGTTTCAGCGGGAGGCGTATAAAGCCCCACCAGCACTAAGCTGTGTTACAGTGGAAATGTGTGCGCTGAAGTACTGAGGCTCCATCTTATACCTCCGGGATGAGTCAGAGTGGTATTTGCAGTCCAGAACTCTTTCTCTAACATTAAAACCTGACCTAACTAACAGCTTAAAGTGCAATCACTCCTTTTAGCCAATCATTACATTCTACTTTGCAACCCATTTTCCACACATTGAACGTGACATTCACTGCACTGTACCAACTCATCTCAATCTATGAACCCTGTCAGACACCCGACAGGTATGTATAGCCCAATCATTTTTAGGCAACACATATGCAGAAGCATGTTAATTTAATAATAATTAATCTAGCGCAAACTGAAATACTAGAAAATGCACCTGAGGTTCCTCACTTTGACTATGCAGTGCTCATTCATGGTATTTATTTTGATGGAATTGTGTTTGATGTGCAAAGCCAGGAGCGAACTGGACTGTTGCAGATATATTATATTGTTGCAGCATTTTTTCATATGAATAAAGCTGTGGCTGTGGTTTTTTTTGTTTTGTTTTGTTTTTTTGTAGGGAGATCTGAATTATTTGTACAGCTTCACATTGCTCACTAGCAGCTCAGCTACTCACACAGAACTCCACACACAGAGAGCCAACAGTGTTAGTTAACCTGGTTATGGAGTTACAGTGCAAAACTGTAGTTGCCTATATTCTTTAAAACAGCATTTTATTTATTCATTTACTTTTTGGGAAACACAGGATGCTATCAGGATTATCAAAATTATATATTCACAAACATTCAGTGATTTGTTACATACCTTGGCATCCAATCACTTCTGTTTTACAAAAGAAAACATTCTGCATGCTACATTTTTAGAACTTTCCCAGCATTTTACAGCTTTCTAAATCATGCATCTACTTACAAATTAGCTGGAGCTAAAAAGTTGAGGAAGCATCATAACAAAATAATGTTATTCATACAGTATATGTATCTGCATCAAAATAGGTTTTGTATTGTTGAAAACAATGATTCCAAATTTTTAAAAATATCAGTTACATAATTCTATATTTGTCTTTCTGAGTAGCTTGATTTACTCATGTAGTCCATAACTGAAAGAGCTAGACCTGTGGACTGGTATTATATGACTACACTGTTACTGGGATACCTGAATAGCTAAAGAACGCATTCTCCACATGTTTTATTACATGTTATCAAACTAGTGGTGCTAATAGCTAGCAGGCAAAAATAATCAGCTGAAACCAATGTTATATATTTATCACTAGAATCTCTATTACACCTGATCAGTGTGATCTTTTAGATGTATAGAAAATAAATGCAATATGTAGTTTAATACACTTTAAATGTACATATTTTAATGTATAATAAACTGGATTAAACAGCACTCTGTAAAGCTTGTTCATGTAACACATGCTGTGAAAGAACACATTTGTGGGTGCAGCATTCATAGGTCACCTGGAAACATTTTACTACTATCAGATGAATGATCTGCCTATGCTTCAGGAGGCATATAACAAAAGAGTGATTATTTTAGCATTCCTGTGTATCACTGTGGCTTGATAATTTTTTTTTCATGCTAGCTTCAAAACAGTAATTACCCATGATCCTCTCCTGGTTTATCCTCTTTAGTTCCACCCTTGGGCCTTTCAACCTTGGCAAAACAAAACAAAGAAAGTAAATCACCCTCTTCAAATAGTTTTCCACAATACCATTTCCTTTCATTTATCATCGAGTTGTCACCTACACCCACCTCAGGATGTTGATATTGTCGCTTGCTTTGGAAAACAGTTTCACAGTATGGACTGATAAGTTCATCTTGCTCATCCGCAGGTGCTACAGTAGGCAAAAGTGTAAATTACTGAACAATTAACATTAAACACGCACAGAGAGAAGTAAAAGCATTTATGAAACATTAACTAGTGTAAATCTAAGGAACCTACCAAATGTCCGTTTCGGTGGTTCGGGTAAGATGTGGTTTAAAGTGCTGTAGACATACAAATCTGAAGGTTAGCAGTTGAACCCTGCAGATAACTGCATTGGGTTAACACCAAATCAATGACAGCAATGTTAACCGTGTGTTTAAGCTTACCTATTGCTTTCATTAGATGTGCTGAGCTCCTGCCGTGGAGGTGGGATGGGTACAGAGCGTCTCCAAAGTGTGGGTGGAGTGCCAGGTGAAGTGCCACAGTAGATTTCATTGGAGACCATTTCCAGGCTTGAGCATGGAGGGCTAGGAGGAGATCCTGGTGTACTGGTAAAGGGAGAACACTGATAACTGGAAGGGGAAATTGGAGGGGAGGACCGGGGAGGGGTGCGTAGCTGATCCTGGCCAGACATTCTTCTAAAATTAGATGGGGGAACCCCTCGGTTGAACCTTGGGGGTACTGGAGGTAGTGGTCCGCTAGGGTCAGGGATTGAGATATTGCTACTCAACTTGTCTTCACAAAAGTCCTGTCTTGGGCTTGTAGACCCAGGGCTTGGTTTCTCAGCAGGAGAAACCTCCAGAACTACAGAACACGGAGAATCCTGAGAGGAGCTCCTGGAGATCTGTGGTGCCTGTTGTGTGGGAGGAGAAGGCAGCTGCACTCTTTGTTTGTTGAAGACAGTTCTAGGTTTAGGGACCGGCTTCACAACGGCAGGGTTACGTTCTGAATGTGAACGCTTCACAAGCGCAGACAGATTCGGAGTGGAGCTGTTTTGCAAGACTTCAAAGGTTGTGTCTACATTGCCTTGAGGAGAAAGAGGCACTAGCTCGTCAGGCGTCACCTCGTGAATGGCTGACTCAGAGTTACAGCGGTCTAACTGGGAGTCCTTCCTTTGATGCTGGCAGATCAGCTGAATGTGCTCGACCAGTTTGAGGATCCGTTTCCTGTGGCCGGTGGCGATCACTCCAAGTCTGTTCAGTGCTGTATTGTCAACATGACAGAAGTCCCGGGCCAGCAGAAAGCCTGCTTGTCTAAAGTCGTCCAGATACCTCTCGAGGTGAATGGAAGCCAAAAGGTCCTCTGCATCTGAGCCCGGATCAATTGTTGCCATAGTGTACATGGGCTATGGGATTAGCCTGCATGCAAAGCAGCAGTAACACTGGCCAAAAGTGGAGGAGGAGGCCAGTCCCTCATCTAAGAAAGGAAGCAAAGACAATGCATCAGTGCTTGTATGGCTTTCCCATTGCCTAGCATTATTTTTGAAGCAATTTGAGGCAAATTGAGCTTCCTAATATAACAAGGACACTAATACTCCTTCACTTATTTGTAGCATAATAACATATGTGGTTCATTCTTAACAAATAATGGCAGACAAGCGTGGCTGAGAGTTAATGGCCTTCCATGACTGAGGGCTTTTTTTCAGAAGACTGAGATGTGCATCACTCTGGCATTTCCAGATGAGGCCCTGACCCTTCTTCCAACATCTTAAAACCACTGCTTTAGAACAAAGACTGATGTCATTGATCTAACAAAGGCACATCTTTGTTCCGTTTTAACAGCCATTCCAAAGGGAACATGTGGGAACATAACACAAATACAAACCTAGCAAAGTACTGAATCACAGATAGACCGCGTTAGCATATGAAATGACATCACAGCACTTCCATCTATTTTTAGGAAAGTCCCTTTATAGAAACAGGGACGTTGGAAAATCATTTAAGGAAAATCATGAGGCACTGGGGCATTTGAGAGAAACATTAACTATTACTGGGGGCTATCCAGGAAGAGGCTTTGCATGGGCGGGAAAAGGCTACTTGGCTGGGAGGGCATGACTCTGCGAGCCCCCTGTGCAGACGCTTCCTGCAAAATGTTCGGAATGTGCTTGGCCATAGGAGAGATACTTTCCTGACTTCTGTGTCCCAAAGGTTGATGTTGCTTGAGAACACAGCCCTAAGGAGAATCTCAAGGCTGTACGAGTGGCCCGCTGCCAAGTTCGGCCAAGGGGAGGAACAGAGAGCAACTATATTCCATTCTAGCCAAGAGGTGGAGTCTCCACCAGTGCTCAAGACTCTCTCTAATCAAAGGGTGGAGGCCTCCCCTCAGATGTGTCACACTACAGACAAAAGATTTAGAAGGCTCGGTATGCATCCCAAATGAGCGGTTTCACTTCAATAAGCTGGAACAAGCAGGCAGGGGAGTTTCACTCTTACACATCCATAAACATTAAGATCGGGAGTACCAGACTCCTCTTTTGGCCCTATGTCAGACACATGATATCACTCTTGTGTTTTTCTTTAACGTGGTTCTCCTAGGGCAAAAGGTAAAGACCCAGCACAAAAGTAAGTCCATGTCATGTATTTTTATGCTAGTCACTGCAGGAGTTTACAGTCAACGTCAGTGCCATCGCCCAGTGCTGAGGGTGAGCGAGAAAGCAGACCCCAGGAGGCTGTTGAAAAGGGCCATGAGTCATATCCTAGATTTCCTTTGTCTGCACTCTGGACGCTAACCTTTGGCTCCCGCACACTGATACACCGGATTCTACGCAGAGCAGGGAGGCAGGAAGCTCATGAAGCAGGCAGATAAAGTCTGACCTGGGGAAAGGCACTGGCCGGGTGTTGTCTTTTTCTGTCTTACTAGCAATGCACAAATCTCCCTTCACCAGCAAGGCTGTCATCACAGAGCTAAATCAGTCATCCATGTTCTGCTCTTTGAATGCTGGGATTTGTGTAATGTGCAAGGGACACTGGGAAAGGTGAGAATACTGAAGTGAAAATGAGGTTGATACTCATATTACTTGGTAAAGAACATCTAAAAACAGTCTCTGTGGCCAACTGAATCAAAAGTGGTTCGGTCTCAGGAACTTTAGTTCCTATAAAGGTCTGATGACATTCAGCCCACCATAAACCAGACAGTCACAGGGTTTTGTGTGTCAGTTCATCAAACCTTAACCACATCATGTGTTTGAATCTGTGCCCAGGTCTGTTAGAAGCACATGAAAAAAAAAAAAAACAAAGAGAGCTCCTTACAAATGCAGCCTTATCAGATCTGCATGCCCTCTGACACGTTGGACACAAACACACAGGAAAATGTGTGCAGACCGCCACTGTTCAGTAAGGAGAAGCAGACTAATACCACGGAATGCCAAAAACCACAACTTCTGCACAGACAAAACATTACAGCGGTAAACGCTTGGTTTCAGTCATGTACTTAATGATGGGGGGAAAATACATTACAGTTGGAAGTCACACTGGATGTGCAGAAGGCAGCGATTGCATGTAGTGGGGGTGGTGTTAAGTTAATGAAATATACTAGACTTAACTTTGGAACTGATCTAGAGCTCTGTAAGAATATGCTGTCTCTAAATGTGGTGTAGATGACTTTAATAGCAAAATATAACTGTCAGCTTGGTAAATAAGGCACATTTGGAATTACAAGGGCTGCCACAGGCCAAAGTCTATTCTATATAGAGATGGGTCATATGGAAAAAACATCAAAATGCTTAATGTCAACAACAATACTTATCAGGACTTTTTTTTTTAAATCCTAAAAAAGTCTTTTTGAAAAATCTTCAAAAAGGTTTTGAAGAGACATTTTAAAAGAGAAGGAAATAGCAGTCTTAACTTTTTTAATGAAAGGTTTTAGAGAATTTATTTATACCATTTTTTTCAGTAATTTACCCCACCTTTTGACACCATGAAAGGGGCTGGGAATTTCAAATGCTGTCAAAAACTGAAAAACAACAAAAATGGTTTTGTCCCAGCTGCAACGATATGCTCTTTTTGTAATGAAACATGCAGCTGACCGGTGTTTTTTAAGTGCTGACACTACCCAAGCACAGTCTGATGGCATTTATCATGATAACAATAAATATTGTCATATTGCCCACCCTTGATTCTATGTAGGTCATACTCATCTGCACACAGGAACATGCATATTTGCATTCGTTTAAAATGCTCCTTTCACATTCTGACTGATATATCAGCTGATAATGTCCACGTTTTGATCTGTGAAACATCACTAATAATTATATGCTAATTACCAACTTTGTCTGCTCACATCATATGGATTGAAACTCACAATGTCCTGATGGTAATGCAAAGCATTAGGCAGCGGCACCACCTGTAAGCCCATATATAACTGACCATGTGAATCTGAACACAAAAGACCATTTGGTTATTTGAATAAATGGATGTGTGAACTCATTACAGGACTTTTTGAGGTAAGGCAACAAATGAGTGAATGCTAAACCTTGTTTTCTCATCATTTTTAATGTGAATAATCTGAACATGGCCAAAAATGTAAACGTAAAAAAGGATTAATGAAGATTGAGAAGAAAGAGTGATGTATTGTATCAGAGATACTGTGTGTCCTTGTTTATTTTATTCAAAATAAAATCATTTTCATTGTAATTTGTTTAAATGGAAACCTGGTATTGTTAACAGGACCAAATATACTGGCTGTATATAGTGGCTGTCTGTATAATTTGAAGGGGGCACCCATGTACAGGCTATGTGTGGGGAAAGGCTCACTATTTAGGCATAAAATGGAATATACATCTTATATATACAGGCTTTCCTTTTCAGAGGTTTAAAGCAAATTTGGAATTACGTTTGTCTGTAGTGTCTATAAAGTGCATGCACCATTTAAATGCACTAACAGACAAAAATATCTGTAACAGCATTTCATTGTAAAAATGGTACGTCACTAGACTTTCTCAGAAGCACCCATCTCTATGATCTAGCGATGGCAGCAGTTAAGGAAAGACAGCATTTGAAATGGGACAATGTTTGTCTGGTGACTGCATTCCCTCCATAGACGGCTGTGGTGATGAAGCAGGGAGGGGCGTCTGAAGATAAGAACTCAGAGAAAAAAGGCCTACACAGGCCGACTGTGGTGAAAGCAAAGATGGTGGCTGAGATCAGACTTGCAGGGCATCAGAATAACAACAGCTTTTTAAATTCTCACACGCCGTCAGCGTTACATTCTCACATCAGCTTTTCATCCTCAAACCAAACCATTCCATGTTTTCATTTAAACATTTAAGACGGGTCCTGATGAAGAGTCCTCCTCTTGTCCAGACCATATTTATCTTGATGACCAATCTGGATTTTCTCAGCATTACAGAAAACACAGGATACAGCTGTCCCTCAACCACAGACCCACTCCCCCTCTTTCCCCCACTACAGAGGAAAAGAGATAATGCCCCTGATGTGCAGATAAACTAGACATCTACACAGCTTTATTATAAAGTTAAACGCAGGTCAGAACACCCTTAAAGTGTTACTGCTCAAATGATAGAAAAGGGAACCTTGCACTGAAACCAAAACATGAAATACAGCTGAAACACACACAGACGCTTCTTTGTCAGTAACCTTGGGTTTAATTATCAATCTGTTAAGGATTTTTTACTGCTAACATTAAAGCACAACCCTATCACTGCAGGTCATTCAGACCAGAGCTTAATAAATGCACTTTAAAACATAATAAACTGTTTTAAGTAAAGCAATTACGTACAATATAATGTTTTGGACTTTAAATATGCACTTTAATGTAAGATTTGTTTGTTATAATAGAAATAAGCAGTATTATTAAGTCACAAGCTAAAAACTCACTACTGTTTGTTTCTCATGTGCTGCTGGAAGTTGCCCTGTAAAACCTGAAATAGTGGTTCAAAGCATTTGCGGTCAAACGTTGCAGATGTTTTTCAGACCATCTTTATTTTATACCATCACAGGCACAGAGAAAGTCAAAAAGAAGGGCCAGCTCGATTTCTAGATCTCAAATGCATGAAGATACAATGATAATAGAAATATATATATATTCTTTTAACATGATCATTTATTACTTGAATTTATTTATGAATTATTTATAATAATATATGTTTATATGTGCAGTATATATATATATATATATATACATTCACACACATATATGTGCATCTGTGTGTGTGTGTGTGCGCGCCCGTGTGTGTGCGCGTGTGTGTGTGTGTGTCTTAATATGTAAGACTTGGTTTTGGTTTTGGTCAGAAACGGCATACAGAGATTAAAAGAAACCTAGGCCTTACATTAAGGCAACACTCACAAACTGTCTCTCTCTAGTTGTCTCCCTCAACCGTCAGAATAATTTCTAAGAGAGTCTAGAGTTTGTTTCTGCCTGACTCATATTTATCTACACTGTTCCTCTAGGTTAGAGCCTACCTTACAGACACAACTGAACCACAGCCACAATCCTTATCTTGCAGACTTGCTAATTTGGTGTTTATGTTGCAAATGACTGTACTGCTGTGAAGGTTTCAGAAAATCAGGTACAGACTCCTGCGATTACTTACTTTCTAATAAATAATTTAATGCATAAAAAAATATCTATAAAACACAGAAGTGTGCCAGGACCCGTACTGTCATATGGAAAGTTGTGATTCAAACACCTGAGGTCATCCAACTCCAGCCTAAAAGTAGCGCCTGCAAGCAGGAACTGAACCGCTGAGAGAAACTAATACATGTAATAATGAAATTAACTCAGATTTAAAGCACCGCACAGCTCACCTTACCTGGCTGATCTGACCTTTGGATTTAACTAAGGTTCCTTTTACATATTAATAATTAAGACAGCTTAACATTTTTATTAAACTATGTAAGGTACACTGCACAATTATTTTACATACTTACTTATTTTTTTTAAAATGAGAGTAACCATTTCAAATAGAAAAAATCATTTAAATTATAAAGAGTCACCTAATGTAGCCTATAGTACCTTTATGATCTAGCCAATTTCAAGAGACACAATACCTGCTGTTTGTGATCAGTGTGTTAGGCTGCACCATAACCTGCTGATTATTCCTAAAAAATAATAATCCAACTTTATGGAAAAACTGATTTATAAACACTTATGGTTATGACTTATTCTAAGAACATCTCAAAACATCTCAATCCTCTTTTCAAACAAGTACCTAATAACTACAATCAAAGTAGTTATACCAAACACAATAAAGGCCTTTCAGTGACACAGGACATTCACACTCACTCTGGGGTTCAACTATAATGAAGATCGTTTCCCTTTTCTTTTTGCTCATCTCTGCAGATATTTGCCTTATTTTGTACATGACCTTTATCAAATATAATGCAGAACCAAACCCAGATGTGGCTACCTAAAAATGGATCAATGCAGTGATGCAGTGATCTGAAAGTGGTGGAATGTTAAAACCAATTATAATCAATTACAATGCTCCATAAAAACTCATTTCCATTTTTGGTTATTTTTTCTTTTCTTTGGACAAAAACTTCAAAATAAGAATGGTTATACTTTTATCATCTATATTCTTCTCTATACTTGAGATTTTACAATTAATTTAATAATTTCAATCATTTTATATAGAATAAGACATTAGGTTATTGATATCTTATTATGTCCTTAATCATTAATTGAATCTAGACACCTGACACCTGACACCAGCTTTTGCTTACAGTTCTGGAAACTACTTGGGCCGAAACACTGGATACAGCTTTGCAGAACTTCTTAGTTCTTTATTGTTTGTTTCTCTTTGATTGCTGTTGGGGCAAAACCTTAAATCATATTTTCACATTAATTTCAACTGCCAGCTGCCATTCACTGTATCAAAGACCTATGATAAACAGATGAAAATTAATGGTTCTATTTAGAGTTAAGAAGGATGTTTTTCCAACAGTGACAAAATGTGACCAGTAGTGTGAGCGATGCCTGCTCTGAACACCTGGAAAATGACAATCTAGACGAGCTGCAGCACGCCATATGAAAGTATTCCATGACAGTCAGGGGTGGAATAAATCATGGTATTCTCTCCCTGACGACATTCTTTCTTGATAACTGGCATCAACAACAACCGTGGTTGGAGTTGTGCAACAGATAACACCACTATCTGCCAATGAGCTGCCATGTGAGAGACTGGGGTTCGATTCTTGTTCTGGATGTTATGCTGTGCTACACCATTAAGAGTCATTGGTAAATGCTCCAACACCATACTGGCCAACCTGTAATATGATTAACCTTTTAAGTTGCTACGGATAAGAGAATCAGCTAAATGGCATACATGTAAATGTAAGCGACTCAAACCCATCTGACTGATACGCTCTTTAACCTGGAGATGGCTCTGCCCTGTCAGCGCTGATGGGACTAAAGTACAAAAACATCCATAAACATCTTCCACTTGTATATCCTATTTAAACATCCCAGGGCTTCCAGAGTGAACAATTAGTGGAAGCTGTAGAGTCAAAAGCAATTTGTGAAAGGGAGAAATCAAGGAGGCGTTTGGGATGCAGGGTGCTGGGGGGTGTGTATAAATAACAGTGAAGCACTATTGTGCGACACAATATGTCATTGTTTGGGGCTGGCCGAGCAGCGCTGCTGAGATGACAGAACACACTTGTGTGGTAATATGGCCTCTCGTTCGGCCATATATTTGTCACTCCGTTCCTCAGATTGGAGTGAAACTGCTCTGATTTAGCTTCTATTACACTTTCGCTCTTAAGGAACAAAGTGCTGTTCCCATATGAGGTATACAGCAGGACTGATTCAAGATACTGTATGAACAAATCAGAACTTTTAAAATGATGTTTTTAATTTGTTGTTGCACAGCCTACTTATGAAACTGGAACACAGAATAGTGCGTCCTGTAACAAAACGTATACGTGCTGCTATGGGATTCCACATGTGATGGTACAATATAAATTCCAATCCTCCACATTGTCACGATATTTTATTACATAAATATCACAATGTAATGATGCATTGTTACACCCCTACTTTAAGGAAGGTGCTTAGCCATGGGCAAGTCTGGGCTTATGCAGACTGTTCACAAAGCTACTCAGTCTAGTTGCTGTATTATGCACATCTCTGCATCAGTCCTGATTTGGCCTAATCGAGCTCCACCTTAAGTTCTCAGCCCTCCTCAGCCACTATTTCACAACACCTACTATCCACCACTGCAGCCCACCAGTTTTATATATGGATATATATATTGATTTTGAAGCTCAAGTTGTGTTCAAAAGACATGGGTGGGGAATCTGTAATAGTGAGACCCCATTTCCAGAGTGGATTAGCGTAGGTCTAAATTCCAAATCAAGCAACTAAATAAAACATGTCAGGTGGTGTTAATAAGTTGCTGTGTCATGATCATCAGTGGTTTGTGAATTCAAAACTTATGATGCTCTTTCACAGCAAAAGCTGAAATGGCCTGCGTCAAAATGTCAAATCCATCTTCCCTGCTAGAACAAAAATAAGGTCAGCACAGTCCAGTATAACTGACCACCAGCGAAAAGCAGCGTATGTCATGTTTTGGACGCTGTTATGCTGGTTAGCAGCAACAGAAGTTAATACGAAGGTCTCCAGCAGAATCAGCATGTGCTGCTAGACCAGCATCAGGCCACCACAGTACCAGCACTGATCACAGGCTGGGCTGTATTGCTTTTTTCAGCTGGGATCTGCTCCACACAACAAGTCATCAAAAGTAAGATAAACATGAGCCATCAACATTTTTCCTGCTTTCTGTCATGGCACCATGAAGCCTAGGATGCTTGGTGGATTAGATCTTAAAGTTTGCTTTGTTCTGTGGTTTGTTTTCTTCTCATTTTTGTGCAGCTGTCAGATCTGAACGGTTTATGTCTTTATGTCTCAGTTATGTCTGAATATAGTGTATAAAGTATTATGTCTGACTGTAGTAAATGGTGCTGTGGTAGTTGGATTGGGTAGAATGATGTCCTTACTGCTGCAGCCAATACCCTACAGCTGATGTTAAAGCACTGAGCATTTGGAATATGTGTCCCAAAAGATTCCCTAGGTGGCCTACATACTTCAAGAATGTATCTGTGCCTGCACCATTAACACAAGTTTCAATCATAAGCAAAAGTTTGGGCTCCTCCTGGTCAAATGACAAGCTTGGTTGATTTTCTGGGTGAAAATAAGCTGTACAGAGAACTAACTTCTCCATATTTTCATGCACAATCACTCTTTATTAAAAGGAGCAATTCGTAGATGACACCGTCAAATTCATACTCCAAACCACAGGGGGAAACATAGCACCAGAAAACGTCCCTCCTCCTCCCTCTTCACTCTGTACTAGTCTGGAAGAAACTTTGTTAGTTCAGCAGCAAACCATAACCAATGTTAATTTATGCCGCCGTGAATTCTGCCAAGAGCGAGTAGCGCTGGTCATCATAATGGTCACTTGCAAAAGCTTAGCCATTAATGTGCTTGAATTATCTAACTTGAAGCAACATCTTCAGCATGACTGAAAAAAGGTCAGAATACGCCATGGGTCAGCAGTGCTACTTCTTCATCCTCTCATGTTGGTCTGAATTGACTCATCACTACAGTAACTCGCTAATGCCTTTGAAGGTACAAAGAAGTATTATGAAACAGGATGTGCTGGCTGGTTAGCCTGACACCTTAGCATAGCATGCTTTAGTCAATATCTCTGCAACACAATACATAGTCATCTTTGACCTACCACCCAAACTGTTATTTCTTCACACCCTGTTGCTAATTTTATTTAATTTTGGAATGCATTAAACTACAAATCTTACACATTGCTCCTTTAACATATTAGGGAAGCATAAACATAAAAAGGGGACCTGTGTAAAACTTATGGCACAGGGTTTTGTGCATGCTTAAATTTGCCATAGAAATGCTATATTTTAGTTTGTACCCTGCAGAGGATGCGCTGGCATACTTTCAACAAAATCAACGTAAAAAATTCCATTTGTCCGAGAATGTTTAAAGTTTTCAACTGCATCCAGACTCCAGCTACACAATTTCTGCACTGCAGTTTGAGGCATACATCAATCAAAACACAATTATAAACCACTGGTAGCATCCAATTACAATTATCTAACCTAATTTAGTTGCATGTAAACAGTGCTGTGTATCAACAGGAACTAGTAAGATAAACAGCCGTTGTGAAACACTTTTGGTGTTCTAAAAATAGAGTTTCTAAAAAACTGTGGAGATCAATTTTTAAAAATGCTTTCTAATTAAGGAGTGTCGTCCCACCAGGGTTCAGAGGAAGACAAACTGCAACAGCGTAAAGACTTCACAGCACTGGGTATTATCAGATCTTACAGATTACCTGTCATGTGAGAAGATCTGAATGCATAAACAATGGAATATATCATAAACCCCTTAGTGTCTCAAACCCTGTTCTAAAGAGTTCACTGAAACCTAACATCAAGGTTTTACACTGGACCTGTCAACATGGGTGTGACAAGTGTCAGGTTGCGAAACTCTTCACACATAAACCTTCCGAGCATATTAAATTTGTGGCAGTTCAGCAACCATCAAGTATGATGCCTTAAAGTTCCACAGGCTGAAACAATAAAAGAGATTTACATAAAGCATACTCTTCTTCCATCTCTTCAGCTGTAATATTCAAGTGTTTGTTTCACACATACAGTTGCACACAAACACACTTACACAGAACAAAGCATGTCATGCTGAGACATGTCCAAAACAAGGCACTCAAGGCCATGACAGGAGAGATTCTCCTAATAAAAGTCCCTCTCGTCCCTCTCTGAGAGAAACATGTCAGTTCATTTCTTCTGGGCCCTTATCATGCGGGAAATACTGCAGTGACCATTGTGAGGGATCGTATCTCAGTGAGATCTGAAAACATTCCTCATCCTTCAGCTCCCATTCAGGAGCTGTGGGAGAAATCCAGCCCACGCTCAGCAGGGCAACACAGCCACAGTTTTCCATGAACCAAAAAAAGCACACCGCCATCAACACATCAAGAGACTGATTTCAGGGTGGAAAAGTTTATTAACTAAACAACCTGATCAATAATTTACCAACCAATTTCTAAAGGAAATCATTCGAATTAATTTTAACACCAAATTAAGACTCATTCAAAACAGGCTTATTAGCATACAGACCACAGTGCACTAACCCTGTACTGTGTTCCCACTAAACCCGGATTTTTTAAGTTCATCTGGAACTGTAATTATGGAAATCAGTGGAGTGCACTGCTGTCTATTTAACAACTTCAGCTTCACGTCCATTAGCTGAACTACTATATCAGAAGTTCATGGGCTCTGCAGATGAAGACGCCCACAGGCTGAAAGTAACTCAGACTAATTTACATTTCCAAACAGCTCCAACACAATTACACTCTGAAAGCTCCCGTTATCTGAGTTTTCTCTGCTGTCATTTAAAACCAGAAGCAGAATATCAGGCGTTAGTTTGTTTTCTTACCTTATTGTGTTGACCGGTTACATTTTCAGCGTTTACCGTTGTGAAGACACTGTCCAAATCCGTTTAGTATATGCCGTTTCACGAAACAAACGGCCGTGTAGGAGCGGAGGAGTGATTACTCTGAGAGACGGAGAGTTGAGAGAGAGAGAGAGAGAGAGAGAGAGAGAGAGAGAGAGAGAGAGAGAGAGAGAGAGAGAGAGAGAGAGAGAGAGAGAGAGAGAGAGAGAGAGAGAGAGAGAGAGAGAGCTACTCAACTACGAGAACTGCTCTTAAAGGGAAGGGCGTGTAAGAGACTCTGCCGACTAATTCACTAACAGTGAACGTCTAGTCCTATATTGAAACTTCATAACAAACCGTTACTACATGGACAACTTCGGTTGTTTTTCTTTCTATGAGTAGTTATTAGTGTATTTCTTTTTACTAAACGATTATTGCAGTTTAGGACATTAAAAGTAATTAAAAGAATACTGAACTGCTTAGACTGCACGTTATGACGCATTTCCGCTTTGAAATAGTGCTGCTCTCTCGTTTCCGGTAGTATTGTTTGCTGCAGGTTTTACAACCACCACACCAAAATTATTGTCTAAATGCAGTAAGATGACTAAAGAAGTATTCTGAGTACTGCGTGTTTCTTTAAATCCACTGCCTCTACCATACCTCCCAAAGTTCCCCTTACAGATGTTATGAGCATGACCACTGAGCCGTCCTTGTTATATATAGCTAGCTAGCTATCCTAAACTGTTATATGTCTAATATAAAGCAGTTTTTGCATTTACCAGTTTTTTTGGTATCTATGGTACTCATGTCTTTAAAACTCAGGACAGCTTTCCTATTCCACAAACGTCTGTGTAAGAAAGAGGAAATCTACTAGCTAAATTCCCACAGCAGAACCACAGTGCTTTTAATTAACAGTGGAAAGGTTTTTTTTTCCTGAACTGAGTTACTGCTTTATATATACAATAAAACTAACAGAATAATGCTGCAGACAGATCGCTAACACAGCTGAAGCTGGTGTTTCATAAACTATACTGTTGCAAGGCTAGCTAGTAGTACCCCACAAATGTTGCATTAGCTAGAATAGAACTCATACAAAATATATAACTAAATATAAGTCTATCAAATTCACAATACATATACAAGTAGTTCTGCTTTCATTTTATTGAAAACAGCTGTACAAAGACAGAGACTGCTTGATGCGAGCAGCTGCAGCAGCAGTAAACAGAGCTTTACGCATGCAGCATTTGATTTAGAGTTAAATCCATTTTTTTTATTTTCACTATCACAGTACAGAAACCAAAATACAGCTGCTGTACCTGAGTGCTTGAGCACTGTAATATAACATGCTGATATTGATGCTGTGGTAGTTACATTGAGGTAAAGTGAATTTGGAAAAAACGTAAAAACGCATTAAACAGCACTTTAAAAAATGCAGAAGTGTTCGTTCCGTGGTTGTGATGTAAATACAGTAATTAGCTGTCTGAAACTGTGCCCCATTTACTATATACTACTTTGCGGTTCAGCCTTTCTGTAGTGGTTCCCAAAAATATTGTTCTGAAGATCCTGTGCACTCAAACAATCCAACAAGGCACCACAAAAAGAGTGTAACTGGGCTGTGTCTGAAATGTTCATAAACGCCTATACTCCTACAGTATTCTATATAAAATGCTGCCTCCTGAGGATCAACTGTTCAGTGTGTAAATTTATCCTTTAGTGCCTTACAGATACCATAATTCTTTGTGACAGCTTTTTTTGGTTATAGGAGAAATGACATCAAAACTGAAACAGTAAAGAACACTGCCTTCTAAGGCCCTAGCTTTGTGGAGTGCAGGCATTAAGAGAGCTGCCTTCAGTTTCCCATACAGCCATAATGATCTACAGGTACTCATAATGCAACTCATAATGCACTGTATTGTTTATAAATAAGGAGCAAACTTATATAGTGTCCTATATAGTATTCTATGTAGTGATGCTATATTCTGATTCTATATAGTGATAAGGGGACTGTTTTTGAGACATGGCGATCCAGAGGGGTTTGGTGTAAAATGTTTTGTTGTAGAGAAAGTTACAGGTTCAGACATTTTCACAGCAGTAGTGGTGGGAACCAACGTTAGCCTTGTCTGCAGTCCAAATATGGTCATTTTATTTACTATCCAAACCACCAGTGAACCTACACACGTCTTCTGAGTATTTATCTCTAGTATACATGGAATAGTGGAAACTTGTAGAAAAAATAAGTTCCCCAATTCTTTGGTTACTACTTTGCCTCAGAACGCCTTTCCCATGAATGAATTTAAATAAATGGATTAAAAAGACACAAGACATTTCAGGTCAAAATTTTAGCACACACTTCAGCAGACGTCAGACAGCATTCATAACCATTTTGTCTAAATATTATTCTATGAGGGAGCTTTTAGAAGCATTAAAACTCTTTTGACATCTGGTTCCCATCACCACCACTGTCAACAATTATGACTAAGCGGAGCACTTCACATTGAACCTCTCCAAATGTTAACATCATATACATTAAATTCTGCATAAACTCTGAAACTTTGAAAAATTGTTGAGTTTTACTTTATGATATCTATGGCTCCATCCAAAAACACATTCTTTAATACTATATAACTGGCAGTATGACAATGTCATTAATGTGATTACATCAGTTACATCACATTGCAGCATGAGTATATGTAGATGTCAGTATTTAAAAATCAGACCACACTAAACAAAAACCATTGCCTTCCATAGAGCTTGTATTGGACAGTTTATTTGCTGGTGCCAACTTAACAAACCTCACAAAAATGAAACATTGTTTTGCATATCATGTATTATAAATTTCTTAAATTATTGTAATGTTATGTTTCTGACATATTCTCCCCTATTATATATAATCTAGAACAATGAATGAACTGCTATTGATGGTGTGCCATTTTAAACATACTATTTAGTCTCATGGTATGGGGTTTTGGATGCAAGAGAATATTGTTCTGAAGAAGTGGGTGATTACGACAAAGTATTGCTCCTGTAGAAATACGGCAACCACTCGGACATGCACAATATCCTGTGCATGCAAATTGAAGAGCATTCTTTTCTATATGGTGTTGCATAAATTTCAAATATAGAAGAAATCAACATTCTAGTAGATTTGAAGTAGATTTTATTAAAGACCAGAACATTGCTGGAGAAAATTATGAATGCTGCAGAGGCAGTAGGAGTGTTGTGTGAGAAATCAAGAGGGGCTAACTCATGCAGTTTCCTTCCCCACAGAACAATCTGACTGATGTAGGCAGGAACTGCTTCAAATGGGAAGCAGGAAGTGTCTGAGACAATAGAGATTTTGAGGAGTGGCCGCCAGCTGTAGGATTTTGGATGAAGAAAAAAAAAAAAAAAAAAAAAAAAAAAAATGGAGGCAGGCATAAGCCTCCCTTTATGCCCAATGGAACAGAAAGGAAAAGCGAATTCCCTCAACACTCATTAAAAAGGAGTAGTAAAAAAATAAGATTTCATTTAGCTGTAACTATTCAATAGAAGGACCCGTTTTTCATGCAAATTAAAAATGCTCATTTCACCAAGAAATCTTAAAGGTTCAGATCAGATGAGCCCTAATCAGTACTACAGCAAACAATTACACCATAGATGACAGCGCTACATGCAAAGAACGGCCCCTTGAAAAGGAAATGCACTGAACAAACTTTGCCCAAGCATGTTTGACTGAGCACTGCAGAGAGTTAGTCCTGATTTGAGGTTTTTATAGAAAACATGCTCCACCTTCATATCACAATGTCATATAATCAAAAGGATTCATGCACAAAATCATTCCCAAAAATACAAGAGAAAACTGTTTATTCTTAATGTGATGGGGTAAAATTACAGCACAAAGTGATCCAGTCTCAAAGAGCTGAAGGCACACATACTGTAAATTAGAGAAGAGTGAAAAGAACTTGTTTTTACTATTTTAACTCCTGAGGACTTGTTGGTAAGCTGCGAGTTTAATGAAAATATTAACCTAATGAAGCAAAAATCCCTGCAGTCAACCACAGAGTTCTGTACAACTCTCACTTCTCGATGTTAAGAGTACCATGGAACGAAAACTGCTGGTCACCCTGATAAAGTAAACATAGGAAAAAATTACACTTGATTAAGTGTCAAACAGCATCACCAGAGAATCACTGTAGTTTAAAGCAACTGTTTGGAGAAAGAATAAAATTTACACTATTTCCACCCAACATCAAATAAAGTCCATCATCACAAAAACGACCCATGTGTTTTAGTGCTACAAGACTAACGTAGCTAACAAGTAACCAAAGCTTATTACATCTCTACAAACTGTAGGCCAAAATCCAGCAACCACATGTGAGGTAGGCGGAAAGAACTGTGTACATTTAATTCTCCACTATCACTTTAACTGACAGGCTTTTCAGAGATAACTCACAGATATGACTATAACCTAAACAATCTGCCGAAGTGCTATGTATACGTGTAAATGCTGAATTCAACCACCAGGGTTAGTTGTGATATGTGCAGCACAATGTTAAAGGTCCAGCACCCTGCTAAATCTGGCTTCACAATCATTGATGTCGAAAAAACTTACGGAAACTTTGAAACATTACATTGTTATGGTCATCAGTAATGCAAATGTGAATGCAAGGAATGCATAAGGTGCAACAGAAAACTAATAACTGAGTCACATTCAGCACGAGTACCTGTGTATATCGATGCACACTCACATTCACACGTACACACTCAGACACGCTCATGTAAATGCCCAGAGTCTGCAGGTTTAGGTCTCCTCGTCGTCGCTGTTGTGTTGGGACTTCTCTTCACTCAGGCCGCTCTCGTCAATGTTTTCCAGCGAATCGGCCCTCTGGACGGTGAGGTCGGCCACATTGATGCAGGGGAGAGTGTTCTGCTCCGGGTACATCCAAGGTTTCAGGTTAGGGTTGTGTTTCCGCTTCCACTCTGGGTATTTCAGGCAAGCCTTGTAGATCTTCCTCATGGCCTGTGGAGGACAGCAGATCCATGCAAGTCAAGCGAGAATATCCTCTTCTGAAACTACTCTAAATGGGTTCATATCTTAATGATGGTAATATATGCAGAAATTTATCAAATTTAAACAAATACATATTTAGTCATATAAATTAAAGTTTTTAGCTGGGTTAAAAATTCAGGCATTTGTGCATCTTTGTGCTGTTTTATTTTTTTTTTCGATATTTCTACATTATTCACTAGGATGCAAGTCATTCAGAGTGGCATTCAGAGTTCAAACTCTTTGCAAAGTCAGGTATTTATTTCAAAACAAGTTAATTGCATCTTATTATTGAATCAAACATATATTGTCTTTTGTATATAAAACGCTTTAGGACATTACTGCCTGCATGTACCATCCACCCTGCATTCAATTTTAAAATATACTTTTTTAGGCCTCAAAGCTTTCTAAAAATGATCATTCAAAGCTATTTAGCATTAGCTTTCTGAGGGGGAGATTTTAGAGGAACGTCTGGTTTCTATCACCGTTACCATGAACAATTCTGTCTCCACAGGTTTCTTTAGAACGGAATATTCCACTTCTGAAACTGCTCTGAATGGGTTTATATCTCAATGATTTAAATGCGCAGACATTTTAGAAAATTAGCAGTTTAGAATTTAAGTCACGTTTTAACCAATGTGTACGTCACTTGAACATGAGGAAAACATGTTTATAGCGACAACCATCAACACCTATTTACTCACTGCCATGATGTTTTCCATTCCACAAGTAAATAAATCTGAGAACCTGTAGCCTCTGTTTCTTTAGTATTCCTTCGCTGCCACCAAATGTGCTTTAAACAAGAGTCTAACAGACAACAGTAGCATCACTAACAGCTGTTGCTTTTTGCTGAATTGGAGAGACGGATAACTTTGTGTTTGTTGATGGGGATGATTAAAGCTGCTAGTGCAACCACAATAGTAGATACAAACTAAACAGTTAGTAAACCCTAAACTTAGTGTAAAGACGTGATTTACAACTGCACAAATCGGAACTCACATAACTATCAGGTTGTAACTAGCCCACATTTGAACTGGCTGTTGGCTGGTTTGTCCCCAGAACTGTATTTGTGAAAAATGTCAGGCTGTGTGGTTTGAGTAGTTAATAAGTACAGGGGAAACATTCCCAAAGCCAGACTAAACCCAACCAAGGCTAAAAAGAATGCAGTGGTGATTGCCTACTGGATTTGCACTCTGACCACAGACTAGGCCTAAGGATTTATTGGCATGTCCCTTTCATATTCTTATACCTACATATGTTATGATAATGCTATCACTTATGTTAACTAACTTTTTCAAATAAACTTTGTACAGTCCATGCATACCGAGTTTATTAGAAGAATCCTAAAAGCCTTACATTGCATATTAGTGTCATAAGGGTTACTAAATAAAGCTTAGTGGTTACTGAATAAGAGATTAATGAGTGAAATATCAGACTACAATTTCAGAGATTAGGGTAAATCTGTTAAAATGGTGGCTCCCAACACTGATCCTGAAGTGCCCTTCACATTTTTCACACCTGATCACACTAACCAATTTATAAATAAGCCCTTCCTGAACCTGTGCATTTATGTGGAGAAATACTAAAATGTGCAGGGTTGTTGGTAAATTACTCCAAAATTGGGAGCTGATATATTGAATTATCCGAGCATTGCTATCTTTGACCACTAGATGGCAGCAGAGGACCACTGCACCCGGAACAGACAACTTATTCTGGAAAAGTTGATCTGCAAGGATAGGCAATAGGATGATCTTTGCCATTCACCATTATCATGAAAATTTAAAATCCTGCTTTTCGAATCATATCATTGTCGGTCATTAAACATGCTTTACTACAAAGACTGTGTAAATGGATTTAGTGCAACATTGAATAAAAGTCACTGTGCCCATATTTTTTAATAGCATTTTAAAATTTAGCACTTTTGGTACTTCTTGGTTCTAACCCAAGTCCCAGCAAGACTATATATACTGAGATGTTTAATTCCACCATATCATCCACCCCATTAGTTATAAGTAGTCCATCATAATACTCTAAGCCCACTATTACACAAACATGTTCAGTCTTACCTTGGGTGCCACAAACTGTGAGACTCTATTCACTACCCATTTGGGTAAAGAACCTGTTCAAGGAATAAAAAGATCACTAGTTTTCACAAGCGCAAACTTCTACAGAGACATTTCCACTAACAGGACATTAACATATGTCTATGTACTTAAGCTAGAGGCCTTGGACGACACAGAAGCAAGAAAGTTCAAAGAGTATAAGAGGTAAAGTCTGGTTTCAGCCGACACGATTGACACAACAGCCCCTCTGAGTATTATGCAAGCTGCAGTTTTGTCTCTGTTACCCTGGAAAAGGCCAGAGCCTACTGTGCAAGTGCGTTTAAACTGTTTAAGCTGTGACTGTCCCACTGGCTACAAACAGCTGTCGAGGCGCAGCAGCGGAAGACATTAATTATCAAAGTGATAGCTCGGAGCAGCACAGAAAGAATGACATCAGCAGGCTCATAATAAGCTGAAGTTTATCATTAGGGGTCTGTTCACTCACTGTCTAAAGCAGAGGAGGAGGAGGATGGAATGCAAAGGAAAGAAAGGAAGTCAATACACACATATAAAAAGGAGTCATTGCACTGAAATGGTACTACAGTTTAACTGACAGGGCATGCGATGTATTTGTAGTGTATACAGTGCAATATTTATGTGTGGCAGGAGCCTTTAACACAGAGTCTTGTGTAAACAGGTAAATGAACACTCCCTTAACTTAAACAAACATTTAGGCACTTTTCCACCTAAATGAGGTGTGGCTTCATGTCATCTAAATGCTGCTGCAACTTCAACTTTAACAAAATATCTCTTTAACGTACATTAAAGGTACAGTGTTCTGCTAGTTCAGGCTCCCTTGCTCACTTTGCATGTTTTGTTCATTTTCTTATTGAAAGCAAGTTGATGCATCCTCTGCAGGGAACACACTTTTACACATATATTAGTGCACATTTAATGTTTAGTTAATTAATATAACTGCTGGTTAAAAAATTAATTAATTTAACAAAAAAATAGTAATTAAAAAATAACAAAAAGTCAAAAAAAAAAAAACAGAATAGAATGCAGCCTGAGCAAATGTTATGCCCCCCCCCTTTTTTTATTATTATTTTTTTTACTTATGTCCCTGTTACTCATGCTCTAATCTTATAGTTATTTTGTTTTATTTTTGCCCAGCAAATAAAGAGAAACTGCACTAGAATGAACAGATAATGACACATGTAACGGTGTTCTCTGCAGAGGATGTGTTAAATTATTTTCTTTTAGAAAGGAACCAAACCATGCGATCTGACCAGTGCTGTTCAATTTTTTTTGCATGCAACTGTACATACGCCCACACTGCTATTGCTCACTCTACATAATCTCAAAAACAGGGATGTACAACGACAATATACCCACGTTGGTAGATACCGGGAATGCATAATATAGTACTGCTATCAGGAAGACGTTCATTTGTTTCTTGTTTAGGCAAACAAATGTGCATAAGTTGCTCGATGATGAGTCTTAACAAGAAACGTCGAAACTGAGAGATTCAGAACGGTTTGATGTAAAATGGTTTGTTGTAGAGGAACATACCAGCTCACAATAACTGGTTTTAGGCCTAAAACGCCTCTCAAAATTAGTCCCTAGGGCAATGTATAGCACATTCAGAACATATGCCAGATTTGGTGGACCTAAGCCTTCCAAGGTGATATACCTCCAGGACCAGAACTGAGCAGCCCTGATTCAGAGCCATTTAGATGTTTGGTTCCTATAACCACCACTGCAAAAAAGTTCTGACTCAGCAAATTACTCTAGAATGGAACAATTCACATCAAACCACTATGCAGACATGTTCAATATCCCAGAAATATCCCTTTAGGTTCAATATTAACTGTATAACAAGCCTGCATTTTAGGGAAAAGGGAAAATAGAAAAAGTAAAAAATAATTAAACAAATATACCCACTCACCTCTTGGATCTACTTGTGTTAAGTAGTACAGAGTGCAGCAGTTTGCTCCATTGGACTGGATCAAGTAGCCAGTGAGTAAAGATACCGCTCTGACATAGTCCTTCTTCGGTGGATATTGCTGAAATGAATCAACAGAAAATATTTTTCTTCCTTAAAGAAATGTCCATTTTAAAAGCCAATACCAGATGCGACCTAAAAATAATAAAAACACAGTTGCTCATTTCAAATCACTGGTCAACATCAGTGCATGGTTTACAACAACAGAGATGATGCAGCTTCTGCTTTGTGTGATACACTTATTACTGATTTCATTACTGTGACAAAACTTTGACCACTGACAAAAAAAACACAGATGTCAAAACCACAGAAAATACGCTCCCAGGGCTCTAGACATGGAATTATTCATTGCGACACAGGGATCAAATCGCCTGGCCATTTACTCGATAGCTCAGTCAGACTTTTCCCACTGACCCATGCTTCTTCAGTTTCAGCCTGCTTTAGGCCTAGACAGCTGTCCTACATGCCAGCTTACACAATACACAGTACTGTATTTCTGGCTCAGCCGAAGTGCCTCATAAAGCTACAACATCTGCACTGTTCAGAGGGACCACAGACATACCGGGTGTTTGACCGAGTAGTTGATTATTAAGTAGTCGTTGCCAAGGGGAAGCCATGAGCGCATGGTGACGAAGTCTCTGTTCTTCAGTGGACTCGGGCATTTCCCTTTAAACACAGGACATGATTTACAGTTATAATGAGAGATCACATTAAAGCATTGTTTTATGTGGCTCCAGACCTCACCTTCAAAATAAATTACCTGGTGATCTAGAGATTTATCACACAACAACCTCCACTTAATTCTGATTATGGGTTTCCACTGACAACATCTTGTATGCCAACTGCTGTACTAGCTTTTCCTTTACATTTTCATATTGTGTTGTTTGTAGCATTGACAAATGTCACTATACAACAAAATATTCACAGGTTAATGACTTAAAATGCAATCATATTCAGTAACTACTACATTTAACTGATGTGACACTATTTATTCAATTATTATTAATTCATTTAAACCTACCAAATCACTGCAATGGTAATAGGAACCAGGCGTTTGTTGACATCTCAGGGTTTAAATTATAATAGTTCTTGAAAACTTGCATTCCACCTTTAAACGGGTGAAGATTTGAAGTGCAGACCCCGTACAGGCCATTACTATTTAAAAGGTTCATTTCAGGGGCCTCTTTTGAACTGTAAGACAATTCAGTGGCTCTGGATGGCCTACAGCTTATTCTATACAAATGAGACTAAGCACAACAGGGTTACAGAGAGCACTGTGTGTGCATAAAGAAGACTTTGGCAATAAATCGTCTATTGATCGTCCTCATGGCAACTGAATTGCACAATTATTTCTGACTACAAACTCTACTGTGTGTTCCAAATGCACGGTCTGTCTTCATTCCATTCCCTCTAGTCCATGTTAAGCTGATTTAGCCTTGTACTTGCAGACTATTTAAGAGACAAATGAGGAGCAGAGCAAAGAGAATAGCAAACACTGCAGTGACTCACAGGAGTAATACCCAACATCTGCGTTGACTGTCAGTCTCCCAATATCAAATGTGTCAATCATGTTGGTGTCCCATTTCTTCCGGTAGCTTGTGTCGTGCAAGACATCATATAGTGTTTCGGCTCGGACATCCTTGCACACGATTCTCATCTAGAAATAAAAGAGGAAAATCTTTTAATATTTTCTCTGGGATTGATAGCTCAACCCAACTCACACACTGCTGATGTTTTAAGGTCTTGTTTTATTGTACAATCTATGCATGTCACGGGACAAGACTTTGCACACGTTAACGCACAGTAGGGTTGAAAGTTCTCGTGTTAAACCTGTGCCAAGTGAAACCTGTGTTTTTTCCACTCTAAACTTACCTACCCTTATCCCTTAACCCTGCCTCTGTAGGTCTGTCGGTCACATAATACTTGAGAACATCAAGTGCAACGTGATCAGATATTGTATGGGCCTGGAAGGCAAGCAACCATGTAACCCAATCGACTCTACCCCTAACGTAAGGTAAATAATTCATTCAACACCCTCTCTCCAACCCCAGGGTGAACAGGCCTTCCCTATTTCCACCAGCTTCCAGAGCTAGCTCTGTTCGGCCTCTATGAATGGAATGTCGTCAAAGCCTGCAAAAACTCAATTATTCATGGCAAGGAGCGCATCAGCGGCCCAGAAAGTTGCATGAATTATTAACAGGTCTATCATCTTTAATTTTTGGGGGGGGCTTTTTTTTTGGCTGTTCTGTCTAAATAAATGTCCCACTCAAATGCAGCCCCAGTGAAAGACCTCTCATCCATGACTATTCTCACAACGGTGACCTTTGGGCACCAGCAGAGAGGTCAGCAGTCGTGTATGTCACAAAAAAAAAAAAAAAGTCTGACTCTGGCAAGTTAGCAGGAGGGACTCAGGTTTCCTCATCTGAGCATTTGAGCCTGTCGTTACCATGCTTTTCCACTCTTAATTTTTCAGCGCGTCTCATGGGTATGGCCTGGCTCTGTGAGACGAGCCTTTCATCTCTGATAGCGTGGCACATCGAGCTACCGCAGTCAGGCATGACCTGCTTCCATGTACACAGTGAGCTTCGCTGAGCCCTCGTTAATGGACCATACACGCATTCATGTTTGCTGAAGGTTTTTCAGAAAGGAAACCGTTCTGGAAGACTGCTGTGGAAACATTCAGACTCAAATACACAATCATAGACATGTATCAAGACAGGACATACAAAAAGGCCAATTATATTGCCCTTGACCACCTCATTAAGATGCCATCCTGTCAAGACACAGGATATGGTCCCAGTCCTGCAAAGCCAAAGGAGGGCTTTTTCATGCTTGCATCAGTTGGATTATTGAATTGTAATGGCTGCACTCACATACACAGTCACAGAAAGTTTTTTCCTGTGACCAGCGAGTTATCGTTTAACTTGTTTACCTCCTTAAAAAAAAACAGAAGTACTCTCGTTCCCCAAACTGTCCTGATTTGGCCAATTATCAACCCCACCATCTCTGGTATCTCTTTTGTATCTGCAGCAAAGCACTTAATTGGTTCCGCTCTTACCTACAAAACTGTTCCTATCAAGTTTCTTGTACAGCACCCAGCTCATCTTCTCAATATTTTACAACTGGCGTACCAGAAGGCTCAAAACTGGGCCCTCTACTTTTTCTCCAAAGTCTTTTGGTCAAGTTGTTAATTATCTCATGTTCTCGTACCACTGGCACCCAACTCTTTCTAATTCCCTCCACAGCTGTAAACCACCCTCCACAACACCATATCGACATCGGCTGAATTAGGCTCTTTGCATCCTGATTTAGGTGAAGCCTAAAAAAAAAAAAATAATAAAAAAAAAATAAAAAGATGATGCGGTGCTTAGGTGTTGTTAACAATGGCCTGGGTCCAAAGCAAATAGCAAATCCCAGATCTTTAAGAGACGTACTGGTCTTCTTTGTAAGAATAAGAAACTGTCCACTTTCAAGGGAGGCATATGCTGATGCACACTGCTCTAAGAGTGTGGTGTTTGCAGAACGGCTTTAAAGTGCACAGCAAGCTGGACTGGTTATGGTAGCAGTTAACTGCATGGGGGAGGGCCAGGGGACTCACTGCACTCCAGATAGTTCTACCTCTTCACATAGGAGTGTGATAATGCTCATGTACTGTCGCAGTGCCCATATCTTCCTCCCTCTCTCCACCACCCCCACCTCACTGTGAGCTTGTAAATATTTAAATCCACTTCATTTAATCATTTATCAAGTGACTCAGAATAGCCTAAAGCACAATTACAGCATCCTTTATATGCTTCACACAAATAAAACCAACATGAAAGATGAGCTTTAATGTAATCTCTGAATTAAACACCTTCAGAAGTTCTACTGCAGAATAACTGATGTGTCCAGGGTCTCTACCTGCACTGTGCAGTGTAGGCTTTTAAAGCCCACCGAAGCTTTACTTCTGATTATGTAGCTGTGGGAGACAGAACACAAATTCAGTCTCTCTCTCTCTCTCGCTCTCTCTCCCTCTCCAGAGATAGAGTGGTAGACAGAGATGGGGGAGAGAGAGACTGATTTAGAGAGAGAGAGAGAGAAATACATATGTAAATATATATTTACTCTCCCCTCTCACTCTCTTCACTAACCCCTGTGGCCCAGCTAAGCTAGGCGTCCGGTAGCCTCCGCAGTGCAGCTATGCTAACCTCTTCAAGCCTCCATTCACTTACCTTCAGTTTCTGTACCGTGTTGGTGTCCTCGTCTCTACACCAGACCGTGACTCCTCCTTTGTTGTACCGTGATATCCATCCGTCCTGGCTTTCGCACTGCTCCTTGAAAGAGGCGAAGTCGGTGTCGTCCGGAATTTGGACCGGCATGCTGCCTCAGAGAGCCGTGAGAAAACCCCGGTACCAGCAACAGAAGGGTCCTCTTTCATCAACCTGTCCGCTCGGGCGCCTTCGTGGGGCAAGATGGCACACAGACCGCTGCTAGTCTCTTTAAGTGGAAGACTATCACAAGTTCACGGTTCAACTGGAGAAATCTCTTTTTCCAGTATTCAGACAGCCTGAAGTTCACACTAGCCTCTCCGAGCCCGGCAGGTAGAGGCTAACATGGAGCAGGTGCGCTGTAGCATCCGCGGTTAACGCTCTGCGTTTTAAAGGGACGGCGTCACGTTACAGACATGCCGTTTTTCAGGTGGGACAGTCCACTGGAGCTCATTTAGTCAGACTGCCTGATGATCCCAGGATCCAGTGTCATGTTTGTCTATTCAATAGCACGATTTGTTTGGCTTGGGTGGAACACGTCAGCTCATCTCTCTTGTTTCGCCGTGGTGGTCTCTGTACCTGTTCTACCACCTTTACATCCTCCCCGGTCTGAAAAGTATAAAAGCCTGTTTCCGCCATTTGAAAAAAGAGGTCAAATAATAAGGAAGTTTCTTATAGTTACGTATCTCACAGTGATGACGTAGTATCGTATATAAATTAGTGTCTCATAGCACTCGGACTTTTTGTCACAATTATGATATGCTTATTATGCTCATAAGACGCTCAACGCTTATTATGGGATACAAATTCATAAATATGAGATACTCAGATAAAAAAAAAGTAAATTTAATGTAGTAAATTAATAAAGAGGTATTAAATCATTGTTATGAGATAGTCAGTCATAGTAATGAGACCTTTTCTCATTATTATGAGATGCTAAGTCATTATTATGGAATGATTAGACACAATTATGCAAATCCTTCTCAATGTTATGAGACACTAAGTCCCGATTATGGGATACAAAATCAAAAGGAGGAGAAAGTTATTATTAAAGTAATTATAAGATGTAAAGTCATGTTATGAGATATTAGGTCATAATTATGAGATACTTAGTGATAGTTATGATGTGGCTATTACTATGTGATGCTAAGACATAACACTAAGACATAGTTATGGGATATAAGTCAACATTGTGATATAGTCAAAAGTCAATTATAAGATACTAAGTCATAGTTTTGAGATAGAAGGTCATAGTAATGACACAGTAAATCATAACAGAATCTCATTATCATGTGACCCAAAGTTATAAATACGATATTAGATTTAACTGAGATAGTATCTTATTATTATTAAATGGGATGTCATTATGAGATACTAATTCAATATTATGAGACAGAAAGTATTAATTATGATATATTAAGTCAATTATGAGATAAGTCATATGAGATAGATAGTCATATACTAATCATATTCTAATTTTAATTTTGAGCCAGAATCTCAGATGCTGTGTCATAATAATAAGATACTATTTCATGATCCTGAGATGTTGTTTTGTAATTATGATTTATAGTCTCATAATTATGACTTTGTATCCCATTATAATGAGATTTTCTCTCATAACTAGCAAGCCATACATATCGGAAACCTTATTATTACAACTTACTGAATGGCTGTATATTGGGGACATCTCCCTCTGGTCGCACTGCTATGGATGCACATGGCCAAGAGAAGAGGCTCCCGGGAGACGCTGTGTTTCTGGTAAGAGAGAGACGTTTGTTATTGTTATTGTTGTTGTGGTTGGTGTCAGATGAGCACATGTTGAACTGTGGGATATTTTGTGTGGGTTCTGTGTTTACCATGATGGCTGAAAGTGACCTGCCTGCTGTCCTGGCCACTTGCCGCTTGGTTCTCCCTTGCTGCCTGGTTTAATATAAGAGGATTTGTGCAATGTTTTCTGCAGTTAACTCTATGCTAAAGCCACAATTGTTTTTACAGAGAAAACCTGCTTCAGCTGATTTCTGGAAGGCACGCTTTCTGAAGCTTTGTGCAAACTGAAATATGTATCTGTTTCATTTCATATTTGTTAGGTTTTAACTCATGTTACTGTTATGACTTTTACACCACACGAGTTGGAACTGAGTGCCATGTGGATCTGGTAAACAGTAAATGGTCATTGTATGTAAATGTGGGGGTCAGCCAACACAGCATGATCACGTTATCAGGATGATCGGAACAGGACCCATTCACAATGTCAACTTTCTGCAGAATTAAAGAGTGTTTTAAACAGACTGGTCTGGTTTTGGTTCTTTAAGAGTTTGTTATCGCAGCAGAAAACACTGTTTTTCCACGACACAATCTAGATGGACTGTTAAATCCTCTATTCTGACTGGCTAACTACATTTAGTATTGTGACTCAGAACACTGAATCATGATTGCTTAGCTGTGTCCTGCAGTGTATTTGGCTACTTTAATCCCACATCCTGACTGGCAGACTTCTGCATTTGACTGGATCTCTGAACCCGATTCTAATTAGGTATCTGAACCAGGTAGTCTGATTGGCTTATTGAACCCTGCAATCTTACTGTCTTTATTAAATCTCACATTTAAACACTGACTTAATAAATGCTGAATTCTGCGTGATTAGATACTTGACTCCTGCAATCTGATTGGTTACTTAAAGCACATTCTTGCTCACTACCTCAGAAAACCATATTTGATTTTTGACCATAGTAGGACACTAAAGCACCTGGAGGCAACTAGTGCAGACCATGTGAACACACCCAACAAGGGACTACTTGAGATCATTCAAACACCCTAAGCACAGCACTACTAAAACTCTGGCTCCTCCCTTTGTACTTCCACTGGTCCACAGGTCGAGCCTAACCTAATCCTGGCCCTCCCATGTTATCAGATTTTCTTGTATTATAAATTATTGTATGATTTTTTGGTAGAAAAGGCTGCAGATTTTGGAAGCTGGTCTCAGTTAAGACAATAACTTACTGTCCACTAATGCAAATGCTACTCCACCAACCACAAGACATTCTATTCTCGGAACAAATGAAAGTCAAGGCTTATTCAGAAATGATGCACACGGAATGAGACCTATTCCATTGGATGTGGAAAAATGGTAATAGAATGAGCATGTCAGACCATTTATTTGAACTTGGCCTCGGAGGATTACGTTCATAAAATCTGGAATGCCTGGTAATAGTAACTTCAATTGGAATATGTGGGAAACTGTCGTTTCAGGCTAGATGCCATTGGTTCCGTGTTGAAATGATTGATTGGGCTGTTATCTTCAGTACTGGAATCACACATGTAGGGAGACACTATGAACACCATGATAATCAGATTTACGTGACTGTACAAAGATTGTAGAAAATGCTTTCATTTTAGGACATTATTAAAGATTTTTATAGATTTAACAGACACCAGCACACATTGTCTCTACAGCTGTAAAACTCATGTCCCTAGTATAAAAAAATTATATGAATATTTGATAATGACTAAACCAGCCATCAGATTTGATTGTGTTCAGACTGATTATCTCACTGTGCTGCCAGTTGCAACATTTGCTCATCCAATAGATTCCTGTGAAATCAAGGCTATTACTAGGGGCTTTGTCCACCTTCGTCCTGCAGTAACAGCCTCTGCTTGTTTGGGAAGGCTTCCAGATGTTGAAACATTGCTCTGTGGATTTGATTGCATTTGGCCACAAGAGCTTTAGTGAAATCAGGTACAGATGTTGGATGATTCTGGATTTTGGATCACAAACGCCACTCCAGCTCATCCCAAAGGTATAGGATGTAGCTTCATCACTCCAGACAACACAGTTCCACTGCTCCACAGCTTAGTGGCAGGGTGTGGGGGGGGTTAATTCTACACTACCTGACTCTTGGCATTGGGCACGATGATCTCAGGCTCATGTGCAGCTGCTCTAGAGCAGTGGTTGCCAGCCCTGGTCCCCCCACCCATCACGTTTCGGTGTTTTCCTGCCAAAGCACACCCACTCCATCTCAAGAAGGGTGTGTTAACCAGCTGATTAGTTGGATCAAGGCTGTTGGGAGCAGGCAAATCTCTAATATGCACATGCCATGGGGACCCATGACCAGGGTTATGGGCCACTTCTCTAGAGGGTTAGTTACAATCATACTTTTTTGGCAGTTTGGGTTATTATTAACTCCAAAAAATAATCACACTTGATTAATGTAATGCCAAAGTTCCAGAATTCCGGACACTAGCACTTGTTATTCAGATTTGCTTTAATCTGTTTAATCTGTTAATCTGATTCCTGGATCGCCATCTGATTCACAGTGTACGTCTAACATTTTGAACCTGGGGACAACACAATTATTAATTTAGTTTTCCAGGCTGGAGGCATGTCAGTGGACCATTTCCTTAAGAAATTACTCACGAATCTGAGGGAAGCCGGAAGGCTGTGTTTTTGACATTTTCATATGCTATAGCTAATAATAAACACAGATTCATGGGAAAAGTGTTTCCACCTGCTGAGCTTTTTTTGGTGTGCTCTACACGTCTGTGTATGCCAAGCTGTACAGTACTAATATATGTTCAGTTACAATTTACTGGAGTGAAATATTTCCATCTGAAAACCAAACTTCTTTTGGAAGCCAAAAGCTTCTTGCATCAGCCTCTGACCATGCACATTACACCGCAGCCAGCCGTTAGTCTTGGAAGGTCTCTGTGGCTTTTCTTTGGCCTCTCAACGTACTGGAATGTCTTGCGGTAACCTCAGTATCCTCTGTGTGATGGGAACATGAGAGCACACAGGTTTTCTTACTCTTCTTTTCCTATTCTGTGATGTGGTGCAACGGCAAATGGAGTCGCGGCAGGACGAAGCACATCATGAGGGCATTAAAAACGTCATACGGCAAATCTGTTGTCTTTTTTATTTATTAGAAATGAGGAGCTTTTACATGTCTGGTTAAAACTGAGACTCTCTGAACTCAGCAAATCAAGAGCTTTGTGGAATGCTAAAAGAGTACCCCCTCAAGCCCATTTCTTTTTGCTTATTAACCTTTATCACCTCAAGGCATCTGCAGAAGAAACCTGATCTTAAGTCAGCCGCCAAGCACCTTTTACGCTGGATCTCAGGCCCATTTCATTAAGACATGCCACAGGCATCAGCTTCTGGGATTCACACGGCAGCAATTTAGAAATCACTGTCAAGTGACAGCTACTATCTACACTTCATCATCTGCTCTCTCCCTTTTTTCCTCTAACTGGTGAACGCCTCCTAGCAACATCATGTCATGGTAACGAGCGTGTGTTGTAGCGTTGTAGGAATTTGTCTTTTACTCACCCAGAAAAATGTCTCTGATTGCATAACAGCTCATAATTAAGTGGATTAAGCGGCATTAAAAGGCATACTTCTCAACTGCCAAATGCACTCGCTACTCAGATAAACACAGACTATAAGTGGGATGATCCATTCTGAGAAAAATGCTAGAAACATAACAAGCAGGCCTCCAAGAGGACCTCAGTGCATTGACCACAGTCTAGTTCGAAACCTAACGTCAACTTCTGCCGAAGATTCATGGACCAGACGGGAAGGATGCTCTCCGGGTGTTTATTTGAGGAATTCCGCTAGACTTATGGGATGACCACACGAATGTAGTCCTATACACAAAGCCACCTGTTTCATCTTCGCCAGGCTTCTGGATCTAGCCTCCCTATGTCTGATTAAGTGAACATGGTTTAACCATTACTACTTCTGTCGTGTGCTGTCAGGAACTCTGAACCTAAAGAACTTTGTTTTCTCCGGTGTCCACGCTGCACCTTGGTAGCCTAAATTGTTCTCTGGCTCCAGTTAATGTAAACATGTACGCAGGAAACAGTGCCAGACAGTAGGGAGACCTTCTCTGCCCCTAAGGAGGTTGGAAAAACACACTTGATTGTTTCCCCTTAAGGTAAGCCATTCCTTAGCCCATATGGCATGATATGGAAAAGTCAGCACGTGACAGTGGATGCTGCAGCTCATTCAAAAAAGCACAGGCTATTTTTAAGCCCTACGACATGAGGTTAATGGAGTAATAGTCAAAAGTCCTATTAAATCAAGGAAGACTGATATTAAGAGGGGACATAGGTGGAGAGAGAATAAAGGCTTTGGAAGGCATGCAGACAAAAACGTGAAACAATATTGAATATCTTGCAGTGGAAAGCAGCAGTTTTGCTTCTATTTGTTTTTGTTTATAAGGACTCCAAGGACTATTGACAGGTAGAACGATATCAGAATTCAAAAGAAAAATGGTCCCACTGCTCCCCTCTGAGATATTGTGAGAAGGAATGTGGGCTTCTTTGGCCGAAGCCAAGTTGAACATTAAACATAGGGCCCCATGGCAATGCCTGTTGGACCTGGCCATAAAAAACTAATAGGAGAAACAGACTCCAGCAGGGTAGCATGTCATATTTCATCTCTGTCTTGCAATAACAAATACAGAAATACTGAACGACTAAGTAGATCAGATTATCAATCTATTTTCAGTCTCATGTACTAAATATACAAAAAGTGAAGATTTGTCAGTTTCATCTTTGTGTTTTTCCATTTCTTGGTATTATAAAAGATTACTTATGTTGACACTGATCAAAACACAGAGACTGAAATGGAGCGTACAAATGATTTTTTTTATTTATGTGGTTTCAGGTTTACTTATGCAGAGATAATGTAAGAAAACTGATACTAAGCATCAGATATAAAGGAGCATATTCTGGAGAACGATTATTGGTATTTGAACAGCAAAACAAACACACCCCTCCCTTCAGTGCTCCTCTAGAAACTCCAGCCCCCAAATTAATGGATGCACATTCCCCAGGCAAACAACACTTCCCGGTCCTACCCTTCATCTGTTGTATGGACAAATACCATGATGTAGCATTAGAGTGATCATCAACACAGCTGGTAATGTAACTGATGTCAGCTAGGATGTGGGTTAGCAAACTGTCACTACAATTGCTGCTGCTGCTGCTATGTTAACCAGTTGCTATTACAAACATTAGCAAACAGAAGAATACTGACCTAAAAATAAATGTCATCTGTCAAACAGCAACAGGGTGCATCTCTTTTCACAGGTTTCAAAGCTCCATGTGGCTAAAATCAGCTTTTTATTTGCCGGCTTCTGGGTTTTTCTGTTCTAACTTAAAAACCTGCTGCATGGTTACATTCTGGAGCCTCAGCTTCTTGTTGCCGTTTTCCTGATTCACCTTAAATGGTGAAGTAATTACATTCTGGTACCTCAGCTTCTATTTGTAATTTTCCAGATCCACCTTAACTAATGAGGCAGTAGCATTCTGGTACCTCAGCTTTTATTTGTAATTTTCCAGATCCACCTTAACTAATGAGGCAGTAGCATTCTGGTACCTCAGCTTCTTGTTGTAATTTTCCAGATCCACCTTAACTAATGAGGCAGTATCATTCTGGTACCTCAGCTTCTATTTGTAATTTTCCAGATCCACCTTAACTAATGAGGCAGTAGCATTCTGGTACCTCAGCTTCTATTTGTAATTTTCCAGATACACCTTAACTAATGAGACAGTAGCATTCTGGTACCTCAGCTTCTTGTTGTAATTTTCCAGATCCACCTTAACTGGTGAGGCAGTAGCATTCTGGTACCTCAGCTTCTTGTTGTAATCTTCCAGATCCACCTTAACTGGTGAGGCAGTAGCATTCTGGTACCTCAGCTTCTTGTTGTAATTTTCCAGATCCACCTTAAATGGTGCAGCAGTTACATTCTGGTACCTCAGCTTCTATTTGTAATTTTCCAGATCCACCTTAAAAGGTGCAGCAGTTACATTCTGGTACCTCAGCTTCTTGTTGTAATTTTCCAGGTACACCTTAAATGTAAGCAGTCTACCTGTCTCGCTTCTTGTTCTGTTCCCTGTCCTGTGCAAAAGCACTAACACCCCCTGCAGCTAATTGGTTGGAATAGTGTGTTTACCTCCCTTCAGATCCATGACTGTGTACTAACACTGGGTTTTCAGTGCACGCAGAATGAACAGGTAGCGGGCTGTTAGGAAATATCTACTGAACATGGCAAACAAGTGTACTGGATTGAAATCCTATAATGTAGCTGTAATTGCTACACAACAGCACTTTCACTACTATAGAATGGTCCAGCTTTGAACAAAATAAGGTTGTTAAAACTGTTTTAAGGATCTTTGGTTTGATGATGTTTTGTCTAACCTGAGATAGTAATACGGATGCACTTGTAAAGCTGCATCCAATCAGATATATGTAGAATTGTGTTTGTTCTGCCTGCCAAACACTGGAATGCATCATTCTTGTTAGAAGCAAGAGCTCAACTGATGTTTTATGTGTGGTATGATAACCGTTGTGCCAGATATGTGCATCATCAGTAGTTCATCATCCTGCAGTATCTTGGCAACTTTTTTTTGTTTCTCCACTGATTTAATGAGCTTGGAATCCATGTTCTAGGTTTTAGTACTTAGAGGAATGAGAAGGCACATGAAATTGAGGAGACCCTTCACAGGTATCTACTGAAACTTACTTACTATGGAGGGAGAAAGAAGCCCCCTAGAAAATGCCTCACGGGTAATGGTCCATTATGAAGGTACGGATGGGAACAAGAGAGGCCTGTTGCAACGGCTGTTGTAGATTTATGGGTTAACCCCCCAAACCCAACTGCCCTGTGGAAATTCATCTGAAAAAAAAAAACTTCCCAGAACCAAAACCCTGTGCAGTTTCAACCGTTCATGTTCAATTTGAAACTCTCTTTTTTCTCAAACTGTCTTCTGGTTGCTTTGGCAGTACCTCCTCTGCGGGCAAATACTTCGCGGTTGACTGAATCAACATTAATTTAATTATTAGCTCTGGTTCCTCAGCGAGACTCTTTAGTGTATGTATTGGTTTACAGAAGTGGATTTGTGGGTTGTGTTGAGACTGTACAATCTCCCCTGTGGATTTTGAAGGCTTTAACTGTATACTGTGTGGCATTTTAAAAGCTGCCATGTCTGAAAGAAATATCAAGGAACGATTCTTCTCCGTTTCCTTTAATGCAATCCAACTGGGTTTGAAACTAGAGACACACTCCAAGGAAAGGCTGACAGGAAACCCAACCCAAACAGTAGTATAACATTTTAAAGAAGAAATCCATTTTTACCTCAGTGTTTGATTGGAGTGATGATTTTTTCACCCAGTAAGGTATCATTAAAAAGTGACAGCATGTTTACTGAGCTGATTTTTGGAGATAAACTTGATTTGCAATTTTCCCCTAAACCTATTTGACCTGCTCTGCTGTAACTGATGGGTGGACTGTAAGTGTTTTTATTACAAAATGGAAGCATCTATGAACTGCAACAGCTCAGCCATGAAACGGTAGACCTCATGTGTCAAACACAAGGCCCACTGGGCCTATCAGTAGCACAATCCTATCCAAACAGCTGAGTCATTTTAGTTTTCTAATAATATTAACCTGCTGTGCTACAATTCCCAGCATGCACAAGCCCCCAATAACAACCTACGGGACAGCGGTTACACCACAAACAGATAAGATGCCAGGTATCTAGTTCAAGAAAATGGCCAGGCTTAAAAAGCCTTCCTCGTGGTGACAATCAAGGAGGTTTAATACTTATCTGTAGCCAATGCAGCCTAAAGTTGAGCTCATGCGCAAATTTGCTGTTTTAGTTTGAATGAACAAGGATTTGTTGGGATATTTTATCACATAAACATCAGCAGTTTTCTTTCCAGCAGTGATACTTTTCCACACCTCCAAACTTCAGTAGTAGGCATTCAGTGTATTGTCTCCTTCTCCGAAACACATTTAATGATAGTGTTGTTCTCAGAGCTATGGAAGTCCGAAAATAGTCCAGAGTCCTCTTTTATGTCTATTCCCGTTTCTCAGTAACAGCTTCTTAACAGTTACACATTCTTTTAGATCCCCCGTGGTTTTTTAACGCCTGATTTGGAAGCGTTTTTTTAAAACGTACTTTAACTTACCAGGAACACTAAGGAATACTAAAATATGTTTACTGATATGGGCAATTTTTATTGAGCTACCCATGTATCTCTCAGTATGGCGTCAGGCCACCATTCTTGCTGTCCGGTGATAATCCATCCCATGCATCTTAATATCCTCACCCAGTTCCTGTAGATTGTGCAGTATGGTGTTGATGACACCAGATTTTCTGGACAACAAACTGTTCATTTTGGTACCATGGTGGTCATCTCCACCAAGACAAAAGACTTGTCACTGAAGATGACCCATTGCCATTCTGAGTCACCCCATGACAATCTGGCACAACACCATTGCAGTGGCAAAGCTGATGTGGTGTTAACATGGTGTTGGCACTAACAGGGTAACTCATGGAGGGCACTACTGCTCGCTGCACCTCCACAATTATAGCTGTTGGGTTACTCTGCGTATCTCGGACTCGCAGGTATCCCAGATCCAAGTTTCATTCCCGTTGGTTGATTCCCTCTGGGATGAAACTATTTTTTTGATGATGAGTGAAAATGCACAGTTCTTTACATCACTTGCATATGTCTGCTATAAAGAACTGGGAATCATTCCTAAAGGAATGAAATTAAAGACAGCCCTGGTCATGTTTCATGTTTAGACCAAAGAGAACTGAGAATGAACTTGCACAGATTAATACATCAACTAACAGTCGCTTAATGATCTTGTCATGACATGATCCGGAGAAGGTCTCTTTTTTATTCATTGACTGTAGATTGTCACTGTAAATGGTGATTGTTGGCTGGGCACATAATTTGATTGGAATTTAAAGGCTTAGCTTCCACTTTCAACTCACAAAGAGTTCTTTATCCTGGCACTGTTGAAAAGAGAGAGGAGGAGGAGGTTACAGAAGTTATAGATCTGCTCAAGTAATCTAAGATCTCAGCTGGTGACATAAAAAAGAATAATGAAAGACAGTCTGTGCTTTAAAAATGGAACCAAATGTTTCTCAAATAGCTGGGTCTAAATGTATGCACATATCAGCACATACCTGACACTAAATAACTATTCTATTGTAACAGAAACTGAGGGCGGGGGTGTTATGTAGGTTCACAGAAGGAATTCTGGTATTCAGAGACAATGAATGGTCTAAATGAGGACACTTTTTCCAAGGTAAATCAGAAAACTGCCTTTTGCATTTGTCTCTCAACAAACCCAGTGAAGTTGAACAGCCTGACTTCTGACAGTTTTCTGTACATTGTACATTTCTGATTTATGTAAAGGCAACTGGTTCCTCCAAACAGGGCTTGTAGGTAATAGAGTAGCAACACATCTGTGGCAACTATGACATTTGCCTCTTGACACTGACCTTAGCATGTGACAGCATTTACCAGTGATCATGGACAACTTTCTCTGCTGAGAATTAACAGCTGAGAAAGATTTGGATATCTCCTCATATGACTTCAATGCACAATCTAACATCTGTTTCCTCTCTTCAAAGCGGAAGAATTATGACAGTAGGATACCCCGGATAGAAGTATACAGTATTAAGATCACTGGCAGTTTACAGTAGTGTTACCAGTGAAACTGCACATATCATCACATTTACTACATGGCCATTTGTGTCGTCTCAGGGCTCCTGGAAACCCCACACTTCTGAATGCTTTGACTGAGCTGAAGATTGAATCAGCTGAAGAGTGAGCTTGTCCCCTTTGAACCTTTGATTGCAATTAAGCTCTGCTTGTTTTCCACCATTGCTGTCCGTATTTGACGTATGACCCTGTCACTCACGTTGTTTGAGCCTCTTCACTGTTATTTTCTCTCATTAGTGGCTTTAGGACCTGCAGCAAGAGGTTACATTCTTGTCTTATTTGCCCGCTAACGCCAAGTTCATTTTAACAGCATTCCACAGCAGGTTCTCATACTCACTCGCTTAGACTTCAGAAATGTCACTATGGGTTCCTCAGAACCTCTATGAGGCCAGGTTGAAAGCTTTAGCTTCCAGTAATACTAAACTGATGTGCCAAGATTAGGATTTAACATAATTCACTCTTTCCATCAGTCGTAGCCTAAATCATTTGTCAGTACTGCACAGGAATAACAGCCCTTTTAAGCAGATTGAGTTACTGAAATAGACATACTGCCCTGGCCATAATAACTACACATATTTCATAAACATTGTCAAGAACTGACCTTAAACGATCAAAAGCTATACATTTCTTGTCTAGAGGTCTCAAAAGAAACCATGTGCTTAACCTCATGGCAGCATACAACCAGTCATTTATCATCCACATGTTTGATGCAGGAGTGAAATATAACAATAACTATATATTTTAATTTTGACTTTTATAATGGAAAAAAACCCTGTTTGTTTTAAAGCAATAGCAATAAATATATATTTTATGCCCATAATTATAAGGAGGTATTTTAACTCATTCACTAAACATTTTATCATTAACATACTTTGTATCTAAGATTGTGGCCATTATAGCTAGGGAAAAGGAAAGTTATGAAATATAGAAACACTCAAAAAACACAACAGTCAAATAAACATAATGGTAAATTAGTCCCATATTAGTGATGCATGCTGTTATTTATCACATCTGGACAAAATTACTGCAGATGCATTGCATCATCTTAGTGGCTTATTAGCGTATCTGAAACAATATGTGTGCTTTTATATACTCTGTAATTGTAAGATCATTTTCTGATTTCGGCAGTTCCGCTGTTATTCAAAAGATCATGTAAATGGAATTTCCACAATTTCTCATACTGGATTAAAGCGGATTTACAAATCAGTTGACATCTGTTTTTTAGCCTAGCAGGTTATCCAGTGTCCAGTATTTTTTGTTTTCTGTGTCTATGTATGTGCAGAAACAAAACCGGGAGGTCTGGACGTAAATGGACATAGATTACATAATTCATGCACAATTTGGAATAAGAAAGCCTGGCCTCGCAGGAGCCTGTGTGTTTCATCATGGATAAGTGGTGTTTTTAGGTATTTATGTTAGATTGCTAATAATCGTGTGGCAGCATGGTGGTGCATTTGGTCGAGCAGCTAGAAGAGGACTGGGTTCAATTCCTGGCTGGGGCAGCCGTGATCCTTTCTATGTGGAGTTTACAAATTCTCCCCGTGTCTGTGTGGGCCTCCCACAGCCCAAAGAACCCCTGTGTGTGTGCAAATGGGTCTGCCCTGCGATAGACTGGTGGCCTGTCATGCTTTCTGCCTAATGTGTTCTGGGATAGGCTCAAGCACACTCCACGACGAAGACACGAAGAGCCAAAATTACTAATGTCTGCTAGCACCTTAATGTTGTACTTGAGTTACAGTAGAAATACCCAGGGTAAAATATTTAGCCAGTAAAGTACTAAAGTATTTGCCTTCAAATGTACTTAAGTATAAAGAGTAGAAGTAGCGTGATTTATTATGCTTCTAATGTCCTATTATAATTTCTAGAACAAGACTCTTTATCAATCTCTTTATCGATGAAGAGACTCTAGTGGCACTCTCTGTCCACCAGTCTTCTAATAGAAGGTCATTAATTAGTCTGACAGTGATGTCTATTCAAATAATCATAAGTACAAAACACTGAAGGAGAACAGTCTACGTTAGGTAGAACCAAGTTCTGTCCAACAGGTCAAAACAAGCTCAAAACAAAGCGTGCTGTACCATAATTGGCAGGCTTGCTTCACGCTTCTTTCGTTTTGACACGTTTGTATGCACAGATGAACCAAAAGGAAGGACAGATTTGGCCATAATGTAGTGGAGTAAACAGTAAGATGTTAGATTTTGATATGTAGTGGAGAAAAAAGTCCCCCAGAACGAACTACTTGAAATTTACTTCATTACTGTCCACCACTTTTCATATTTAATTTATTCATTTATTAATATCTTTTAATTAATATTTTTATACATTTTCTGCAGTTTCTAAGTATTTAAATTGTCATGTAAACAGCGTAATCTGATTTCTTAAACAGGGTTAGGGCCCAATCTGATAATAAGGTATACTTTTCTGCTGCGTTCACATGTGTGCAGTAGATGGATGACAGCAAACTGGAAATTCCATTGTTTTCAATGGAGCTCAGATGAAATGTTCTGCCACTGGAAGCAAAAACATTACACAGATTGTGGTGGTGAGTAGAAGCCACCATCAAGAGATCAACTTATCCTGTCAATCGCAGCAGGGAAATAAACCAGATGTTAATATAGCTTTGGGAACCATCAATGCCAAACATGTTGTTGTTGGAAGTTCAGATGAGCGGGGAATTATACAACAAAAATAACAATATTATACAACAAAAATAATAAAGTACAGAGCGTACTTCTAAATAAACAGTCTACTGATAAAGCGCTCCTCCTGATAATCATTCATTTTTACTGGTACAGTGTTTGAGTGCTTTCATGCTCCTGTTGGCCTCAGTGTTTTTTTAATGCAAATGTGAACACAGCTTTATTCTGATTTGTTATGGATTTCTCAGTCAGTGCATATGTGAAAGAAGCATTAACTCACTGATAGTGGGGTACCAATGGTGAAACCATCTACATTGATGAAATGATGATAGATAATATATGTTCATACACTAAAAGGTGTACATATTACACCTATAGGAGCTTTTGTGACATCCCGTGCTAAACTCATAGGCAGTAATATGAAGCAGTTTCCCCCCTTTCAGCTATAACAGCTTGCACTGTTAGTGTGAAGTCAGGCACTGATGTTGTATGAGAGCGCCTAGCTCACCATCTCCGTTGTTGTTAACTGAAAAGGTGTTTGATGGGGGTTGAGGTGAGGTTGTGGGCCAGTCAAGTTTTTCCACACTAAACCTACCCAACTATGCCTTTATAGACTTTGCATTGTGCACTGGAGCACAGGCATTCTGCAACAAAGGAGGGCCTTCCCCGAACCTTTCCCACAAAATTAGGAGCATACAATAGACCTATATGCTTTTGTATGCTGAAGCATTAAGATTTCTCCTCACTGGAACTAAGGGGCATTGGGCCAATTGCCGACAAACAACCCTATAGCATTATCTCTCTTCCACCAAACTTTAGGCAGGTAACGCACTGTTGTTTGCCAAACCCTTTGTACATCAGGCTGCCAGATAGGAAGTGTTATTCATCTCTCCACAGAACATGTTTCCACTGCTCCAGAATCCAGTGGTGACGTGTTGTAGAGCACTCCATCTGACGCTTGGCATTGTGCTTGGCGATTTAAGGCTTGCATGCAGCTGCTCTGCTTTTGTGCTGATGTTAATGCCAGAGGAGGTTTGGAACTGCAGTTATTGAGTCAGCAGAGCATTGGCGACTTTCACGCTCTATGCTCCTCAGCACTCAGTGACCCCGCTCTGTAACTTCATGTGCCACTTTGTGGCTGAGTTGATGTGGTTTCTAAATGTTTCCGCTTTCAATAATACCACTCACAGTTGACCTTGGAATATCAAAGAGGAAAGAAATTTCACAAACTGACATGTGGGATCCTATTACAGCAACACACGCTCTTTAGAACAATCCATTCTTTCATAAATGTTTGCAACGGCAGACTGCAGATGCTTGTTTTTACGCACCTGTGGCAATGAATAAGAGGTGTGTCCATAATGTATTTTTAGTAAGTATTTTTTGTTTAAAAAGCTGCAACATGAGTTTTACATTACATTTACATTTTATTCTGTGAGTTTATTGGCAGGTTTCAAAGCACAAATCCAGTTACTGTCTGACTCAGGTAGACCTGAAGTTACTGTCCACATGTCAATGCATGTACATTTCTGATTAATATTGGATTAATAAGTGCTTAATGAACATTGATGGTGAAGCGGGTCAAATCAGTTTTAGCCAATTTGTAAAGAAAACTAGAAAAGTGCATTTTCTAGAGATGTGAAGTGATTCCTGCTAGGCTGTGCTTGCTATGGGAGAAATGAGGGATGAATAAATAACACATAGAGTGCATGTCAGTATAGGTAGTGAAGACATCCAGTTTGTTGCCTGTCGGTTAAAGGAAACAATATAGTGTGGTTTGCGGCCAAATGGGACTCTAGGGGAGAAACGAGAGATGGAAAAAAGAGACAAACAGATGAGTGCGAGTCAGACCCACACTGAATTTGTGCTCTGGAGTCTGCCCTAAAAATAGTGTAAGCGAAATTGTGTCTCTTGGTTGTGCAGAAGCACAATGGATGGGCGTGTACTATTCTACCCCTTACATTTCCAAAAAACTATGAGTTATAAAATACCAAATAGTAACATTTCTGGCCCAAATCTGGCCAACATTCCTTATTTTCATACTTGCCACATGGATTGATGGTACTTGGGTGAACCATTCCTGGTTGCAAGATTTGGGCTACATATGCACCACATTAGGGCCACGCCTTAGCAACTCTGCCATATCTGTGCCAGAAGTGGACCAGATGTGTTTTGGGACAAGTGGGCCAAACGAATGTTTTAAATATCTGAGCCACCTTTGGATCTCTTCAAATTGTGCCAGTGCCAACAGTGGGCCAGCAGGGCCATAGCTCTGCCAGGTATAGCCCACATCTGCATATTCTCTGGGTGTATATAAGCACATTGTTTCCGATTAAACCAACATTCCAGAGTTGGAATGAGAAGAAGAAGAAGAAGAAGAAGAAGAAGAAGAAGAAGAAAAGGTAGACGTCGAAGAAGAAGAAGACCATAACAAGTTGCCAGCTGCTGAGTTTAAACAAAACCAGACTTACCTTATCTACCAGAACACTCAGTGGTCCAGGAGTGCAGTATATGACATATGTTCACAGTACGGTTTATTTTACTACATTGGTTGTAGAGCGACTATAGCCGCCCTCAATGGAGTCTTTAACAACTTAGCTCAGCCAATCAGATTTTAGGGTCAGAAATCACCTGGACCGTTTCTAATAAGCAGAAACCCCGTTTCAACCCTCTACATACAGGAAACACTCTCAACGTCTCAGATGACCGTTGGTCCAGGCCCCGCCCCCCTCGCGGGGGTTTCACCGGTATTTATCACGGCTCGAGCAGCGCGAGCTCCCGGAGCAGCAGTGGAGAAAGCTCTGAGGGAAGCAGCGGAAAGATGAAGCCTCTGACTTTACTGGCGTTAGCGGTCACTTTAACCGCCTCCGTGATTGCGGCGAAGTCTCCGTATCAGTCAGTTCTTCAGCACAGCAGGATAAGAGGACGGCAACATGGGTGAGGACGCCGCAGCGGACAGTCTGAGGCTGCAAACGCCGTTATGTTTACTGTATTTTGGTGAAGTAGATAACCACAGTAGGGCTCTTTGTTGGTCGGGCTTATTTATCTGCTCGCTGAATCAAAGTTTTAGATTTAGCTACCAGACGTTTTCCAGATGTTTGAGGTCAGTCAGAAGTTCATGTGTCTGGTTCTGCAGGGACTCTACTGGGTCCTGTTATACTGGAGTGAACAGGTTCAGAGTAAACCCGGTGTACTGACGACTTCTAACGCTTTGTCGATTACAGCCCCAACATGTGTGCGATGCAGAAGATCCCCGGGACAGATAAGAAGTACTTCACTAACTGTAAGCAGTGGTACCAGCGCAAAATCTGCGGCAAACCAACGTGAGTCAACACACATACTGCTTTGTGCAAAGTCAGTATCCGTTTGTAGAGACCCTGCATCACTCCATACAGTTAATAAGGGGATTTTGCACTGTTAACCCGTTCGTGTCCATCTGTGAAGCTGTAAATCTTTATTTGGTCCATATGTTCTTGCCTGAGTACAAATCTAAAGGCTTTTTTAGCTCAAAGTGATCAAACCACATGGTAAAAATAAGTTTTTATCATTTAATTGATCATTTAATTATATACTGTAAAAAGTGCAACCTATCAAAATGTATTTTATAGCACTTACATTTGTTTTCCTCAACACAAAAAATTACTTTACATGAGAGAATTGTTCATATAAAGTGGATTTTTTAAGATTTATTAAACCTTCTAAAAAATTAGTAAGCTTGTAAAAAAAGTAGTTTTTTTTTTTTTGTTCGACCAACAATGCACTTTTTACAGTGTATCTTTGGCTATGTAAAGTTGCGGATGTTAAACAAACTAATAGAAAATCCAAATCGGGTTGTAAAAAAGTACAAGCATTGGCACTTTCAGATGTTCATCCACTGTTGATTTTATTACCTCACCAATCTGTCTTCACTGTAAAAAGCGCAACCTAAAATATCACTTCAGTTTGTTACAAGCAGTTGAATAAGTCAATTCAAAAAATCACTTTGATTGGGAAGATCGTTTATATAAAGTCATTTTTAGGTTAAATAAGCCTAATTAATTTGCTTGTAACAATTAAGTTAATGTTTTTATGTTGTACCAACGAACCAACTGAATGGGTAAAGCAGTCACAGCTAAACCTGTTTGGCTTTTCATTCTGCTTTTGGGTTGCATGCTCCATGCTCCAAGTCTAACAGTATTCAGGGTATTCAGGCTATTCGTTGACATGTGTCTCATATAAGAGATATTATGTCACTGACTGGAAGATGTGTGGAATTTCGTAGTCCATATAAAAGAGAGCCTACTGTCTGCCTATGTGGAATCTTTTGGGTTTTGGCATCTTAAAGTCTTTCTGCCAGTCATTTCACCGTCCTGGAAAAAGGTATCATTGGTAAAGTTAAAGGCAGTGAGACTGAAGTGCAAGACATGCAGTTTAGGAAGGGCGTTAGGTTTTAGGCTTCGCACTTTGTAGGTCTTAACCTAAAATCACTCACCTTGAAACAAAAAATGCAGTGTGGTCTGTACCGATAGCTATGCTTTTTGTTAAGTGACTTTTTACTTTAACATAATCACCGGCTTGGTCGGCTACAGAGGAGGAAAGGTCATGAAAAGAGTTAGTAATGTTAGTAAATCATTACCCCATGGGAGACACATTCCTTGGCCATGCAGGGGCACCATACACATCACTGCTTAGGTATTTACCCTGAATCACAACAGCACAAATATATGGCAAAAGTGCTAATTGGACTTAAGCTGGACTGCTTGAAAGAAAGCCCACTTATTGGGATTATTTGTGACTTAGTGGCTACTACTATTACTTTATGAGCTTTTGCAAATGTTGCACATTTTATTTGTGAAATTTATGGCACACATGCCTGTCTCTGTAGTTACTGAGCCCTTATAACAAACCATTCAAACAAAATCTCTCTTCATATCCAAATGTCTCACATCTGATTGAAATTCCCAGCTGCAATTTGAAACAGTTCACCACATGCTTTGTTGATTTCCCACATCAGTTAGTTGCCGCCCAAGGAACAATGGTGATAATAGTTAGCAGATGAGCTGTGTGGAACCCTTAGCCTCAGGAGGAGAAAGTTCCTATTACTGCTTGAGTCTGAGCATTATGTGTTCCTGGAGGACGGAAACTTCTTTCAGAATCATAAGTAAATGCAAATAAGTCTTTCCTTCAATATAGTATTTCACTGGGCACCTCAGGCAGAAGATTCTGGATGGTACTCCATGATTCTTTCACATTTGTGAGCTGCCAGGTCATACCTGATTCAACACAAGGCTTGATAATTAGCTGAGGCTGAACTGCCATCACTTTGCACACTACTTTTAATAAACACTGTAGTGCTTTTGGGAGTTATGTCAGGACTGAGACACTGAAAGTGCATGCTCATTTCCATATTTTTGACTCAGCTTGATTAGTCTATTAGCCATCTACATCTTTTTTCATATGAAAAGTCAGTCAAATCTAAATGTAAGCCATCAAAGGTAAGTTGTTCAATGAACATTGAGTATGCTGTGTCAATATCTGTGATGGATATAAGAATTATGCATAAGTCTATTATTTACTTTTTAACCCGACTCCTTGCCAAATCAAATCATTGCCAAGTGGTAATATACAGTAAGGGAATCAACTGTGAATAGCAAAGCACTATCAGTTTGGATTATCTGCAGAATGTTGACATATGGCTGCTGTTGGACCAAAACCTAATTTCTGCAAAATGCTAACTTTGTAGGAGACAGGGGAAATGGCATTACCATTCCTCATATATACACAATGCAAGTTATGTCAAAAGCTGAAAAAACAAGTGAAAGTGAAATACAGGGTTTTGTTCTGACAGCAGCACGGTTCTTCCTTAAAGGCAACTACAAAATTTAAATCAATTTTGATTTTGTTTTTCTTTGCATAGAAAAATAAACTAATGCTGACTTGTGTTTCTCCAAAGTACTAGTAGTAGGTGTATTTGTGAAATCTATATATTTTGTTATCCACTGGCCTCGTCTAATTTAAAGGTTTTTATTTTTATGACTTAAAGACTTATTTTAATGGAAGCTGACAGAATTTGTGTTTATGAGTTGAGCTTAGCCTATGCTCATAATGGCTTCCATGTGTCTCCTAATGGTGGCTTTCAGTCTTAGTAGGGTTAAATCATTGACAAATCTGATTGCCCCTCTGTGTATCTGTTGCGCCGCAGGCCTGGAGACTGCTAAGACTAAGGCTAAGACTGCTGTTAGGTCCCCACAGAAGCTCTCTTTGATTGACTTAATGTTCCCACAGGGGGAAAGGTGTTATTGGTTACTGGCCTGGACATTCCTTAGACATGTATATCGGGGCAGAAGGGGAACCACATGTGCAGAGTGTTACATGCACGGAGACGTTTTATAACAGCACTGCATCTTTCTTACTGCTTGTAACTAAGAGTTAAACGACCATTTGATGGCAAAGCAAGACTTGTTTTATTCATCTTGTCGTCTCTAAACAGTGTTTCTTTCATAGCGAATCCCATGAAGCATGAGAGGAAGTGAGACTAGCTGTGGGCACTTGGATGTTTTTAGGAAATGACTGAACTTTAGCAAGTTCTGTCGAGGGTCTAATATCCCCCAAACACACACAAATCATTCACGAGTAACTGAGGAGTTTTCCACCCCTAGTCTCACGACTGTGTGAAGTCTGTAGAGACCGGCTGTGAAAGGACACAACCCGGCTTGTGAAAACAGGAATCTAGGCTATCAGCTTGAATGCAAGTTGATTTACAGAAACCCCTTTTGGGGCTGAGAAGTTTGGGGGGTTGTGGGCATTTTGCAGGAACAATTGTGGCCTTTGTAAGGGTGGTTGTTTCCAGGTCACTTGGGGAGAGACCATAAGGTTTCTCTACACAGGAACCTTCTAATACCCTCTGCTGAGCCACACATTGGCTTTGGACTTTGTTACTAAGTAAACCATGGCTATGATTCTGCATCAGGGCAATGTTAAGGACTATACATGCAGACCTACTGGATCACTTTGTATATTTCCTGGTAGCATCAATCTTTGGGTCCTTTCAATGTTTTTCTCACTATGGGAGTCCTTAATATGAATTATTATGCTTTTAAACCAAGTATTGAATAAACACAGACCTTTATTTAGTCTTGTTTAGGGAACTATTGAAACTCTGCAAAAAGTTACTATGGGAATTATTCCATTATAGGAACTGATACTTCTAGCTAGAACTGGACACAGTGTGTTGAATACAGTAAAGATTTCAACATCACCCTACATCTCTGGAGCCTTGTGCAATTTTGCACTTCTGGTGAACAGCTTGCCACACCACTTGGAAATTCAATGTACACAGTACTTAAATTATGCAGCCTTGCTGTTTATTTTGTCAGAAATCCATGGCTACCATCTTTGTTTATGCTGGCTTAGAACAAATAAGAGTTGAGTTACCATCTGTTTTGATAATCAGTTCAGTCTGCTTTTTTAGTTCTCTGTGTTTTACAAGTGTACCCCATTCCTGAATATCAGGATTCTCCTCTTTGTTTGGCTTGGCTTTCTTTATTTTCTTTATTGGAGATTACTTACATTAATATTGGCATTTAAAAATGTTGCATAATTTAGGAAGTGGAATCAAAATAAAAATGTTCAATACAGGGAAAAAATGGAAATGTGTCTCACAGTATAGAGGCTAAAAGGGAATTATTCACACTACAAACTGAGAATTCACACAATAATATCAATAAATTGGAATATGCAACCCTTACGGATGATTTTTACATACTGTTTATTTAATAATAGATTAATATATTGAACACCTGGACAATATCTGTGAAGAGACTCTAGATATCAAACTGCTGAATAGGCTGGGCAATATGACAATGTATTGTCATCGTGATAAACACAAATAGTTATGTTTATTGTTTTTGATAGTATTTTAAGATGTAGCACTAGCACTGGTTGTTTTTTCTCTGTTCCAACAGACAATTGAATAAATAAATAATGTGATCTATGGTGTATTTAAATTTTTTGAGCTATCATAATATTATATTTTGCTAAATCGCCCATTTCTACTGCTGAGTAATTTCAGTTAGTGTTAGTTCATGAAAAATGTATCAGGCTTATAAACTCAGTGTTGCAGGGTAATGATGATATTGATCTGTAGAAATAAGCTAACCCAGTGTTCCATAACAATATCCAGTAGCCCTTTGCACCTTTGCTTGGCAGTTCCTAAGAATGTCTCTTTTGTTTGTATTGGCAGCAGCTGTTATTTCAGTATGGGTCCCTTAGCACCTTCTCTGGAGTTTCCTCTGGCCGGTGATGTGTCTCTGGATTCTTTTTAAGGAAATGAGATTTTATGTCCTTCTGTGGCCAACTCAAGCCCAGAGGAGATTTATTATGGAAATGCATGTATCTAGAAGGAAACAAAGTGGACTGGTACAGTTTGCCTTGGGGTGTGCTGTTTACAGTCCAAAGAATTGCAGCTGGTCTGGCACTGTGGCTCCAGATAGGCCTGTCACCATCATGAGATCTTAGCTGACAATTTATAAATACTAGTATATTAGTGTTAAAGTTAATAATATAAGTACATGTAAATAAATAAATAATATATTAAAAAAAAATATTTTGCTTCTTCTATATGGGATTATTAAGATTTTACTTATCAAATGCAATTAACTAAAATAATCGTGGCCAGGTACATGACAGACCAAGATGCAGAACTCTCTGTTTGATAAAGAACGTAGGTTACTTTTCTCGCAGCATATGTGTATTCAACAGCTTTCTGTATGTGAAAAATGAGTAGCTGGGCTCTTTTACTTTGGCCAGTTTGTTTTAAATGGTAATAAAATGATCACTTAACTAGCAGGTATGTGATTCACCATGTCTGATTAAAAGGTATTATTCTTCAGGATGTAAAAATATATAAAATGTATAAATCTGCAATTTAACAGTGCACTGGTTGGGTTATGGACCCACTTAAAGGCTTACACAGTGATCTCTTTGCAGAATCCAGCAGTTTATATATGATTACTTTTATATTCCCAAATTAAAAATTGATCTGCTTTGCAGTGTGATCACCTACGAATGCTGCCCTGGTTATGAAAAGGTGGTCGGAGAAAAGGGCTGTCCTGCAGGTATAAATAACACATTCATCAATGTTTTGCATCAAAGTTTATCCATAACACATTAACTGAGGTTGCTTTCTTGATCTCCTTTAGCTCTACCTTTAGTGAATATCTACAACACTCTTGGTGTGGTTGGAGCCACTACCACTAAGATGTACTCTGAGAGAGCTAATCTGCAGGAGGAGATCGAAGGTCCTGGCAGTTTCACATTCTTTGCCCCCAGCAATGAAGCCTGGGCTGCCCTTCCAACTGTGAGCACTGCAACCACCTGAAACACTTTATACTGGTTGTTATCAGGCAGTACATCAGTACTTTTCTTGGGGGAGGGGGTCACTGTAATTAAGATAAACGTCTTAATATTATGCTCTCTCATTCATATAGGAAATTCTAGATGCTTTGGTGAGCAACGTCAACATTGAGCTCCTCAATGCATTGCACTACCACATGGTCAACAAACGTTTGACTTCAGAAGACCTCAAGCATGGTTCCTCATTCCCCTCCATGTATCAAGACTTTGATGTTCATATCCAACATTACCCCAGTGGAGTAAGTGATTTCTGGCCTAGGACGTCAACCCACAGCTATGTCTAACAACAGAAAGCACCAGGAGCTATGTTTATATTAGTGTCTCTGCAGCTATGCTGTTTATTTCATCTCTGTTTAGCCTGGGATACTTCTCATTGTTCTATGGAGTCTGTGTCAACCGGCTAAGCCTTAATTTAACCCACAGCAGAAGGAAAATCACGGACATTCACCTAACACTTGTTGTGAAACTTTATTTTTGCAGATTGTGACAGTGAATTGTGCAAGACTGGTGAAGACAGACCAGCATGCCACTAATGGAATTGTGCATGTTGTCGACAGAGTCATCACAGCTATCACTAATAATGTCCACTCCTTCCTCGAAACTGAAGATGAGTTGGAATCACTACAGGTAGGACAAAAACTGTTGATGTTTCAGTTTAGCAGATAACTGAGCTAGTAAATATTTACCTGAATGTGTTAAAACAAGCAGTTCTAACTTCTGAGGGTGTGCCATGTTTATCTGTTTGTTTTTTATTGTCTTTTTTCTCCTTGCCTTTCTTTTAGACTGCTATTGCAGCTGCTGGTCTTACTGCTATGTTGGAAAATGAGGGTTCCTACACAATCTTTGCTCCAACCAATGAGGCCTTTAGGAAGATTCCCCAAGAAATGCTGGATAGAATCTTGGGAGACCCTGTAGCTCTTAAAGGTAACTCTGAATATACACACACATATATATGTATATATATATATATATATATATATATATATATATATATATATATATATATATATATATATATATATATATATATAGACTGAGGAACCACATTCTGATTGATATTTATTGATATATATATATATATATATATATATATATATATATATATATATATATATATATATATATATATATATATATAATGTATGTATAATGCTCCAAGTTATAACGAGGGACAACAGAAAAAAACAGCATTTGCATATCCAGATATCAAACATGATAGTGGTCTTAGCAAACCTGGTCATCATTACATCTGTCACCCATAGATCTGCTGAACTACCACATCCTCAAGAACCTGCACTGCTCTGAGTCCATTGTGGCCGGAACACCTCTGGAAACTCTCCAGGGCACAGTGCTGGAGGTGGGCTGTGATGGAAATGAGATGACCCTCAATGGCAAAGCCATTGTTACAGAAAAGGACAAGCTTGGCACCAATGGAGTCGTCCATTACATTAATGAACTTCTCATCCCTGACTCAGGTCATTCATCACTTAAAGAATACAGTTTCATTCTGGTGTTCTCAGTCATGTCATATTAGTGAAAACATTTTCTTTTTCTTCTTATAGCTAAGACCCTTAAGGAACTTGCTGAGGGGTCTCCTCAGGTATCCACAGCTACAAAGCTTTTCCTAGATGCTGGTCTTGGCCCTCATCTTACTGGTTCAGAGGCAGTGACACTTATAGCACCTCAAAATGATGCTTTCAAAGGTGGGAGTACCTAAAAGTTCTTTCTCAGTTACACTTATAACATGTCGAAAAGGCTTAGAGTTTTGCTTATTATGAAACTTCCACACAGGCAGCGTGACTTTGACTCCTGCTTTGAGAAAAGGACTGAGGAACCACATTCTGAAAAACAAGTTCTCCTCAAAGAGTTTGTACCATGGACAGGAGCTGGAAACCCTCGGAGGAAATAAACTTAGAGTGTTTGTGTACAGAAACGTAAGTTCCTCTTACCACCACATTTTACCACAGACCTAGAGAAACAGTGGATGAATTACAGAGAAGAGAAAAGTCAAATAAATACTGAAGGAATTTACGAAATCTGTATTTAAAATCTTCATTTAGGAAGATGAAGAAAAGACTTGAAAAAGAACCTTCCCCTCCTACGTATATGTCCTCTCAATACTGTATTTCATAATGAAAAATTATTATGAGATTTTATTGAATGCATTAGAAAAAAGGCTGTGGTATTGTGGCTAGACTTCTTCTTTGTAGAGGCATGTAGTTTATGATCATTTTTAATTTTTTAAATGACAGGTTTACAGTACGTAAGGGAATTTTCCTATATCACTCTAAGTCTGAAGAATGAGATGAGAAGCAGCAAACCCCAGACTACCTATAATTATCGTACTGGTTATGTGTCTTTAATTTCCACTCCTGTTCATAATACTGGTGATGTATCTAAAGCTTTTGAACTCTCGCATTTCTACGGCGTAATGGAAATCACAGACCACCGGAAACCTCTCCTCTGGATCACCCTAACGTTTTCCACAGCCCACTTGCACACTATCCATCTTCCAAGAGAACACAGTCCTGAATCAGCATCCCTGATGGCAATAGCAAACCACCCTAAACTGTTGCTATGTGCTTTGCAGAACCTTTGCATTGAGAATGCCTGCATCGCTGGCCACGACAAAAACGGACGGTATGCCACCATGTTCACCGTGGATAAGGTCCTGGCTCCTCCCATGGGCACCGTCATGGACGTTCTGAAGGCTGATAGTCGTTTCAGGTGATGATCTGATAATCCTATGCTAATGAATAATTTCACAGTCATATGAATTGGGTCTCAGATACAATTTGAATATGAAAGCTATAATCCCCAGACATAAATTACATCACCTCACAGATGCTGCTAGATTTTAAGTTGATAGTTTGCATTCAGTAATTGTTTCTGAAGCTTCAAAACTCTATAAAACCCACAGGGGAAAATTCCCTGAAAAGGGTGTAATGGTTTTACCAGCTTAGTAAGGCTGAAAGAGTATATGCAGCTGTTCTCCTCCCCACCCACATTCAAAGACCTCAGTGTCAGTCCTCTTAGCACTGTTCCATAGTGATCATTAACAAGCTCCAACATGAAGCTGAGAGTTGCACACAATGTGATAAAATAGGTGGAGACTGGCCTGTCAGTCCAGCTGACTCCTCAGTATGCTCACTTCGTAATGTAGGCATGTTTCCTCTCGTCTAATGCTCCAAATTCAATTCATGAAAGCCTGACTAATTACCTCATGAGTCGAGTCGGGAGTGTTTAGTGAGGCAGAACTCTGTGGTTTGCAGATGCCCTGGCCTGCAAGTACTGGAGTCTGACACTGTTTTAACCAATTTTCTTCCCCACAGCATATTAGTTGACAACATTCAGAAAGCAGGCTTGACTGAGTTGCTGAACAAAAAAGGGGCCTACACCATCTTTGCTCCCACCAATGACGCATTCCGTGCCATGGCCCCAGCTGACCTCAACAAACTTATGAGTACTATGTTTTTCCTAAGCTATAAAGCTTCAACACACACACACACACACACACACACACACACACACACACACACACACATTTATACATATATAAGTATATACTTGGTTTTAATGCCTGCTCTTGCCATGCTTTGTTCAGGAGATCCCAGGGAACTGACCCAAGTTCTGAAGTACCACATAGGTGATGAGTTTCTCATTAGTGGTGGAGTGACATCTCATGTTAGAGTGAAACCACTCTCAGGAGATAAACTGGAGCTAGGCATGGTGAGACCCCAAAGTTGATTACACCACATGTTGTCATAGCTCTCATTAAAGGGTCCTTCTTTGCCCTGCAGGAGACTTCTGGGGGACTATTTTAGCACACACTATAATGTTTTTGTGCCATTAAAAAAAAAACTTCTATTTTTTTTCTATTTTCTAGGGTTAGGGTTAGGTTTTACTACTACTAGTTTACTTATTTATATTTACATTTAAGGCATTGAGCAGACGCTCTTATCCAGAGCGACTTACAACCGTGCTTAGTGTTCCTTATTCCGTGCTTAGTGTTCCTTATACTTATTGTATACTAAAAGAGTCTGTCAAAAAAAAATGCAGCCCTACATTCTCCAGCATTTAAATTACCAGAGAACATGAATGTGCATGATTTCATGGAAAAAAAATTACTGTGTTCTTTGGATATGTTGCTATATTTGCTATTGTTCCTGGGATGTTAATGCTGTACAGTCCTGTAAATGTACAGTTTTACTAGTAATTAAGCTGCCCCCAACTTTGTACAACACCTTTATCCTAGATCTCCTGACAGCAAATATTTGTGTTTGAGTAATGTTTTTTGTGTATACATTCTTTGTATAACTGGAGTTGGCATAATTATTTTTATAGATCATGGCAAATTCCAATTGGCTTGTTTTCTCTTTCTAGCGGAACGCCACTATGTACGTCAACAGGGTACCCGTTATTGATGCTGACATGATGGCTACTAATGGAGTTGTGCATGCTGTTGGTTCAATCATAAAACCACTGCGTAAGATCACGTCTTTCTAAAAGTTTATTCCTCTTTAAAGATCTTTAATGGTAAAGTCTATTTCAGCAGTTTGTTACAGCACGTGCAACTGTTTTCCTTTAGCTCCCAAAACTGTGAGTGACCAGGCAGACAGCTCTTCAACAAGGCGCACCTCTGCAGTTAGGGTGAGTTTTTGAGGTGACTTTTTAACAATATTTTGGGAATTCTGTGTATCATAGGAGCCTTAAACATGAATTGTTCAAATTAATATTATACTAATGGCATTCTGGGGTTTTTCCATAGGCTGGCCCACAAGTCGTGAAAAACGGTAAAAACATTTTTTTAACATGTGATTTTTAGCATTCATTAATTTCTTATTTTAGATACCTGTAGTTAATACACGTCATTTCTAACCCAAAATTAGGAGCATTTTGTTAATGACTCGATGTCTTATCATGTTTCAGAGGATCTCTTCCAGAAGGTCTTGAACAGCCGGTCCAGCAGAACAATGTCTCGGGTTCAGTAAATTCAGCAGCTTTGTGAAAAACTGAATTAATGTCAAACTCCGCCTCTTTAGGAAGACTAAAGTGCACAAACGGTCATCTTCTTATTCGCAATGAGGAGGTATAGAAATTAAGAGGCTTTTTTTTCTGAATGGCCAAAACCTTCACTGGGATAAAAAGCAATATTTTAAAGAGCTGCAAGCTGAAAAGGGTAATTAGCCATGTAGCTTTGAATATTTGTTAATTCCACTTTTTTGGTTAATTTGAATATTTGTTATCTCAGTTTAAGTCTGAATAGTATTCTAGATCAGATTTTGCAGAATGTTTCTTGTTTCTGTTTGTTTTCCACTTTATTGTTTGGTTTGTTGTTTGATATAAATGTAGCATGTTTGCATGGTTTAAGCTGAGACAAAAATGCTATCTGGGTATCTACCAGTGCAGGTCACGTTTATGTCTTCAAAGTTTTTTCCCCATGGTGTAGAAGCTGAACACAGGCAAAACAAGACAAATTTGTAACTTACTGTACTGATGCTCCTTTATACATGGACTTTGACAGAAGTTCTTTCCCTCAAGGAAGCTCCTACTCATCCATCCTGCTGACACTTTGGCCAAGTTGAGTCACACTGAATGAATAAAAAAAGAAGGACATTTCTGTCAGTAAAGTCTTCTTGAGGCAATGTGGAAAATACAACCACTGTACATTATTATACAAAACTGCTATATTCGTTCGGAGTTACCAACACAAGGGAGGGTTTCAGCTAAGCGTAATTATTATGATGATTCATTTTTCCTGTGTTATCTGAGAAGATCTGTTTAATGAGTGGATGAATGGGGGCTTTCAGGGTGGTTAGAAGACATCCGCTGAGCTTAAAGAGCAGATACCGAGCACTGTACTGAAGGCATTTTGTGTGGAACCAAAGAACAATATTTACACATTTCACAATAAAAAATGACAATTTTTAACCACAGAGATCTTGTTTATATCACTGCTTATTAATATCTATGGTTACAATCAGCTAATACAGAACACATTCTTTGAATTCAACAGGTTGAGCAGAAGTTTATAAAAACCAGCTTGCCTGGAATGTATTGTTAATAGTAGGCGTTCTTTAAAGGAAGGGGGGCGGGGGGTCCATTCGTGGCTTTCTAGTACTGAAGTAGTCTTTGGAAGTGTGACTCTAATGAACACTTCCTAACATTTAAGAACAAACTATATAAAGCCTGCGTGATGTTTTGTACTACCCTTAAATATGTTTTAGCTCCATAATTTTGGCTCTTGGTCCTAGCCCAAGGGTTGGTGTGTCTAATGAAGACAGAGAGGAAAACATATGTGCACAGAAGCTCGTTCTCAGCTGGCAGCCTCGCCACAGGTCTGACTGAAACATTCCAGCAGGATTTTACTCTCAAGGCCAGACACTGGCAGGCTGTTTAAGCTGTAGGAGACCAGTGGGCTAGTACAGCCAGCTGTGAGGCTGCCGAGAGCCTGCCAGACACACTTACTGAAAGCCTAAACAGTGTAGGATACATTGCACAGCAACCAAAGGTCACTGTGTGGAGAGGAGTGTGAGGATATTTTGTTTCATGTGGTTTCTATGCTTCCACTTTAGGAAGTATGAATAAAGACAATGCCCATATATATATATATATATATATATAGGGAACACTTTTTAATCAGAGTATAGCATCAACTCAGTTCAACTTCAGGGACATTGATCTGGTCAGTTAAGTAGTAGGGAGGGACGTTAATCAGTTTCAGCTGCTTTGGTGTTAATGAAATTAACAACAGGTGCAGTAGAGGAGCAACAATGAGACACCCCCCAAAACAGGAATGGTTTAAAAGGACGAGGTCATTGACATTTTGTCGCCCCCTCATCTTTTCCCACTGATTCTTCACTAGTTTTGCAGATGACTTGGGTCAGCGTCACTACTAGTACCATGGTGCGGTACCTGGACCCTACAGAGGTTGCACAGGTAGTCCAACTACTGAAGGATGTCCCAGGACAGTCTTAAGAGTATGGTGGAGATTCCAGGAGACAGCCAGTGACTCTAAGAGAGCTGGACAAGGCTGTAGAAGGTCCTGAGAGGTTAAGGTCCTTAACCTCTCAGCAGGACCGGTATCTGCTACTTAGTGCAAGGAGGAACAAGATGAGCACTGCCAGAGCCCTATATTCTGCATGATTTTTTTCCCATTGAGGTGTGCACTGATGTGTTTTCAAAGTGTTCCCTTTATTTTTTTTGACCAGTGTATATCGGTATCACTTTGAGGAACAGACGGGTGGAAATACACTGTAAGCTAATTTTAAACTTCTAATTAAAAATCTATTGAAAGTTTGTACTGTCCAAAAGTCAGAGACCATGTAAGACTTAGCAGACTACCAAAAGATGTCACCAAGATGGGACTCGTAATAACTTTACTGTGCAAAACCAAAATTGTGCAGACCAAAACTGTCATCATTAGATAAACATTAGATAACCTAAACCTGTTACTGCTGAGTCTACCATGAAAAGAGGTTTTGATTATCTCCTCCTTTAACATTGCTGGTTTTCTTAATATTCTGTTCCTTTTGTCCTTAGACCCGTCCATTTCACAATTCTCCGCGAGATCAGTTCATTCCAAATCATGGTCAGATTTACATTAACACAGCATCCCAAACCGTCCATTCACTCAGTGATTTAAATTTAAAACATTGGCTTCTTGAAACTAAATGCAGACGGAAAGCCTTGTTGGCACCGGTTTCAACTTCTCTGATTTTACATAAATGTTAATATTGTTCCTATTAATCAGTTCAAGTCATTTAAAATCTTTTTACTGGCTCATATTATGCCATTCACTGAGACTGTATTTCATCATGTGCGTGATATTGCACGCCTCTACTCAGGAACACTGATGCCACAATGCTGGGAAACGCCTTTATTTAGTCCCACTCTAATAATTGTAACCTCCTTTTTAGTTGTCTCCCTGTTAACAACTTCAGCTTATTCAAAACACAGCAGCAGGAGTTCTTCCTTATACCAAGCACTCTGCACACATCAGCCCATCCTTCACCAGCCTTACTGAGTACCAGCATTTTCCTGTATCAACTTCTCTTGATAACTTTCAAAGCTCTTCATGGTTTCACCCCTACATACCTTTGTGTGCTCCTTCATCCTTACAATCCTTCTCACTCTCTCGCCCACAGATCTTCTGGTACTGGACTTCTTGCAGTCCCACACACAAGACTCTCATCAGTAGGCGTCAGGTTTTTCAGAGCCACTGCTGCTAAACTTTGGATCCCTCTCCCACAATCTCTTTGCGACTGCTCTACCCTTTCTTCCTTTAAAGCTCTGGACACTACTCTTCTTCCAAATCTTACATGTACATTTTATATGGCATTGCTGTTTTGCTTCCCAGTGCAAAGCGAAGGTGCTTTGGAAATTGAAGCTATTATTCATGTTGTAAAGACAGGAGAAAATCTCTCTATCCTACCCAGTGAGTGAAATACCCCATCCCTGAAATATCATTACGCATGTTCCATGATTGCTAGCTGCTATCTCACCTGCCATAGCAGCACTGATGCTAGCTTTAGTGGCAACAAAATGGACACATGCTCTTTTTTGGTGTGGCAATACATACTTCTACACATTACCTGAGATTTTACACATCTCCTCTTTGATTTTTGATTAGGGAAAAGAGTAATGATTCACTCCTAACACCAAAGTCCTGGGGAATTAGGCCACGTTTTGTAAAGTTGTACTGTAAAGTTCATTGGCATAGACACATGTTGGGCTATAACTGAAAGCAGTCTCACCAGCTCCATAACAATTTGGTTTGGAAACTGCTCCACCCAGGATTGCAAAGGTCTGGAGTGCGCGGTCTGGACACCCCAGACAATCTCAGGAACCAGACTTTCACCACTGGAAGACTTTTGCCAGTCCAGGGTCCTCAGGAGGGCCCACAAGAGTGTCAAGAATAAAAAACCCCATCCTCAACACAACCTCCTCACACTTCTCCCATCTGGCAGACAATACAGGAGTGTGAAATCAAGGACCACATTATGGGAAACACTTTCTACCCCCAAGTCATTATGGCTCTGAACACCTCACTTCCTCCAACCGCCGTTCCACCTCATGTTCCTCTGCCACAAGCATCTGACCTATAGTGTAGTTCAGTCCTCTCTCCTATGAAATGATCACTAAACATTACGTTCACAGACTGCACTTTTTGGAGATACACTGGTGATTTAATGTATCACTTTTGAAATACAACTGAATCTATAATTGGCTGCTATTGTACAGTTCTATCATTTTCACTAATATTGCATACCGTACACGTTCTGCTTCTATATAATATAAATATTTATTTTTCTTGACTTAATAATTAGTATTATAAAGTAACTGTTAGCACTTGTAGTCCAGGAGGTAGAGCAGCAGCATTCATCTGTATAGTGCAACTGTTGTTTCTCTGTGTTTGTGACAATAAACTCTTGAATCTTGAATGAAGGACCAACAGGGTGAACCAATTTGCTAGAGCTCTCTGAGGCAAACCACTGCTGCATCTTTAGTTATATAAGAATACACAGAAGTTCACTTTTTCATCTTAAGCTTAAGTGAATGTTCACAGACCCTACCAGCGTTTTAATTATGGGATACTGAGCGAGTCTAAGAGGTTATTTAGGACCCCAGTATGTATTTTGTACCTTGATCCTACTCTGAGAAGACAACTCAACGCTAGGGGTCTAAATGGACGTGTAGCTGTGAAGAAGTTGTTACTAAGAAAAGGAAGCAAAGAAAAAATGAAGAACACTTACAAATGCTGGTGTTCTCAGAACAATGAATAGGCCACCTCAGTTTCCGGTCCTTAACATCAATGAATGTGTTTGCAGCACTGTGGACAGTAACTCAGTACTGTAATTGGTTACTGTACTTAAGTATTTATTTGGTGTATTTGTACTGAAGTGTTTCTATTCTGGGAGACTCTTTACCTCCACCGCTTTTCAAACTCTAATATCTTACTTTCTACTCCACTACATGGTCTTTGAAATATGTTCTTTCTTATGGCTCATGTGTGCATAAAAAGGTGACGTGTCGAGGAGAAGAAAGCAGTGTGACGCGAGCCCACCAATCAGGGTACAGCGGTCACTAAGTTTTGAGCTTGTTTTGACCTGTTGGATAGAGCTTGGTTCTAGCTAATGGAAACGGTTCACTTTCAGTGTTTTGTGCTGATGATAATTGTAATACACATCAGTGTCAGATTAATTATCGACCTTCTATTAAAGACAGGTGGACACTAGAGTGACACCAGAGTCACCTACAATGAGTGAATGCTATGTGTCCATCCATCAGTGGATACGATTACTAGCATTGTAAAAAACACTTCTAAGATTAAATGTTGGAGGTGTGGATAAATATCCCTGCAGGATAAATATCCCTGAAAAACTGAAACGTAAGCAACAGACGTTATAATAAAGAAAAAGTGTCTCAGCCTTTTGCACACACTGAACACGACCAAAACAGTTGGTCTCTGGCTTTTGCACAGTACCTAAAAGAGGGCTTCTACCTCACAGTGTTGGGGAGGGAGTGTCCTGGACCTTGTTGACACAGAGATGACTTATGGAATCTAATTCAGTGTGTGAAGCTGTCTGTAATGTGAAACATATGTGGAGTTATTAACACGGGCTATAATGTGGTGTTGCACTCATGATATGTTGAACTCCACACTGATGTGGTGATCATGGAGAATAAAGGAACTTAAAAAAAAACATAGGGAAACATAAGTCCTAGCTGAATGGAGGTTCCAGTAGAAATGTAAGAAATCAAGCCTGAATAAAAGGAGGTAAGAGCCAAGACCACGAAAAGCTTGAAACTGAAACCAACCAATGCTTCATTAGAAGCAGAATTTCATACCAGTTTCGTGAACGTCATAGGTTTCCTATTAACTCTCCTTTTCAAATGCTGTTGAGCTGTTCCTCATAGCCAGACGTGGCCTCGGTGAGGAATGAAACAGTTTACAATAACAACACCAGGCTGTGTTTGGTTTTCCTGCTAGGAAACCTACATAAAAAAGGTGATAAACTGATGAGAACCATCTAGCATCAAAGAATAGGCCTCTCCACTGTGATTACAATCCAGGGGCACCCCTGTTACAGGCAGAGACAGATGTTTTGGTTAAGGCCTGACATTTTCTCCAGCAAACGCGACCTGTGCTACAGCTGCTGCCCTCTGCCCTGGCCTTTTACTGTGTGGGCTTCACCCACAATAGCTCCCTTATATTGCAGCTCGAACCCCCAGTGAGAGCTGGCTGGAGTTTCAGAGCACCAGGGCCAGCAAAGCTCACAAGATGAGATTAAAACTCACAAGATGCTGTAGTGATAATAGTCCCACAGTGATGCCTTGCCTTTAGTGTTATCCATTTGAGTGCATGAACCATAATGTGACTACCAGGAGAAAAAAAGGTTCAGATTTCTGCTTATTTGATGAAAAATACCTTTACCAAACTGGGATGGCTGATTGTAGTTTGTTGACATAATACCACTGTCCAGAAACCATGTTATAATTGACTGAGTCTTATATTTATTTCTTTGTTTTATCTTTAGAGGATGCTTATATTGGATAAACAGTTCTAGAGGTACTTGTGAATGTCTATTCAAATGAATAGCAACAATCTGAAGAGCAGACCAGATGTAAGGTTTTCCCATCTCTATCTTGCTGGGGTGCTCCCTGTGGAGATGTCTTCAGTGCTTTTTGATGCTCAAACCACTCTTCCACGGAAGCAGAACAAGGGTAATTGCCTGACAATCATTTCTACATATCACTGCTATGAGAACAAAACCTCGTCTGTCCAATTTCACTGTCTTTGCACTTTTTGGAATGGTTTTAAAATACATGTTGCTCTTTACATTGTGCATACACATATCTCATATCATGGGTCAAAAGACCCACAATTACCTGGTTTCATCAACTTACATTAAAAGTATAGTATCTTTTTTCCTCTACTACTTGAAGAAGGCACAGCTGTTGTCTGCTCTGATTCAGTTTTAATATAAAAATACAAAACAAATACAAAATTCTAGTTTTCAGAACTGACAATATCTCCCACTTCTGTGTTCCGATGACTTTTCCAGACAAAGACTGCCCCCTGCTGTACACTTCTTGAACCTTACAAGGTAATCAGCTTTTTTTCATTGTTATAAATACCTCTAGACTACAATTTTATATTTCTTTTACTTGATAAATTACATTATGTATCAAATAAGCTGTGAGTGCTCATATTGTATAACCACCAGCTACAGTTCCACCGTATAACCTTACAGATCTATACCCAAATGTGGATATAAACAAGACACAGGTCAGTATGTTGTTGATGCAAAAGTCACTTTGATACACTAGTTATGCCTACTAACACTGTTTTTATTTGTAAACAGGTTTTAAAGTAGACTTTTATCATTTTTTTATTATTCGGGGTCATTCAGGGTGGCATTATGTAAAATGCCAAATTTCTAAAGAAATTTGCAGAGCCTGTTTGCAGTGGTGATGATAGGAAACAGACATCTGTCCTATTTTACCATTTTACATTATTAACATTACATTACAAACAGGACAGATTTTAGGCAGATTTAGGTTCATTGGTGGTTTTGGGTAGGACATAAATGCCTATATGTGTATTACAGACACTGGCAACCTTGGTTTTTCAATCAGCTCCACTGTAAAAAAAAAAAAAAGTCAGCACGTTTTCCAAGTCAAGCATTTCAAGTCAAGATTTCATATATAGATATATAGATAGATATTTAGATTCATTATTATAATCCAAAATTAAATAAATACAAAAACAAAATTTGGCCAAAATTTTAATGACGTATACATTCTGTGTCTATAAAGTTTTTTGTTTATGGTTTGTAAACAAACAAACCTTCTGAAGTCACCGCACTAATCAGGTCGACAAATACGCAGACAAACCCGCAGAAAATAACCTAAAAATGGTTAAATAAATCAATAAAACTGAGTAATGACCTCGTGCGTCTGCGCAGCCTCGCGCCTCCTCATTGGTCGCCCGGCTTGTGGAGTTTTCAAAGCCAGACAGAGTGGAGCCAAAGTGCGTGACGTCACGCAGCTGCAGAACAGCCAGAGCAGTCCATCGGAAAGAAGTGCAGACTGAAATAGTGTCCTTCCGCCAACACACTACACTACTGCTGTAACTCAGCTCAGTGGAGCTACACGAATCAATCGAATGGACTTAATCTCGGATGTTTACAAATGAGCATAGCTGATGTGCATGGGTAACACTACTCAGAGCTAGACTGAGATTTTATGCTGTACGGACCGCATGAGTTTATACGCACAGCGACGGATCAAACATGCCACCGCAGACAGGCCTCTGTGCATGCTTAATTTAGAGACATCTTTGTTGGGGGAAAAAATCAGCACAGGCCAGCATGCATGCATTCCCTACTGTTCTAAGATGGTCTGTGTTGGTTTATGCTGGTTTAACTGGTCACCCGGCTTGGGCCATGAGTACCAACATTAAAACACAACGTATAAGTTATAGTGGTTTTGTTGGTGACCAGCTATGCTAGCTTATACTGGTCTGTGCTTTACTAGCAGGCATCACACCATCATAGTAGCACAAAGTATCCAGTTCAATTAGTAATGCATTTAACACTTATGATATTATAATTATATAATAAATATTATCATAACTAATTAATATTAATAAATACATTGAAGCTAAACTAGTTAAAAAACAACTTCTAAATCAGATCTTTAATTAGGTCCCTCAGTAATTCATGCTTTGAAGACCAAAAGGTGCAGGTTAATGATTAGTTTACACAGCCATCCTGAGCCCTGGACCTGAACCATAGATCCTTCTGTACCGGCAGCACACCAAGCCAGAGCAGATTAAAGCTGTGCTCCTTTACCAGACAACAAGTGCTAATGACAAATTCTAACCTGGCTTAAGGTTTTAGATTGAAGTCAAGTCTATAAGCCTAGTTCACTCCTTTTCTATCATGTTACTTTGTGTCCCTGATCATATTAAACATGATTCGTCCTTGCACACCATTTACAAACAACTTTCTTTGTTTTCACCAAAATGTGCCTCTGCCTCAATGTCATTTCATGTTATCACCCTCTCCCACCACCTCCACAGATCATCGAGAGCAAACAGGTAGCTCTGAGGCCCTCCCTGATAGCATGTCTCACTCTGGGTATAAAAACGCATTACTTATCAGATTAGTGTTCAGTCATCTGAAGCTGATTGACTTAACAAGCTAATCTTCAATATCATCCATATGTGTTCCAGCAAAGCTCGACCTTCAGTACCTGTGCAGCTCTAGTATGTCACAGTGCAGTGTTTCTCACCTCCCTGTACTGTTTAATGTTTATCCTGCTCCCGTCACACCTGACACAACTAATCATACTATTAACAAGACCTTATTGGGTTCATGTGGGAGGAATAGCACTGAACCACAGTATCGGGCCTCAGAAACACTTTCCTGGGCTTTGTCTCAGTTCTGTACTACACACTAATCCTACACAGGATATACTCTGTACTAGTAGGTGTTCACTAGGCTAGGGCACAAAATATTAGCATACTACATATTTGCATTTCTTACTGCCAGGAAGTGATGAAGCCTATTTCATTCCAAGCTAAACTCCGAAGGTTCTTTTTTTTCAGAAAACAAACATAAATAGCATTATGTACAAGAATACGTCCATTTGTACAAGCTGTCGTGACAGATTTGGGTAACTTACCTTTAAATCATTACTGGTCTCTGTTGCATCACCATCTGCCACTTTTCCCTCAAAATTTCCAGACATGAGAAGCTCGTACCTTTCCATTTTCTGCATTGTGGGACAATAGTGGCCATCATTACAGTATTCAGAATTAGTGTGCATTCAGAACTAGTGTGAGTGTGCATAGGGGATTTTTGTAACTGTTCTACATACTACATAGTCAGTTGTACTGCATTGTACTACATACTCAAAGTGCACAATTGGGACGCACCGCTCGTGTACCTTTAATGTTTTACTGCCAGATGTACAAACAGATGCAGAGCAGTAAGGTTGGGTTTAGACTGCAGGCAAAACTGATTAGTTTCTGAAATTAGATCCTTTGAGACGACAGCCCACAAGTTTATTTACAAGTGATCAGCTGCAGATTGGAGTGTGCAGATATCACCATCCTGTCTGCATGGATTAGTGTAGTGATGTATGAATGACACTGAAGTATCTATACTTCCAGTCCTGACAGTTTGAGGAATCAAACCTCACAAGGAAATCTTGATACTAAGGCTTTCTTCAGGAACACTTAAATTCAGATTTGTATTAATGTTATCTTAGTTAGCTTTATGAAACTGTGCGTACTAAACTGGTATGAAAATGTGCAGAATAGGAACTACTTTTTGTTCCACCGCTCTCAATAAACACATGCAGAGTTACACTACGAGACTAAAAGGTCAATTCATGCGGCAGTTTATTTAATACTAAAGGTGTTTAAATAGCTTCTTAATGTTTTCTGTTTTTTGCTGAATAAATACAGAAATATAGCTTTGATATCTGGATACCAGTTTTGAGGATCCCGATATCGGATAAGCATTTTTTGGTATCGCCCATCCTTGCCATAGGTGAGTAAGGTGGCCTTAAACACCTTGTGTCACATTATTGAAACACAGCTCAAGTAAAAAACAGCCTTTCTGCTAATAAACTGTAGAAATACAACAGGATCCACCTTAAGACCTGCAGTGGAAGCGCATCCGCCAGCCATCAATCAGCATCAGAACTGGTGCCTTTCCTCCTAGATCTACCTGATGTACAGTAAAATGCTAATGTGTACACGTTGGTACTTGAGTACCTGTTGCAGCTCACCTCTGGACTGATCCCTCAAACAAGGCTGAGAGCCAGCACACAGAGAGAGAGAGAGAAAGAAAGAGAGAGAGAATAGAGAGAGAGAGAGAGAGAGAGAGAGAGAGAGAGAGAGAGAGAGAGAGAGAGAGAGAGAGAGACTGTCAAATAGGCGGATGGATATGGGCTGAGGTTCTTCGGCTCCAGTCTCTTTGACGCCAGGGCAGGAGAGACGAGGAGCGGGGGAAAGACGGATAGAAAAAAGGAAAAAAAAAAATCCTCCTTCATGTTGGTGTTTGTAAAACAGAGGAAAGGTCGAGGAACACATCGGCGTTTAGCCATTATCAAAGGTATGCAATCTTTTGATAAATCCACCGGCGGACAAACTAGTTTTCGATTGCTCTGAAAGCACTTTACTCCAGCCGGGATAGTGAGCTGGGCTGTTTTCCGCAGGGGGTGGGGTGTCGAGAAGTGATTGAAAAAGTTTTCCCTGGCTAGCCTGCTAGCTAATTCTTTTTGTGCTAATGTAACGTTGGACTGAAGTGAAACAGATCCAATATGCCGCTGAGAAATGTTGTTTTGTGGACGGTATATGGTTGGTAGATGTTTTACCACAGTTTAGCTGGTTGTTTATGTGAGTCTGTAAACTACGGGCCGCTAAGTTTTAACGTTAACTAACTGTGGAGCTAGCCTGTCTCGCTAGGTTAGCTATCGGCTAACTAACTAGCTCAAACTTTTATACTGGACAACGAGCTCAGGTAGTGAGTTAGTTAGCTTGCTAGCAAGCTCATTCGTGGCTACACTGCATGGCGCTGTTGGTACCAGCAAAATGTATTAGAAAGTGAGTTTGGATTGGAAAGATAAACAGCTCGGTTTAATAGCTAGCTTTGTCGGTGTCGGGTATTTGTGGTGTGCAGTACAGTGCCGATGTTATGAGGCGGCAGCTCCAGTACAGGCTGAGGAGGACAGGAGCTACAGATGCATGTCGTGGCGTGTCCTCTTGGCTGCTACTGTTTGATAGCCAGTGAACTTACTCATACATCAGCACTATATTAACGTACAAGGTCCGTATCTCTTTCTGTTTATGTAGTATGTGCAGTTGGCCATAAACAAAGGCATAACGATGCTTTTATATCAGTAAACAAGCTGCAGCCACATCAGACTCATAATGAGTATGATTTAATTGAGTTTGACTAGTACACAGTTTCACAGGCCTCCTTTCCAAGCATGTGTGCTCTGTGAATAAACTAGTGTCTGTGTTCTTCTTGTTTATTTGTTCAGCCGCTGTGTTGTTAGTTTAGTGCTGTACTATATTTGGCAGTGGCCTCTCTTTATTACCTTGAAAACGATAATCACCACTTTAAAAATGGCTCTGTAGCATCACTGGGTGATGCTGATAAAATGTGTCTAGGTCCACTAGAACCTGACCTTACCACTGGCCAGATAGCTTATCTCTATGCTGGTACACATTCAGGAGGAGCTCATCAGTTTAAATATTGCCTAGGCTTACTACATACTGTCTGATGTGTGTCAAGGCTTCTCTGACATACACAGGTTGTTTTGCGGAGTGACTCAAAGTCAGGCCTCAGTACGTCACAAGGCATGGCCAGTGTGTGCAGGGTATAAAGACAGTGGTAAGTAGTGGTGGGCAACAAGCATGCTCTGGATGTTGTCAGTACCTGGAGCAGCAGCCCAGCCAGTGGGAGTGTAGTTTGTCCTAGAGTTTATCTTAGTGGTGTTAAAATGTGGCACTAATGTCACTTTTTGGTCAGTTTTAACTCTCAAACCTCAGAAAAAATAGAATATTCAGATGCATGTTGTGTATTGTGCTTTTAGATTGATGCCATGGCACTCTAACCTTGTTGCGGGAGCATATATAACAATATTGTAAACTGTGGTTCATTTAAACTACAGTATGTTGTGTGTTTTTTTTTTTTGTTTGTTTGTTTGTTTGTTTGTTTTTTTTTTTGTTTTTTTTTTTAAGAGGATATGATTTGCAGCATTCGTAAATGTATTGATGTGTCTGCTAGCTTAGTTTTACATGCCCTGATGTTCCAGAAGCACATTGACCAAGGGTGTGCTCTGATTGGTCAGCTCACCCTCTCTATTCTGAATGATCAACCACCATTCAGTGCTGGCGTGTGCCAAGCTTGCCGGTAGGCGCTCAGTGAAGGTTATCCTAAGGGATGGCATCTCTTTGTGTCAGAGAAAAGGGCCGTAATTCCGGCGGGATGTTGCAGACCATTGGTAATAGTGGTTACTGTGGGAGAGAGTTAATTCCTCTGGCGTTGTACGTTGGGCTTTATAACTTTTTGCAAGCACATGAAAAGCAACATAACACACTGATAGAAAAATAATTCCCCTCTTAAGTGTGTTGATTGGTATCATCGTGAATGTCTTCACTTTAAGGACAATGTTCTAATGGGTTTTAAAGACTAACATCCTTATTTATTAAATTAATAAAGCACAAAATGTAAATAATTAAGTAAAAGTCCTGGTACACAGCTTCACACATCGGCTTGGAGCATGTTTGATTGTTTCCTGGCTTGTGACACTGCAGAGCAGGTGTGTGAGGTGGAGAAATATCATTACTGAAGATTAATGTAAGCATACTGAACTGTTGCATGAAACAGATTTGTTGGCTGTTCTAATGTTTAATTAAGATGAGACAAACTATCAGGAATTTTGGAGGGGGTGGGGGTTATGAGATATTTGTTTCTAATGGCTGTCATTGCTTTAAGTAGGTCCATTGTGGTCCTTTAGTTGCTGATCTAAGCAGACCCTGTTCTTTAACCTGTCGCATTCAGTATGAACGAATGATGTATGGCACAATGTATGGAACAATGTATGGCACAATCCATATGAAGCTTAGCTCTGAATAATGAAGTAACTTAAACTGAATTATGATGTCCCAGTGTTAAACTGTGTATGAGTAGAACTGGGATTTTCTGACAGTAATAGTTGAAACACCATATATTAGGAGTGTAATCAGAAGTAACTGATATGGCAAACATTTAAATATTGGGGTACTTTTTTAGGAAGTTTTTAGTGATGCGTTGCTCTATGTTGTTCTTTTTTTATTTATTTATTTATTTATTTATTTTTAAACGACATCTCACGAGACAGGCTGCCAGTCTGTGTTGTGGTGATATCCACAAAATGAGATTTCTATTGCAGTTTTGTTTTGTTTGTTTTTTTTTTTTTTTATCTTTTGTGGATTTTACAAAACATGGATATTTATATTTTTTATATATATATATATATATTTGTTATTGTACTGATATTACTTTGAGCGGATATGGATTGAGTGTTTGCAGCAGATGTGGTCAGTTACTGCTGTTTTAAATGTTTTTTTAAGTGATGTTTGGACAGGACACTTCACTCGCAGTTTGTTTGAAGAAATGTTTTCTCATGTCTTCGTAGAAAGCATGCTTGAAACATAGTGATTTTATCCCCGGCCTCCTCCACTATGTTGGTGGGTTGCTGCTTTGTTATTGCTTTTCTTCTGTCATCAACAGTTTTTCCTCCAGTGAGCATTTCTGGGTAAATCTATGAAGTAACGGTTCAGAATTGACTTTTTTTTTTTGGGTGATATTTTTCTGCATTCAGCCCCAAAAGAGCAGAAGAACAGTAATCCTCACTGTAAATAGGGACTGCCCCGTTTGTGTGGATGATGTAAGTCTCCAGGGACAGGGGGCTGTATGGTGTCAAGACCAATAAAACAAAGCCCACTGCACCTCAGCTGTGCATGGGTGTGCCATCTCCCCACTATTTTTATTTTTGAAAAACAAATGACTGAGATCTTGTGCTCAGTGATGGAGTCCATGTGCCAGGACTGGATTTGCATTTTGTCTGGATCATACATGACGTACATGGAGTCAGTCATGTTCATGGAGTCAGTCATCATTAAGGCCTAAACCAGTAGTGGGAGGCTGTTCATGAAGACTGGAAAAATCAATAGTAATAGAGGTAAATGCCTTTGATTGGTTTTCAACTTGCTGATGTAAGAGTAAAGTATGTAGGAGGCAGACAGCTACTGTAGGCTGGATTGAGTGTGTTTGCTTAAGACCATTGGGGACAGTTTGTGTGCAGCTTTTGTATTTGTTTGTATATCCAGTAGCCGTGTCCTGTGCTTCCTGTAGTAAAGGTTATTGTATTGCTGTCATCAGGCACACACCATTAAAGCTTCAGGGTGGTTGGAACAAGCAGACAGATTAGTATTTGCTTCTGAGAGAGGGCTTTAAAAATGAAATGCCTTGCATTTACCCTAAGCATTAGGAAATGAAGACATCCACTATTGGATCATTATATTGGCAAAACCGAATAATCAAGCTTCAGACACCAAACGTGTCCAATATAGCATAGTATGTTTAAGGTAAAGGGGGGAATTGTGTAAAGTCACTTTTTTTTAGATGCATTACTTCAATTACTGGAATGCCTGACCTCTATGGTTGCTTCTGCTACCCCTGCAGTGGTTTGCTTCCCAGTACCCATGCAGGGGCTGGACAACAGAGGGGCAGCCCTGAGTTCTAAAGGGGGGCTGCAGCAGAAGTGAGAGGAGATGACCTACTTTAGCCAGCACAGAGAGAAGCTGTATCATCCCTGACAGCTTCTACTGTTTCCTAATGTCTAATAACTCAAAACTGTTCCCAAATAATTAATAGTGCTTGCTATTATAGTGTTGTCCTTAAATGCTAATTACCAGAAACATGCCTTCATAGAAACGAGTGTCTTCTAAATAGTTGCCATTTCTCCTGGCGGGATGGGGCTGATATTTGGCAGCTGAAGAGGAGGTCAAGGGGAAGGGATGTGGCTATAGGAAGTGGCTCACTGTGGCCTCGTATCCTTTTTGTCCTGCTTTGCTCACAGTGTTTCCAGCAGCTGGGCTCTGCTCTGCCGGGCTGTTCTCTGTCTGTCCTGCTGACTCGCTCTGAGAGTTCCCTGGGTGGGGCACGGAGAGCCTGTTGCTTACAGATGCAACACAATAGTGCTCTGTTGTAGCGCACCACAACACATGGTAAATGGGTACTTCCCAGGCAGCACTTGTCAAATAGAGTGCTTTTTTTCCTTTTAAAAGACTAAATGGAGCACTCATGCAGACATCCTAAGGGAGATTGTCCTGCAAGTCTTTTTAGGTGAAGATGTTACAGAAAATTTAATTGATTTTGTAGACTGTCGTAGGTTTAAGTTAATTGATCAAGGATTCCTGCATCCTTTGTTGTCATAGCTATTGGTACACAATTTCTTGTGTCAATTGTTGCACTTTTTGGACAATTTACTTTGTACATGATGCATTGTTCCTGTCTCAAAGCCCCTCACCCTTGCTTGACAGCCTTGAAGTACTGGGTCAATTGCTGTACCACGTACCACAAGATAGAAAAATGAAAATAGTAAAAATATTGATGAGAGAAGTTGAATCGAATGTTGGTTTGGCCTGAGAGTTTGCACACAATACCACCTTTGTGCAAGTTCTCAGATAAATACCACATTTAATTTCAAACGAACAATGTAATTGGTTGACACTTTCACAATCGAATGGCTATGCAGTATCTCATTAAGTATAACTATGAATCTGGTAATGTTCTGTATCTCTCAACTTGCAGTAACATGATTCTGGTGTCAGGCAGAGCTGTGTGTTACATGAGCATGAAAATTACAGATGGTTGTGCAAATATTGAGCAATATTTTGTGCAGGTGTTTCAAGAGTTGCATTCAAGGAATTTTGTGGTGTTTATAAAGGTCTGAGCTGAAGATTGTGTTTGTGGTTTTAATGACTCTTTTTGCTGTTTTGCAGGTGCTGTTCCATTACATGTCCTTTCCTTGCACATATCCTGTGTTTAGCATGGATTAGGCCTGTTGCTCTTTACACAATCTGCAGTTAACCAACTTTTAAGAGCAGTTCCATTAGTTAATTCCCTGCTTTGCCCCTTGCACCAGTTCCCAAGTGGTTGTGACCCGGTAACACCCCCATCCCCCATCCCGCCCCCCTACACCACAGGCCTTCCTGAGCACCAGCAGCTGCGTCCTGCCTCCGTTTCCTGTCCTTGGCCGTGCAGGGCTAAAGCCCCTCCACTCCCTAAATACTGCCTAACACATATACACACAAACACAGCCATCCTCCTGGACCATCGCAGTCTGTGTAGCGGTTAGCTCCCCCTTCCTGGTGCGCCGTGGCACGATGACCTCTATGTCCAGCCTGTTCTCCTTCACCAGCCCGGCGGTGAAGCGCTTGCTGGGCTGGAAACAGGGTGACGAAGAAGAGAAGTGGGCTGAGAAGGCTGTAGATGCGCTGGTAAAGAAGCTGAAGAAGAAGAAGGGTGCCATGGAGGACCTGGAAAAGGCCTTGAGCAGCCCTGGGCAGCCCAGCAAGTGTGTGACCATCCCACGCTCTCTGGATGGTCGCCTGCAGGTGTCCCACAGGAAGGGCCTCCCCCACGTCATCTACTGTCGCGTGTGGCGCTGGCCTGATCTGCAGTCCCACCATGAGCTCAAGCCCCTGGAGGTGTGTGAATATCCATTCGGCTCCAAACAGAAAGAAGTATGCATCAACCCCTACCACTACAAGAGGGTGGAAAGTCCTGGTAAGCCTTGATGACTCACATGCTTCTTGGTGTGATGTTAGATGTCCTGATGTTAGATGTTAAAGCATGTCCTGAATAGATCTTTTACCAGCAGAATAAACGTACATTTGTTGTAGAGTGGTGGGAGTATCAGATTCCTCATGCATTTATAAGGCCTCCTGATTGGTGTAACCTATGCTGCACTCTGCTTTGAAAAAGCTGTGGATAGAGAGTACTGTATTGAACTTGGCAAGGACAGGTTTCACATGACACATGGGGGAAAGAAAACAGACAGTAAGCTGTTTTGCTTTCACTATTACCTTGACCAGAACTTGTTCAACAACCGTTGTAGGGTATCAGTTTTGATGCAAATACACACATAGCTGTATGTTGGGTTTGGATGCACTTAAATTACAGTTAGTTAAATAACCCCTCAGTAGTAAACAAGTTACAATTATCTTTATATTTTAGAACACTGTGGTTTGAAAATACCAGCTGACACATTATGCCCTTTATCACAGGCATGATGATGATTTTCTTTTGTTAACGGTGTTAATCATGAAACATCATATCATATATTAAAAATTCTTATGTGTAAAGCCCTGTCCCAGCACTATGTATTATGGAGGGGGGAGGGGGCCTTCATGAAAGTGGCATTTGGTGCGTTTTGGATTTCATATATTCAGTGCATTTTATTTATGTTCTCTTTATCATTTTTTCCTCCATCAGTACTTCCGCCTGTGTTGGTACCCAGACACAGCGAATTCAACCCCCAGCACAGTCTTTTGGTGCAGTTTCGCAACCTGAGCCACAACGAGCCACACATGCCTTTGAACGCCACCTTCCCAGAGTCCTTCCAGCAGCACAGCGGAGGGGGCTCCTTCCCCATCTCTCCAAATTCACCATACCCACCATCTCCTGCCAGTAGCGGCACATACCCAAACTCCCCTGCCAGCTCAGGGCCGTCTAGCCCCTTCCAGCTCCCAGGTACTCACATCTGCAGCTCCCTGTGCACTCAGTGTAGCTCAATACTGCAGATAGAGAACATACTAATATCTGTTCCTTTTAATAGAAATGCACTGTTGTAAAATTATTTGGAGAAATGATATGTATAGAGTTTGTAAACATGACACTGCCATATAGAACTGATTGGATTTGAGTTCTGTGCTACACAAAGCTGATGAGTTATGATGGTCAGCTGTACAAAGCAGGGCTCTGTGTAGCATGAACAACTGAAATGCCAGCTAAGCAGCACAGCAAAGCCCAATGAGATAAATGTGGTGTTGGTGAGTGCCCATTGCTGGGCACAAGCCTGTCTGCTCCCCATTCTGGATCTGTGGGATTTGCTGATGCCTGCTTCCGCAGGCTGGGTGCTGTCAGGCGTAAGGAACACTAATGTTTTATAATGGTTGGGGGAGAGAGAGAGTAAGACTACAGCTGCTTTTTATTCATCTCAGTTGTTCAGTTCATCATTGTATCAGCTTTGCCCTTACAGCCTCATAACTTGTGCAAGAGATGTTTCCTAAGCTTTATGAAGAGTAATGCAAGGATAAGTGGCAGGAGATTATGTAGGACTTGGGACTCTTTGACTGGATTGACTGTAGTGTTTATACAGTGTAATAATTTGTATGATACAAAATGCAGTTAAAGGTCATCTATCCATGTGCTTGTGTTTTATAAATGCCTCTCATTATGTCCAGTGGATACAATAACCTTGAACTCTGAAAACTTTGAGATGTGTAATATTTTTTAAAGAAATATGTAGCTTGTATACACCATTGTTGAAAGCAAAACATATAAAAGCCAGACTAGAATTTGCCAAACTACATGTTGACAAGCCACAAAGCTTCTGGGAGAATGTCCTATGGACAGATGAGACAAAAAAACTTTTTGGCAAGGCACATCAGCTCTATGTTCACAGACGGTAAAATGAAGCAAATCAAGAAAAGAACACAGTCCCTACTGTGAAACATGGAGGAGGCTCTGTTATGTTCTGAGGCTGCTTTGCTGCATCTGGCACAGGGTGTCTTGGATCTGTGCAGGGTACAATGAAATCTCAAGACTATCAAGGAATTCTAGAGAGAAATGTGCTGCCCAGTGTCAGAAAGCTTGGTCTCAGTCGCAGGTCATGGGTCTTGCAACAGAATAATGACCCAAAACACACATCTAAAAACACCCAAGAATGGCTAAGAGGAAAACACTGGACCATTCTGAAGTGGCCTTCTATGAGCCCTGACCTAAATCCTATTGAGCATCTTTGGAGGGAGCTGAAACATGCCGTCTGGAAAAGGCACCCTTCAAACCTGAGACACCTGGAGCAGTTTGCTCATGAGGAGTGGGCCAAAATACGTGCTGAGAGGTGCAGAAGTCTCACTGACAGATACAGGAATCGTTTGATTGCAGTGGTTGCCTCAAAAGGTTGTGCAACGAAATATTAAGTTAAGGGTACCATCATTTCTGTCCAGGCCTGTTTCAGGAGTTTATTTTTTTTTTAATAATTCTGTTGAAGCATGGTTGAAAAGCAATGTCTGACTTTCATTTGTTCTTCATAGAATTTTAATTGATTATTACTTTTGTCAGATTAAAGTTATTTCTGTTACCATTCTGGGTTTTTCTTTCATTAACTGAGGGGTACCAACAATTTTGACCATGTGTTTGTCATGGTATCTCTGTTTCTGCCTGTTATTTATTCTTTTTTTTTTTTTTTTTTTTTTTTTTTTCTTTCTTTCTTTTTTTTTGCGCTGTAGTCATCAAACTGCTTTTTCTGTCATTTTGCTGTACATGAACTCTTGATGGAATTGGATCTCCTTGTGGAAAGTGCTGTGGGTGATGGGTTGGTTTAGAATGGCCGTTTGATGTCAGGGACTTGTGAAATCAGACACTAAAAGCTTTCCATAATATGTGGGAGGGCTTCCGGTAAAGATCCGTTAAAACGTTCACTCCAGGGTATTGATGTGGATGAACCATTTGTTGGCAGTAGTTTCTCCACTTCTAACTGCTTTCCTTGTGGTGTCCTTTTTCCAGCTGATACCCCTCCTCCTGCCTATATGCCTCCGGAAGAGCAGATGGGGCAGGATGGCTCTCAGTCCATGGACACTGGTAGTAGCATGGTGCCTCAAAACATGCCCAGAGGAGGTAAGGGTCCATTCTTGATAGGATCTTAGTTGATTGCAGACTGTGAAAACAGTGTGATAAGATTATTTTGGTGGTTTTATGAAGTTTTTTTTTTTGTCTGTAGGGATGTAACAATACAGCACCACACAGTGGATCACAATGTGTATTGTGGAGATGAACAGCTGCATTCTCAAACACATTCTTAGTATTTCCATCTGCAGTTAGCTTATCACCAATGGTTGTAAACCAAAAGCTTCATCTGTCACATTGACTCCCGTATCCCAGCTGTACTCTCATTACTCTTGTTTAAAAATAACGAAAATATTGAATTTAAACACTTAAGCCTTATACATTTATTTGAATTGAGAGTAGTGTGACATTGATTCTTAGTGTTATGTATATCACAGTAATCTATTTTGACCATACTGTGGAATTTGGAGAGCATGACTGGATTCAGTGCAGTGTATAAAAGCATTGAATTGATTGCACATATCTTGTTATTCCCCCGACTGTGACCCACTCCTACCTGCTCCTTTTGCGAGTTCATGTTGCAAATCATCAATCTGTATGGTACTGTGAATTTTACATGCCGCTAAACTGCTTTTCTTTCTATCCTCCTATCAGATGTGCAGCCAGTCGAGTATGAGGAGCCCAGTCACTGGTGCTCCATTGTGTACTATGAGCTGAATAACCGTGTGGGTGAGGCTTACCATGCCTCTTCTACCAGCGTGCTGGTGGATGGGTTCACTGATCCATCCAACAACAAGAACCGCTTCTGCCTGGGCCTGCTCTCCAACGTCAACCGCAACTCCACCATTGAAAACACCCGCCGTCATATTGGCAAAGGTATGCACGGCAAGGGCTCTGTGTTCTTTTCATGTTCTGTGCTCAGGAACAGGGTCTGCTGGTTCTGTGCTTTTTCAGGGATTTAAGTCAGTACATTCGGGAGCTAAACTACTCCTTTTTTAACAAATTAAAGTATTTTCTTTTTGATTTTCTGGAAGAAAAACTGAAGTTTTGTTTCCTTTGTACCTTTGTCAATTTGTAGGCGTTCACCTGTACTATGTTGGAGGAGAGGTATATGCGGAGTGTTTGAGCGATACCAGCATTTTCGTCCAGAGCAGGAACTGCAACTATCACCATGGTTTCCATCCCACCACTGTCTGCAAGATCCCCAGTGGCTGTAGCCTCAAGATCTTTAACAACCAGGAGTTTGCTCAGCTCCTCGCCCAGTCCGTTAATCATGGCTTTGAAGCTGTCTATGAATTAACCAAGATGTGCACCATTCGCATGAGCTTTGTAAAGGTAATTTTCCGTATAATACACCACCTAATAAGCGTAAAGGTTCCCTTTTTTTTGTTTGTTTTTGTTTTTTTTGTTCTGCCCCCTCCCCTTCCATGGCCACTGTTTAATTTGTGTGATCTATGTTTTGGAATTCTCTTGTCAGGGTTGGGGAGCTGAGTACCACCGACAAGATGTGACCAGCACCCCCTGCTGGATAGAAGTTCATCTGCACGGTCCCCTCCAGTGGCTGGATAAAGTACTGACTCAAATGGGCTCTCCTGTGAACCCCATCTCTTCAGTTTCCTAATGATGGGCCCTTTGTGGGCTGGGAGGATCTTTTTATGTGGATTTTTTTTTATTTGCTTTTTTTTTTTTTTTTTTTTCCTCCAGTTTTGAAAGAAAAGGAGGTCTTAAGGGCTGAACTGTTTACACTACCTGCAAAAGGGCCATGGAACCCTGAAGCAGTCAGAACGATGAGGAAAATAAACTGTGGCTACAAGCACATTTAGCAGAGGAAAATTCTAGGCGGTGGCATACAATGGACTAACTACTGCTTTAGCAATTGCCTTCATGTTGGTTTTAAAATTCTGCTTGTATGAGTGATTTTTCTCTATCTGTAGGTAATCTTGTAGTTGAATGAATCTGAAATAATTTCATGTATCTTTAATTCACCTTACACGAGTCAAAGTGGCAATCTTCTGATTCTCTAAGAATCTCTTTACTTGCTATGTTGTCTAATCCCATTTATTCTCAAGTAAGACATAGTCTCTCTTATGTTTACTATTAGACTCGGCTCACTACAGTTGTTTCCTTTTTATAGCTTTTATTGCCTTTAGGCAAAACACAAAGTTACTGCTTTTAAATAAAGTCTCTTTATCTGATGACATTCAGATGCATTCTTTTAGCTGAGTTGCTTTCTTTTGCTGAGGAGTTTTGTAGCTTATATATTAAACAGTTGAAAAACGAAAACTTTCCCTTTATACTGTAACCTTCGTGGCTAACTAGAGGAGAAATAGTAGTATTTTGTACTACTTCACATAGAATTGTATTCATTAAATTTGAGTTCAGTTCAGATTAAATCAGCCATAAAATGAAGCCATGATTCTCCTGTGTGCCTGTCTTAAGTATAAACTTGGAGATTCACACCAAAGTGGACACCCTTCTGTCTGTTATTTGGTGCCCTCCACTGGACAAAAGCAGCAGCAGAGAGGCTGATGATAAGTGCAGGGTTGTGCTATGCAAGTTGACATCTACCCTCATTGACCTTCATTAGGATCCATTTTACTGTATATATGCAGTGCTACAATTACAGACTGTAGTCCAATCCTCTAGTTTTGCTTTATAATCTGTTAATCCTTTACCCCTTTCACCAACAGCCGGGACCACCACAGGGCAGCTGTTAATTGGTTGATTTATTGCCAGCACTGCACTGGCTCTCACAACACTGCTGCTGAAGTTTATGAACAGCTCAGTGGTGCTTAGCCAGTAGGATCAATAGGAACCACTGATGATGAACTACAGTGCGAGTTAAGGGTGCATGCACAATATGGTAATACACTACCTGGCCAAAAAAAGGGTCACCACCAGGATCCAACTAAGCAAATAAGAGCCTCCCTTTGGATGATTACTCCATGGGTGGTTGTGTTTCAGCTGGCAACAACTTATTTAACCCTAACTGATGCAATGAGTAGCTTCTCGTATGTTAAACAACCATGTGGAAAGACGCATCCTGTGGTCATTTCAGAAGGGTCAAATTATTGGCATGCATTAAGCAAAGAAAACATCTAAAGGCGATTACTGTAACTATTAAAATCAGGTTAAGAACTGTCCAACGTGTTATTAAAAAGTGGGAGGACTGTGGGGAACCATCTTCAAGGAAGGATGTGGTCGGAGAAAAAATTTAATGACCTTTTTGTCCCCCCTGATGGCGGGGGCATATTTCAAGATGACAATGCCAGGATTCATCTGGGTTCAGATGGTCAAAGAGAAGTTCAAGGAGCAGGAGACATAATTTTCAAAAATGGATTCGCCATTACAGAGTCCAGACCAGTACTCCACTGACAATCTTAATGAAGTGCTAGAGAAGATTTTGTAGTGGTCCAAATCTACCATCAATACAAGATCTTCAGGAGAAATGAATGCAACTCTGGAGAGAAATAAATGTTGACAATTGCAGAAGCTTGTGAAAACGATGCCATAGCAAATGCGTGCTGAGATCAAAACTAAAGGTTTTCCAACTAAATATTAAAGTGTGTCTTTTTTTTTTTTTTGTTTGGCCAGACGGTGTATATCAGTGTTATTACCTCGCCATATGCTTTCTTAGCGTATCATGAATATGTGTACTTAAAGAACAGTGAATCAGTGACTGAGTAAAATGCAGTGCAGTTTCTAAAGCATTAAAACTCATTCTAGTTGTATATTTATTATTTTGGGGTTTTTTTTATATGTTGGATTACATATTCTACTTTGTTCTAACATATTGAGTCTCAGAGAAAACTACATGTTGTCCCGCATATCATGAATATTGAAGGTCTTAAAGATTTGTGATTTACTGTTTTACAGTAAACCCCCAGTTAAAGTCGGTGTACAGAATTCCATGGTAACAAATACACTGTACAAAAACGGCATCCGTGGAAGAGTTGCAAGGTGTAAACCACTGGACTCTTGCCTTTTGTGAGGAGTCTGGATTGATGAGTTAAAGGTGGAACTTTCTGGAAGCAGCGTAAAGCCAATATTTCATTCCACATAACATCATACCAGCAGTGGTGGTAGTGTGATCTCTGCCAACATAAGAAAGCAGCCAACAGAAATGTGGGATAGTGGGTTGGTTTGAAATTATGAGAAGTGTAAATTATTTAAGTTTTACCACACACGTTATGTAATGCACAATATATACCATATTATATTATTATATATAATATTTAAGATGCATAGGGTGGATTATAACGGGACACCAATAGGAACCTTTACTACTCCATGCTGAGACGTCTGGCATGTTGCCTTAGTAAACCTGGCAGCCCAACGCCGTAATGAGAGACACTACTTCGGTATGTGTAGCTCAATTAATATTGTTCATATCAGTCTAAATTTACCATCATCTTTTGTTCCTGGTAACCTTTATCCTCCTTCCCAATGGCACTGCAATCCCACACGTTCCGCTGGGACTACAGCAACTTGACAGCAAATGGTCCAAAAGTACCAGCTTCCAAAGCCACATCGTGCAACAGTCATAACCATTTACAATTTATTGTAAAATTCATAGCAATTACTTGTATTACTATGAATTTCATGATTAATGAGCAAATAGAAACTGTCCAAATTTACTGAGTACACGAATTACGTGTTACACGGGTAAATAGCTGTATGAGTTAAGGGTTCATGGTTCTGGAGAAAGATGATATTTGTTCATATTTGAATTCAACAGCAAAACAAATACAGTCCTCCCTTCAGAGATCCTTCTGAAGCTCCGCCCCCAAACTCATGCACGCACAGTCCCAAGGCTAACCATACTGGACTAGCAAACGTGATCTTTGTGGCCATTGTTAAAGCAAACAATGACACAGCAAGTAATGTTGGCTAGGTTGAGAATTGGCAAACCGTTGCTCCTAGTTAATCAGCTGCTATCAGAAACATTAGCTAACAGGACACGACAATCCCAACCCACTGGTTCTGTGAAACAGCAAAGTTAAGTTCATGTTCCTCACCTATCCAGCAAAAACAGAGCAACCTCCTCGTCTCTGTCCATGCCTTGATGAGGCTGAAGTCCTGAATTTATTCTTTACCAGCATCTTTTTCTGTTCCACCTTAAATGGTCCAGCAGTTACAATTAGGTGCCTCGGGCATATCACGGTATTACACATACATGTTTGACAAATGATAGAATGTGTCCCATGTCTTGTGCAAGCTTACTGACAAGGCCAAGACCACCAGGTGAGTTGCTCCCAAGTCCTAGAGCACAATCAGGCTCTGATGCCTACAAGAACAAATGCCAGGTGCCTAGATAAGTTTGAGGTGACTAAAAGTACAGTAATGCAAAGACCAGGGATAACTCTTAAATCCTGTGCTCAAAATTTCTGTCATTGAGAAAAGTCATTAGAAGTGGTTTGATGTGATTTGTGGTGGAGAAACATGCCAACTTACATGTCGTTACAGTGGTGGTGATAGGAACCAGGGGTCATGAGGCCTACAGTGCAGAAGCCTACTGTCCAAATGACTAGTGAACCTACGCACTACATGTATCCTTCCACCATTAAGGTGTTTTAAAAATGTATGATTTAGACCAAAGCCTCCTAAACCACAAATCTTTAGTGAAAAAAAGACAACAGACAGCTTATTATGACCATATAACGCAATAACAATATGTAAGGGAGCTTTCAGAGGCACTGAATGCTTCAGCACCTGCTTCTTACTAGGGAAACTCTTGAATGGAGTATTTCAGACTAAACCATCATTAAGATGAAAGACTGTATTTACATCATAACAATTTAATCATGGATAAATCAGAATTCTCCTTGAAGGAGCTTGGAGGATTGTGTCTTACAGAGTGGAACAAACTTTATTCATTCATAAATTTACATTCATTTCTTTACAGTTTCACTAAGTTTAATTAATACAAACTTAACAAACTGAATGAATGTGATTTGATTTGATTTGATTTGACCTGGTTAGTTTTACAGACACTAACAGGCTCTGATGTCTTACAGAGGTGGCAATGAGAACCAGGGTACACAGTGTCTACAACACAAATACAGTTATTTGATTTATAATTATAAACCACCAACTTCTGAGCTTTTGAATGTAACAATGGTAAGATGAAGGTTGAAAACAAGTTTACTTTCTACTATTTTTCCTTACAATGATCTGCCTGCCTAAAATTAATGGATTAAAATACATGAAGTCAGAACCTTACTGCAAAACGGTCATAAAACAGTGTCTCAGACATCAGGCCGCATATATCTAACCATTTTGTGCAATAGCTTTCTGTGAATGAGCTTTGGGAGACATTAAACCTTTCCCCATCACCACCACAGGGAACAATTCTGACTCCGCAAATTTCTCTAGAATGGAGCATTTCACACCAAGCCACCCTGAAAAACTTGTTTAGCGTTAACCGTTTAAATGTATCGATTTTTTGGGGAACTCGGTGGCACTTCCCTTTCAGACCCCTGGTTGATTTTAATTTGTAGTGCACTCTGTATGGAGTAAGGGATCGTTTGAATATCAGCCTGCAAAGACTTTTATTTTGAAAATAAGGAAACCACGTCGTCTCTGCTGTGGAGATTCTGATTGGTCAGACTGCATTCTGACGACACGCAGGCGTGGCAACGCCGGAAATGAGGTGGCCTTTTGTAGAGCAAGCGAAAAATAAACACGTAATCGAGAAGTAATCTACGACGAGCCGTTCGGTTTTACATATTTGGGGGTCGAAATATCATTTTGTTGGATGGAAGGACAGACGCAGGTGTGATTTTGGATTGTTACGGGTGCAGCCCTTGGTGTTCGCTCGGTTGGGTTACAGAGCGCTTTGCGGCTGCGGTAAATTGGCTGCCCTGTGGAGCAGAAGCTGTCGGGTAAGCTGCCTAGAGTCTGAATCTGAGTCTGCACTGCAGAAGCTGAAGCCAGCTAGAAATGTCGCTGCATGGCTTATTTAGTTAGGTGACCAGCCGGCTAGCTGCGTGACTAAGTCAGTCTGAAGTGAAAATGCCACTGCGTGGAGTTTGGAGGTTAGAGATGAGTGAAATTAGAGTATGTATGAGGCTTTAGCTTGTTATTCGCCAGCTTTTTGTTCGAGTTTTGGCATTCCATCTTAAAAGGTGCAGCAGTTAGGCCCCAACATGTAACTGCTGCACATTTTAAGGTGGAACGGCAAAATTCGAGCAAGAAGCTAATATTTAGCTTGTTAGCTATAGCTAACTTGGTAAGGCACAAGCTGGGAACTAGCTAGCTGGCTGTCATGTTAGGCGGTGTACGTGTTTGTCTTAGTTGTTGCAGTCAATACATAAAGTATAGCAATCCTTTTGGTTGGTTTTAATGACAGACTGGCCACTTTCCTAGTCTAAGTGGGCGTGGAAATATCTTCAGACAGGCCTATAACTTCTGAACAGCTGTTAAGTGAATGACTGATGTTTTGTGCTTGACACTTTAGGCTTTCTTGGATCGAGAGTGTTAAAATGTCACTGTTTAACCTGTTTACAGAAGTAGCCTATGCTAACATCTCCACAGCTTTCTATTCAGTCACATGTTCATACTGAGATGTTCTATGAGAAGAAGTACACCATTGTAATCCCTGATCAGCAAATCAACACCTTTCCTAGACGTACACCTTTACACCTGTGCTTTTTGAGGGATTCCTTGTGATGATTCTGATGATCTGTTTGTTCTGCTGTATTTTGTCTTTAACACAGTGCCAAAATGGTGCGAGCAGCTCTGGTAACGGCTACCAGCCTGGCGCTGACTGGTGCGGTGATTGCCCATGCCTATTTCCTGAAGCAGCAGTTCTATCCTACAGTGGTATACCTCACCAAAAGCAGCCCTAGTATGGCAGTAAGTCTGTTACATGGTTTATTAGCCTTTATTTAGTGAAATGCTTTAAAGTGTTGGGATTTTTATCTGATTGGGACAGATACCACACCAAAACTGAAAGCATGTAAGGATCAGCTGGCATGTATGATTTTACTTTTGCTTTTAGTCTGGCGGATTAGTGGATAGTGCTTTGGAGTTAATCAAGTTGAAGAATAGCTTGAGGTGATGTATTTATTTTGGACCTGTTTTTTTAAAGGGAATCTATAATGCTTATTTTTATTATAGTCCAGTCATTTTAATTATGGAACCTAGTGTAGAATTAGAACGGCTGTATATGCCTAAATTTTGCCAAACACAACATATAAGTAGAGCTGGTCCACCTTTGAGTTAGACTGAAGTAGGACACTTCAGAGTGGTAAGCTTTTACTTCTTCAGCTTTCTTTTCGTCGTGAGAGTGTGTCAAGCTTGTGGGCAGTAAGGATTGTGTTATGACGTCACCTTGCAACATGAGGGGAAAAGCTGGAATTTCAACTAAGCATTTCAGGCAGCTGAAAAAAATGGTTCCTGACTCTGGTGTGTACTTTGGGCTTCATAACTTTGTAGATCATTTACATGGATGTAAAGCTACATAACACACTAAAGGAAAGGGGGGATATTGAAAATAAATAATGGGTTCCCTTTAAATGAGCAGTCATTGGAATCAATGCAACACCTAAATACCAAGTGAATGTGTGGGTTCGACGTAAGAACTTTACTTGATGGCTAGATTATGGGTTCTTTTTTAATCTCAGTTTGTTTTGTCTGTTTTGGTAATATAAACCACTTGCTCTTTTGTCAGGTTTTATATATCCAGGCGTTTGTGTTGGTTTTTCTGCTGGGAAAGTTCATGCGAAAGGTCTTTTTTGGACAGCTGAGAGCTGCAGAGATGGAGGTATGTATGCAGCTGTATAAAGTGGGATCTATCTGAAGGTTAAAGGATGTTCTGAACAGGTGTGCTCTTGGGTTTGTGTTTCTCATTCCTCCTGTATGGCATATCCTTACATCAGCACCTGATTGAGCGTTCCTGGTACGCAGTGACGGAGACCTGCTTAGCCTTTACAGTCTTCAGGGATGACTTTTCCCCTCGTTTTGTGGCCCTCTTCACTTTGCTGCTCTTCCTCAAGTGCTTCCATTGGCTGGCTGAAGACAGGGTGGACTTTGTAAGTAAACACCACATGGGCACATTTCTTAACATCGATTTAACATTGCTAATAGCTTGATGTGAGATTTCCTTGATTTTCCTGTTTAGATGGAAAGGAGTCCAAATATCTCATGGGTCTTCCATTTTAGAGTTGTCTGTGAGTATAGACTGTTTTGGAAACAGTTAAAATCACATTGTTTGCTCTTGCTGATGTATTTTTTGTGACTTTGGACAGTAGTTTGTTTAGAGGTGGGTGTATTGATTCATCAGATGCAATTCTAACTGTTTGAAATGACTACAGTAGTCACACAGCGTGAAACAGCAATGAACTGTGCCCCACTTCTTCTTCTTCTTTTCTTTCTTCTTTCTAAATATGCAAATTTCGAGGCTGCACCTGCTCATAGAGTTGTTGGCAAAGTTTTGACCTTAAATGGAAAGTTTGACTTGGTGTTGCATCATGTTTTTTTTTGTGCTGACATTACTTTGTTTCCCCCCACACAGCCCTGATAGTTTTGCTGGGAGTTCTAGATTTCTTATTCGTCAATCATGCCTGCCATAGTATTATTACAAGAGGAGCCTCAGTGCAGCTGGTCTTTGGATTCGAGGTGATCATTGTTTGTGTTTGCCAGGGGTTGTGTCTCTACAAAATCCTATCATAAACTGATCAAGTTTCAGAAATCTTTAAAAAGAGAAAAATATGCAATAAATTAGCAGCAAGCTTGAAAGTTTAAGATGTTTTAGAATACTGACATCATTCAGAATTTTTTTTATTATTCATTTATTATTTCACACTTGTTTTCTGTCTTACACTCTCTCTTGCTATCTGACATCTTTTTTTTCAGTATGCAATTCTTATGACCATGGTTCTCACTACCTTCATTAAGTACACACTGCATACAATCGACCTACAAAGTGAAAACCCATGGGAAAATAAAGCTGTCTACATGCTCTACACGGAGCTCTTCACAGGTGCTCTTGATTTCCTCTTGAACATAGTCACATGAAAAATCAGCACTTCTCTTACACACTGGTCTCATTTCTAAACTTCAGGTTTCATCAAAGTCCTGCTGTACATGGCGTTCATGACAATAATGATCAAAGTGCACACTTTCCCACTATTTGCCATTCGGCCGATGTATCTTGCGATGAGGTAAGGGAATAAGGGTTTACTGTTCTGCTGATATTTAGCTGGGATATTTCCGGATTTATTCAGAATTTTTTTTTTTTTTTTTCCTTCCTCCTCCAGGCAGTTTAAGAAAGCTGTGACGGATGCAATAATGTCTCGGCGAGCCATTCGCAACATGAACACTCTGTAAGTGATTCTCTTAAAATGCTTTGTGAAGCAGTGTAGATTATGTACATGCTACAATTGTTTGTTTCTGTAATTGACATACTTGGTGACTCATAGTTCTTTACCTATTTGCAGTTATCCGGATGCCACACCTGAGGACTTGCAAGCCTCTGACAACGTGTGCATCATTTGTCGGGAGGAGATGGTTACTGGAGCCAAGAAATTGCCCTGCAACCACATCTTTCACTCGAGGTTGCATATGTGTTTTTTTTGTATATAAACACATTTGGGCCAATGAGAACTTTACGTCTTAATGTGGATGGAAATGTACAGCTGTTTGGTTTGGGAAGAAATGGCTGTGGTTGTTTTACATGTTGGCTTACTTTGGCTGACTTAATAATGGTCGATGTAAATTGCAGAGGTGGGGTATAAAATCACTGCTGGCAAGTCTGGCATATCCTACTTCTCCTAGTACAAGCTCGTAATGGCTGATGTTGCAGCGTCTGTCTTTCTGCTAGAGCCACTTCAGAGAGATTTTGTGAAACAGATTTCTGTTTTATTCAGAACCACACACTGAAGAAACTAAAAGTACAAAATTACAAAGGCAACCATATTGTCAGGAAGGTGACAAGAAGTCTGAAGAGTACATTATGACTTTGATGATAATGTAACTTCACATACTTGTCATGTTTGTCATTGGAGATTCTAGCCAGTAAGGCTAATATTCTGAAGTCATGTGTCAAAATGATGTTCTACTGCCCTGCCAAAAGTCAGACAATTTTTAACCAGCATGCATCATGTCAAGTTAGGGCCATGCATGGCCACATGAAGTCGCTGTAACCAATAGCATGGAATTTCTAAACCAGCTCCCAAAGTAGGGGGCACCAGAGCCTTAATCAGCATAAGCCAGTGGATGTAAAATAAGTGTTGCAAATTCTATTAAATTATACTTTAGCTTTAGAATATACTTTAGTTATTGTAACAATGCACAAAACGGAGCATGCACAAAATGCAAGGAACCTAATCTCTTAATTTTGTCAATGGCTTTTTAGTAGCTGACTTTTGCTTTTACAAATAATTGTATTTCATACAGTTAAAAAATCTGAATATATTTTGGGACTTTTTAGAGGGTTTGTACTCCTATTAATGAGCTGTCCCCAAATTCTTGTTCTTGTTATGAGATCACATCTTGTATCAATGAAACCAGTCATTTGGAAGAATTCAGCATACATAACTATTATTTAATCAATACCTCTCTTGTCTGTGTTGCAGTTGCCTGCGCTCTTGGTTCCAGAGGCAGCAGACCTGTCCAACCTGTCGTATGGATGTTCTGCGAGCATCACAGCCCAATCCAACTCCCACTCCAGCTGCTCCAGCGGCCCCTGCGGCCCCCGCAGCCCCAGCTAATGCTCCTGCACCCCAAGCTGCTAATGGTAAACACCTAACCTCTACAGTAAACCTTACAAGTACCACTGAAATAACACTGCTTCTAACTTTTTTTTTTTCCCCCTTCTCTTTTCAGTTGCGCCTGGCATGATGCCCCACTTCCCTCCAGGTCTTTTCCCTTTTTGGGGTCCTTTCCCTGGTGCTGCACACCCTGCAGGTCCGCCAGGAGCTCAGGCTGAGAACAGCACTCCACAGACCAGTGCAGATGCAACCCAAACTCCAGGGGCAGGGGCAGGCACAGGTGGGCATTATCTTCTGATTATAAGGTTTTATTCAATCTTGTGTTCTCAACCAGAAATGTGTTCCGTTACTGTGTAGTGTAGGGCTCATGTTTTAGTCAGGCTAAGCAGATTTTGGGGTTTTGTAAACAGGGTTTACATCTTCAGTGTGAACCGACTGCTGCAGTAATACATGACACAATATAACTGTAGTCTCCAACTATATAATTGTAGTTATCATCTGACCATCTGAGTCATTCAGGGCTGTGGTGAAGATGTAGCCTTTTACAAATTACGTTACCATAAACACACTACTCACTAACCTGTAGTTCTCTTGCTGAGCGAGAGGCAGACAAAATAAATGTATTCTTTTACCTGTTTGGTTTGAACTGAATACAGCATTTTCTCTATCAATTTGCAGATTCAGGAGCTAGTAGCACAAGTCAGCCTAGTACAGATGGTGCTGCCTCTGGTCCTGGAGCTGCAGTGCCTGGATTCCCCTTCTCCATGCCTCCACCTTTCCCTTCTGCACCGTGGCTGCCCATGCCTCCACCTCCACCCTTCAGTGAGTATTAAACCACTTAGCTTGGACAGAACATCACCTACCTCACTCTGGTCTCAAACCCGGTCCATACTCAAAACTTCTGGTAGTTGTGATAATTGTCAATCAGCCTTGTAGGAACAAACTTTTTAGGTGTATGTACTCACTTGGCCTACAGATCGATAACTTACTGTTATTGTTTATTATTTGGAAATGCTTAAATCCACTTAATGGCAAAATAGCGGCTGCTTGTCTATGCTTTGTAAGCTCAATATAAATCATATGGATTGCGATTTTTGGGGGTTACTTTATTAGCATGGCAGGCATTTAAAAACGTTATTTTGAAGAACTTATTGGCAGTTCTGTGCCAAAGTTTTGGAGCTCTGTGTGTTTGATCCATTTTATCCAGTTAATAAGTACAATTAACAAAGTTTTATAATTTTTTATTCTAAAATTATCATACCATTGGACGTGGGCAAAGGTTTGTTTATTTGTGCATCACCAGCCTTTGGTGTAGTTGCTTGTAAGATATGTAAACATTAACATGTTAACAAAAAATGTGTTCAGGCTTTTGTTATTTGCTAAATTGACACAATGTTATGATGGTAAACAAATACAAAGTTGGATATTCCTATATCCATTGAGCCATTGAATCAGCACCTGTCCTTGCTTGAGAGAGGAGTATATTATACTGAAACCCCTTTATTTTCCTAGCCTTTTTGCTGAATTGCGCGTCTTGTCTTGTCTGTTAGTGTCATCCATGCCTCCTCCGCCGGCATCCCTGTCCACAATGTCAGAGGAAGAGCTAAGAGAACTGGAGCAGGAGGGCAGACGAGGGTTGGAGGCTAGGCTACAGTGCCTTCATAATATTCACACACTGCTGGACGCTGCCATGCTCAACATCCACCACTACCTCACTACTGTTGCCACGCTCAGGTGAACTACGATAGGGATTTTACGCTTGTTGTTGTAGTTCCTGTTGGCCTTTTGCTGGAATTTGAAAAATGTCTATTGCTGAGATGCCACACACAAACACACTTGCTTATCAAGTATTTCCTCATGTTTTTTTTTCATTTCCCTTTCTATTCTCTAGTCCTCCTCGGTCAGAAAGCAGCCCTGGTCAGGTCGCCGAATCAGGGAGAACGGAGTCCTCTGCCTCAGCAAGCAGCACCGAGGCCTCCAGACAGGAGAGTGACGCACAAACTAGTGAGTGAATGACAACCAAAAGTTGGATCTAGGATTCCTGTAATGCAGATCTATAAATGCAGAAATCCTTGGTGCTGAGTGTTTTTTATTTATTTATTTATTTTTATGCTCTCTGTAGTTGGTCCTGTGAATGGAGCAACAGGCTTTTCTCAGCCAAACTCATCCACAGCTGCTGAGAAAGAAGAGACGAAGGAGGAAGAGGGAGGAGAGGATGATGGGGAGCCAAACGCTGCAGAGCTGAGACGAAGACGTCTCCGCAAGCTAGAGACCACGCCGCCTCTTGACCACTGATGATTCACCCAGTGAACCAAGCATGACGCTTCAGAAAGGACTTCTTATACTAGAAACACGTCTCACACCCTCCTATTGGCACTTTGGGTGCCTGAGATCTGATTGTTTCCTGAGAGGCTCTTATATGTTATTTAAGTGCAGCATGTCAAGTCAGTTTCAAGGATGGTTTGGATAATGTGTATGGGAGGTTCTCAGATGGAAGATCAGTTCCTGAGTACAGTGCAGAATCGATAATCTAAGACATGCCTGAGGTCAGTTTATTTTTAAAACTACGTAGTCCATTTGTTTTGTTTTTCCTCACTTCGGACTCTGAATGGTCTTTTCCCCCGGAACCCATCACACAGAAAAGGTATTTAAATAGGAAGATGATTTTTGGATTTGCCATGTGCCCTTAAGATGGATATTATTTTCCATTCTTTGCGCTTTTGATCATTTCTAGCTCTTCGATTTTTCTTTAGATCTGAATTGTTATGAGGGGGGAAATCATATGTACAACATGGCGGAGTAAATTAACATACATGTACATACTGTATAAAGTGTTTTAATAGGAGAATCTGTACATACTGCAGAATAAACTGTTCAAGTCAAACTGCTTTGCTTTCTTTGAAATTACTCACAGTGATTTATTCTTTATACTAAATGAAAAATTCTATTCAAAGTGTTTAGGTTTTATGGAATTTATTATATAGCAAATAATGCAGTTAAATTATTATAATTTTTTACAAAATACAGCAAAATTAGTGGATCAATGTCCCTTTTACTGCTCCCTTTAAAACATTAAAAATGAACAAAAACTCATTAATTGATTCACATTTGTCAGTTGTATACAAACAAGAAAATACATATTAGCTGATAAAGGAAGAGGCAGTTTCACTAATGCTCTATTATTTTGTCCTATATCAAAAGGTTATATCAGTCCGTAGGAAAAAATAGCAATTTATTGGTCCTTGTGTATGTAAAAAGGGTAGAGCCTGCACATCCCCTCAAATAGTATAGGTATTAAGTTACAAGGATTTCTGTTAGTTCTTAGTTCAACAGTAGAAAAGTGAAAATGCAACGTGCATGCATCTGTACAGAGCTTCAGTGCAAATAAAACCTATTGGTCTCCACAGAATGAGGTACTGATGCAGTACTGCCTGAGAATAATCAGAGTCAAATACCTAAATCCCTTATGGAGAACTCAGTTCTGTGGAGTTGAGTAGAGGGAGTGATGTTGGTTGGTCTGATCTGTTCTATTGAAGAGGAGTGGAGTTGTCTCACTGGAGCCAAACCAGCTGTTAGGGACAGAAGGAGTTCCAATTACATATGCTTTTACTTCATAGCCCAAATGCTTTGAGAGTTATATTTGGAGGTTTTTTTTTTTGTGCTAAGCGTTTTTAAATTACGGTCCATAAAACTAAGGAAAATAAATCCGAAAATCAGTTTTCCCCCCAACTGTAACGATACCTGTTGTTGGGGCGTAAGCCGTGTGACCAAGTGACGCCGTTGTCTGCATCCATCCCCCGTGGGTCATCAAAGAAATATGAACGTGGACCCCTCGTGTTAATAGCTGGACTGCAGTTCTAAAACAACATACAGGACAAGAACACGCCATCATTAAGCATAAAACAATGATCAATTAGCAATGTACAGATATACAAGATACAACTGAATTTAAAAGAAGAAAAGCTAACCGTTTCTTGAGGAGGACGTGGTACTCTGAAGATTAGAATCAGGAGGCTGGTAGGTAGAAGCTCCCATATAAAAAGAATAGCCCCAAATACTATGTAGCCTGTGTCTCCAAGTTCACTACGAAGATCGGCCTTCAGGGAAACAGGATTTAACATGAACTTTATTATCTGATGTAGGAATTAGAAAACATTTCCATCATCTCTGATTTTTCAGATATCTGTCAAGTTGCATACCTGATCTGAGATGTTGTACCAGTCAAAGCCAAATGATGCTACCTTGTGATTCTGAGACAGAATGAGCACCGTAAGGTTGTAGCATGCTCTACTTGAGAAGAGCAATATTACACCTGCTCCCAACACTGCCGTCCGGCAGACAGTGGTTCCCTGTAATGTAAGAGAACAAGACATGTCTACATCTGCAGACTGTTTCTACATGTGTATCTGTTTGTACTCATTCGCTAAATTTAACCATTTGGGAGAAAAAATCCAGCATTAAATGTGGCATGGGCATTAGACTGGACGTCCTTCCAGTCGCTCCACTACAACAATTAGTGGACAATTAGTAGCTTATTTAGCTCATTTTGACTTAAAACAATTAAGGTTTAGATAATTCTGGAGATTTAAACTGCTTAAAGTCTTGCACAACAACCACAGGCTCATCATGCAGCTAAATGAGGATCTGAAACTAAAGATAACTGACTCATACAAAGCAAAGAAGACTATAGCTTAACACTAAATGAACCCACACATACACTGTGGTAGGTAATGCTTCCTGCTTAGTTGTCACTGTCTGACGTCCTTCAGAAATGTCAAAACGATCTGGAAGACCAAGTAAAAAACTAATTTGTCATTTATGCAAAACAAACGCCCCACATCATTGTCGAAGATCTACAAGATGATTTGGTGGACACAGGAACAGTGATGCACCGGCCCACTGTGCAGTGTTGTTGAACAAATATCATCTATGCCTACATGGGGGGTCATCAGAAAGAAACCTTCACTTAAAGTCTATGACATACGAACACAAAACAACATCTAGATAAGCCAGAGATTTTCAGGTTTATCGATTTCTATGACAACACAGAAACAGATCACACCTCGTCATCTGTTAACTTAGGGGGATCTCTACTCTTTGGGGATGTGTGGCTGCCAGTGACACAAGAAATGCAGTGGCTCGACAAATTCTAGGAGCTAATCCCCTACCATCAGTAATGAAACTAAAGAAGAAAAGGTGTTGGGATATTAAAAGAAAACAATGATCCAAAACATTCAACAAAATGAACCTCAAGATCGAGCTACATCAAGAAACAATAAGATAAATGTTTTGAAATTCCCTTGACATGCCCTGGTAAACTACCTATGAATATTGTTGAACTAGAAAGGCTGTGTAAGGAAAAGAGGAAAAACACTCTAAATCAAGAACAAAGAGACTGTTAGCTGGCTACATGAGGCTGTGATTTCAGCCAAAACAGCTCTAAACCTTTTTATGGTTATTTTTGCCTACATGTTGTATTCAGTGATAATGTGCCAAATGTTTGTTATAAACACAGTCAATACTGAAAACACTAACTTGGCAGCTTTTAGTACTCCACTATTGATTTTGAATATTAACAAGTTCTGCTAAAACATACAGAATACGTACATTAACCATCCTCTCTGTTAATAAACATATTGGGACATGTCTCACAATGTTTCATCTCGGAGTTCCTGCTCAAGTTTCAGCTTCAAGTAACCTATCAAATGCAGTTACCTTGTTAATGAAGGCGATTAACAACTTGCATTGTCAATCCAGATTTATATGGACTAATAAAACAGAGTAAAGTAATAAACACAGAAGCGCTGTTAGAGTTTTAAAACTGCAACCACTCACTGTCCTCTCTATTGAACCCCACTCTACTGGTTTACCTTGTAGATGTAAAGTCAAAGACAATAACTCATCTGTTGCTGCACAGTTTGAGTTAGTTCTCTAGTTCCTTGTCTGTGGTCACAGGATGCTGCTGGGTGGATAGTTTTGGTTGGTGGACTATTCTCAGTCCAGTAGTGACACAGAGTTGCTTACAAACTGTAGCTGTGTTTGATCCACTCACACCAGCACAACACACACTCACACCACGTCAGTGTCACTGCAGTGCTGAGAATAGTCTACCACCTACATAATACATGCTTGGGGTGGTCCTGACTATTGAAGAACCAGGTGAAAGGGGGCTACTAAAGTTAACAAAGTATGCAGAGAATCAGATGGACTACAGTTTGCAATTGTAGAACTATAAAGTGCTCCTGTATGGTAAGAGGAGCTTATGTGTATACATATAGAACCTTTTATTTACTGGAAAGTGATATATTTTATTAAAACAGTGACCCAGAAAGGAGTGAAAAAGAAGGCTGCCTTGATTGGTCAGACGCTTGGAGCTGTTTGGTTTAAACTAGAACTCCAGCATCATAAAACATGCCCCATTCAAACTAGTATAGCAGTTCATTCCTGACTGGTGCCATAACATAGTTACACATGCATGATACGATAATTATGATTATTAAGTAATCAATAATTAAGTAAGTATCTCAATCTAAAGAATAGTAGGGTACCTTGCTGTGTAGATAAGGGCTGGTGGAGGGAGAGAATCGGGTAAGGAGAAGCAGGGAGGTGGCCAAACACACAGCCTCTGCAATGAAAAGCAAGTCGTTCACCAGAACTCGGATCAGAACCAGATTCCATGTTTTGTTCCCGATTCCACCCGTGCCCCCTCGATCCCCAAGGCTGGCACAAATCACGTTGACGGATAAGAAGATTGCACTCATGGCTGCATACATGCTACGAGCCACCCACCTGAGTGAAAAGAGAAACGCTTTTAACAGATCCCTTAACCATCTGTTCTCGACATTCAGTAACTTTTTTCGAAGCAAGAACAAACTGAAGTCACTCACAGTCCTTTACTGGTTTCAATCTGGAATAAGCCTCTAATTTTGAGGACAACCTGTTGGAATGAGACAAAATAAAGACCATCAAGTTAAAAGAGCTGACAACTGACTGTGTACTGCCTTTAAAGAACTGACAACTGACTGTGTACTGGCTCTTAAAGGCTCTTAGATGCCTTACCTGAGTAAAGTATAGGTTGATGAGACTCAGAGTGAAGAACTGCAGGCACACAGGACAACAGTAGAGGAGCCAGTAGAATGGAGTGGGCAAGTGGTTCGCAGCAAGAGCATCAGCAAAGTAAAATGAAAATAGTGTAGTACGAAGGGCCGCCCAGAACAGGCAGAGGAAGAGAAAAGCACTCTGGTATGACCACCTTTTGTGGCGGTACAGTAACAACAGCCAAAGCTGAACGTACACTATCAGGAACAAAGTTCCATAGAGACATGTGTAAACTATGGTGACCCCGAGCTGTACAGACGGAGCCATGGCTGGACTTATAGGGAAAGGTGGTGCTGGTGCCGAGGAAGAGTTGGGATTAGGAGGTGTAACCCTCATGATGGCGATACGTCAGACAAGATTACACGTAATGATGAAGAAAATTGTGCAGTATGTCGGAAGAGAAATACAAGAAGATATAAACAAACAAACAGGAAATGTGTAGATCAGCAAAAGCACCTAAACAACTGGGCTCAGCAAAACAATAAATATTTGGTTTAGCTCAGCGTCCTCATCTGTTTGTCTTATCTCTGGAAAACCTGAGCTGTTAGAGGGAGAGAGAGGGAGATAAATCTTCTAGACGTGCAGTTATGCAAGCTTGTCCTAGATAATCAAGGAATGCTGAGGATACGGACTCATAAGGTGAGGATTTCAAGTCGGAGAATATGCAGCAAACTGAACACTCGCTGCTGTTCCTCCAACACTGCTGACCTGTCACCTGTTTCCGACACTAAATAAGTCATCGTCTACGATTTAATGAGTATTAAATCAGAGCCGGGCACACATCGCGTTAATATAAAACTGTCCCCACAAAAATAACAAAGGTTCAAGCTGTCAAAAATCGAAGCCAAGCCGCCCTTACGGTTCAAACCTGCAACGAAAATGAAAACACAGAAAGACTTCCGTTACTGATCAACAGCTTTACGGTGGATTAAATAAACGCCTCTCCTACAGTAGCGTGACAGTCATATATCAATAATCCAGCAATATCTCACTTACAGCACTTACTGGATCACGGAGGTAACGTTAATTCTAGTTTTAGACTACGAAGACCTCAGATATACGTCCTATATGCGGTGTAACTAACTTGCCTCCGCTCCAACAAGAAGAGTAAACACAGCTAGCCGGTTAGCTATCTCGCTAAAAGTACTAGGCTTGTAGCTAACTTAGCAAGCTAAAGTGACATGCTAATATAAAGCGATTCACAAAGACATTTCAGGATAACAACACCGTCAGCAGAATTTGAGCGGGCTCTTTAAGTGTAATATGAAAAGACACACCGTACCTCATACAGGGTATAAAGTTAATCATGTCCAGCTGTCATACAGCCCAGCTCCTGCGCGAGCCTCTGCTCTGCTCTGAGGCGAACTGAAAACTGCAGCTCAATATTTAACGCAGCATATAGCGAGCCAGCACGGAGATGTTATGGTTTGACGCCACCTAGCGGCACAGAGAGTTATTTGTTTGTTTTACTATATGACCATCTTCTCATCATCATATTATTTAATTCCCTTTAGAATATTGTATATTTCTGTGTAAATACGACCTAAAATATAATGAGGTTTCCACAAAAGTAGATATAGAGTACCCCAGTAAATGAGACCCAAATGAGACGTTTAAATTACTGAGAAAAAAAGTACAATATTACAATATCTGTATGTGGTAAAAGTATCTGTACCTCTGGAATTAGCACTTAATTTAGAAAAGAAATTAGAGTCGGGAGTTATGAGAGTCAGGTGTGAGTGGCACCCTGCTGTATTTAAAGGAGGAGTATGTAATGTGATGTGAATGAATCAATTTGTAACCGATCAGCAGAAGAACAACAGAGGAATACAGCAGATTAAACCTTAAACATTCTTATAATTATTATTATGATTACTGTTATTGTTGTTGTTTGTGATAGTGTTAGTCAAAACTATAATATAAATTTTTTAAATTTTAATTAATATTAATTTTTAATCTGAAACTAATACAGATATTATTAAAATAGGAACATAACGTCAGAAGGAAGACCTGCATGCATGCATTTTACTTTTGTCTTTGTTTTAATAATAATAATAGCAACAACAATAATAATATTAATATTAATAACAATAATAATACACAATAATGACATAATAATAGTGATAATAACAATAATAATCGTATAATAATAGCAATAAAGTAATAATAAGTACTAATAATGTACTATTATTATTATTATTGTTATTATTATTTGTGTACGTAAATAGCATCTTAAAAGCGTTTTAAAGGAGACGTTAAAAAATAAAATAATTGTAAAACCGCAGTAAATCCTGATTCAGAGAACTTAAATGAATTGGTCTATAAAAAGGCCTTTTCTGTTCTTTTTTTAGATTAGTTTATTTGCTTCGTCATGTTTTGCTGCGGGTCACTGTCTCTGTTCCCCCGTACAGCCAGACCGCCAATTGTGACTGAGAACCGGAAACCGCGGCTAGTTCAATTTGAATCATAATCTGTTGACAGTCGTTGTTTTGCTGTGCGATGTTTTGTTTCCATAACACGAATAAATCAAAATATCTTGACTTCGACAGCAAATTAGTACAGCAGTCGGTGTAGTAGTTAATTTACACCGCCTCACTGTCGATGAACATCAGTTCGTGTTATTAAACTGTGGAGTTTAGCTCATTGTTTGAGTTTCATAATGGGACGGAGGCGATCAGCTCGCCTAGAGACCTTACAGACAGCGCCGAGACGGTCAGCACGGCTTAGAAATATTGGCTGTTATGCAGAGGTGGGTATTTAGCAGGAGCTGGTGAAGTAGGCGAGGTTTTCCTTCTGACTCAGTCTCACTGAGTCCCACAGCCACGTAGCAAAACCAGAGAGTTACTTGCGCCTGCAGCGAGCGAGCCCTGTCTCCAAATATAGCTAGCCAGCTAACAACGTTAGCCATCAGTGACTCAGATACACAGCAGCTAATCAGACGTTAGCCAGCCAGTGCGCTGCGGGCTCTGCAGTGGAAACTAGTTAAAACAAAAATAGCAGCTGTTGTTGTAAATAGAAAGCATCGTGCTTAGTTAGCTAGACAGCGTCCTAGATTGTACCGTGGCAGTGCCAAAAAATGGTAAGTTGGCGTTGTTTTTATATTTTGAAATATAGTTATGTAGATTGCTAACCTAATTAGCTGTTTTAGCTTCACTTCCTTGATATGTGGCTCGGTTTAAAAACTGTAACTTACCTAACTACATGTCTCATCATCTTTATTACAATGCCTTATATTGTCTTTTGGGCGTTGGTTTAACGTTTCAGTCTTTGACCGGAGGAGCATTAAAGGTTGAATACGGAGAATGTTGTATAACTTGCTTGTTAGTATCTGCACTGAGCAGTCAAACAGTAAAAGGTACAGTTTATTACTGAAGGTTCACAGCCTGTGCCCATCCATGTGCTAGCAACTGAATAGAGCCATCATCTGCTATAAAAGAGTCTTTATATGGGTTTTTACCTTTTTAGGAAACTGAAGCTGATGTGCATCAGATTGTAGAAGAGAATGAGGAAAGGGGAGCAGCAGAAAAAAGGATGGAGGGTGATGATTTGCGCAAAGCTGGAAGACCTAGCTCTCGCATCCCCACTTTCCAGAGCTCGCTGGCTCGCAAGCGAACCACCACCCCTACTGCAGAGTCATCGTTGCCAGCAAAGACTGAGGGATCCGGTCGAGAAGGCCAAGGGAAAGACAGAGGAGAGCCTTTGAGAACAAAATTACCAGTATTCGGGGACAAAGAAACAACATTGCCTATCCTGTCCACGCGTGTTCACTCAGGCAGCACTGATGATTTGTGTCTTGCTGACTCTCCAGATCCCATCTTCGATTCTTCAGAGACCACACCACTTCCAGAGAAACGAACCCCCTCGCCTGAAACAACTACATACACAGCCAGAGGCTCTGAGGGGCTTGAAAGGTCACTTCAGCGACCCAGTCTTAGGGCTGAGTCACTTGTGACAGGTTCACCCTTAGAGCCTCAGTCTTTTAGTATAGAGCATACCTCTAAAGATGATGATGAGGAGGATTATGAGGAAGAGGATGAGGATGATGATAAAAAACAATCAGATTCTGGTTCTCATGATGAAGTTACAGAAGGTCTCAGCCCTAGTATTTTTCCTGAGGAGCATCTACCTGCACCCTCTGAAACCTCAAAGGCACAAAGAATTCATGAAGATGTACAGAGTCTTGGAATAGACTCTGAAAAGGCATATGCGGAGGAAACACCATGTTTGTCCCACTGTGAAGAATCGGTCGTGGATGATTCTGGCAAGCAGTGTCTTGAAAAAGACTCGGTAGTGTTGAAGAAGGTTGTGAAGTTTCCACCTGAAGTGTCCTCTGAAACACCTCTGAAACAGACCACGCCAGATGTCAAAGCTAAGAGTAAAAAAGTAGCTCCCTCTCATATAAAACACAGCCCAAGCACGTCCTCAGGGGTAAGTTGTACTTATTGTATTTTGTTCTGCTTTATAGCATTACACTGAACAGTATAGCAGCTCTTGTTGTGTATACACAAAACAGCAAGAAAACAAAATCAAGTAGAGGCTTACTTGCTAAAATGTTATGACTGTGTTACTGCTGTAACATGTGATCTTTTTATGTCAGGAGAGAATCTTAAAAATATAAAAGGACTCCTTGTGTACTTTATTTTGCTTTTGGCAGTCCAAAGGAAAGAGCTTTGCCCTCTTCTGTTTTATACCAACTGTTCTACTGCTTCTGGGTGGATTTGGTCAACACATTTGGCTCTATGGAGTCCCTAAATCTGTCTCTCACCTAATGGTGCAACTGGAACTGCACTGGCTGGAAGGTTTCTGGTTGCCACAAGAACAATGCAGCACTGACTGCAGGTGAGAGAACCTTATTTTGTTTCTTCTCTGTGTTTTATTGAATAAGAGCACAGAAATGCAAGATAATAAATCATGGTTTAACACTTGCCCATCAGGCTCACACTTGTCGAGAGTCTTCCTGAGGGAGTGCTCTTCCCCCATAGCTCTCCGCACCTGCAGAGCATTTCACATACCTGGACCAACTTACTTAACCGAGCTAACAGCTCTGTCAACATTGCTGCTTTCTACCTCACACTCAGAGATTCAGATATTGGCCTCACTGAGCCCAGTGCTATACAGGTATAGTTAAACATTTGTATTATCTACAGTGCTGCTGCAGTCTCTCTCAAGGCTCAGAAAGGCATTTGCATTTTAGTGACTGCTCCTGTTAAGAGCAAATATCATAAATAAACGCATGACATAACTGTGTTTTGATGTAGTTCATTTTGAATGTTGTATTTCAGGGCAAGGAACTGTTCAGCCGATTGAAGCAGCTTGAATCTAGAGGAGTGGACCTGAAGATTGCAATTAATGCCCCACAGACTTCCACGGCAGACACGGATGAACTAGCAGGAACAGGTAGATTTGTATGCATGTCGTCTTGTCTTGAGCTTTGCATTTGAAGCTGATGGTAAGTTGTTTAACCTCTGCCTAATTTACTGTCTTTGTTTAGGTGCGGAGATCAGAGAAATTGACCTTCAGAGTGTCACTGGGGGTATTGTCCACACTAAACTGTGGGTTGTAGACAAGAAGCATATGTATGTAGGGAGTGCAAACATGGACTGGCGTTCTCTAACCCAGGTATCCTCATCTGGTGTTTATGGTACAACTGTGAATTATAAAATGAGGCTGCTGAACCACTGCTGAATCTCCTTGTTACGCCATCATCCTGTTCTCTGACAGGTAAAAGAGGTTGGGGTTTCTGTGGAGGACTGCAGCTGTTTGGCACAGGATGCGTTAAGGATATTTGGAGTCTACTGGGAAATCGGTGGCCAGAAAAATGGTTCCCTCCCTCCCTATTGGCCTGGCAGATTCTCAGCTCTCTCCAGCTCTAAGTACCCATTAGCTGTTAAATTCAACGGTGTCCCTGCACGTGTCTATCTGTCTGTGAGTCCCATTGCCTTGCTCTCACAAGTGAATCAAATGGATGCCAGTCACTCCACACAATGTAACCTATGTGTCTGTATGTCTGTTGGTTGAAGATGTGTGTACTAGAGCTGCGCAATGCAATTAGCAATGTTATTTCAACATCTCCGGTTTGTAGTATGTCCTGCTGTATGTAAAACACAGCTCTTGATGTGACAGCATGATAAAGATTGGTTTGCATTATTTTTACCAAATTTTTACACTTGGGTCACATGTATGCACTGGTTTATTGAAACACCCACAGAAATGCTTGTCCTGAACATGTGAAACTGGTCAAGGCATTCAGACCATACAACAAAAACGGATTAGTTTTCAAGAGGTTTTTAATGCGTCTTTTTGTATCAGTATTGCAATAGCTAGTGCTAAGAGAATATTTCATAAATTATGAATTGTGCAGCCCTAGTGTGCACAGGAGTAGGTCTTGAGTCACTTCTTCATTTCGGAATACCATTACCACACCATCTGTCTTCAAATTCATTGCCCATTTTGTAGTCTGCACTGACAGCTTTCCGACGAATTTCATAATATGTAGTGTTTTACGTAACTTCCTGGTTGGTTGGTTGTTTGTCCCAAAAAGGCATCCAACTGCTTCAAAGATTAGTCTTTGAAGAAACTGTAGCGCATGAACATGTCACTCTTTCGTTAATCTTTTCTTCTGATGGCAGAGATGTGCCTTTTGTCTTCTTATTGAAAAGCATTTTGAATGTTTTATGTGCATCTAAACATTGTATTGATAAAGGGCTTGTTTTTCCTTTTTAAAAGAGTGCCCCACCTCAGCTATCTGCATATGGACGTTCCGATGATCTCTCAGCTATCCTGTCCGTTATTGATGATGCCAAGGAATTCATTTATGTTTCTGTCATGGACTATCTTCCCATGTCTCAATTCAGTAATCCAATAAGGTAACATTTATTATTAAAGGCTTCAGTGGTACAGCATAGATTCAGCATGGAATTTACACTGCATAGTTTTTACACATTTTGACGATTTTTCTTGAAACTCTGTCCACAATGTTGTATATTAGGTTCTGGCCTGCCATTGACTCAGCCCTTAGGGAGGCTGCATGTGCCCGAAGTGTGGAGGTGAAGCTGCTGGTCAGCTGCTGGAGCCATTCTCCTGGAGCCATGTTTGTTTTCCTGCAGTCTTTATCAGTCCTCAACAAGACTCCCCTCAGATGCAACATTCATGTTGTATGTTAAAGATTTCTAGTTGTGTGAATGATTTTCTTAGGGCACCATTGACCTCTTCATAATCTTTTAAAGACCTAAACTTTTGTTGTTTATTTTACAGAAAGTGTTTGAGGTACCTTCTACCCCAGAGCAACTTTCTATCCCTTTTGCCCGTGTCAACCATGCTAAGTACATGGTGACCGATCGAGTTGCCTATATTGGTATGTTATTTTATTTTGCGCTCCCAGCGGTTGTTATTGTCTTTGTAGAGTTTTTAGGCATCAGGTGTTCACCCTAATTTGCCTAATCTGATATTTGTCCAGTCTAATTTACCTAAACTGATATTTGGTTAACAGTTATATCATGTTGACAGGAACTTCCAACTGGTCTGAAAATTATTTCAGCCAGACTGCTGGAGTTGGCCTTGTGGTGAATCAGACAGACTCTGTGGTGGAAAAGGGACAGCAAACTGCACAGAATCAACTGCAGAAGATTTTCCAGAGGGACTGGAATTCAGACTATTCCCAAGCGCTCACCGATGATTATGCTGAATACTGCAGAAACAATAAACGACAATAATTTTGTTGTAAACTTTTACAATATGCGCATGGTGTAGTAGACTTGCATTGTTTACATGTGACTTGCTATAACCTGGAAATGTATCAAAACAGGCCTTTACTCTGGGCAGCATTCAATCTTAACAGTATTGCAGCTGTATTGTATATATTTTCTTAGCCTGCTGTACATTTTATTTCCTATTTTTATTCATGTATTTATTGTGTATGTTTTTCCAAAATGGTTATAAACCACTTTCTGAGGATATTTAATAAATCATCAGTACTTTGATCTAAAAATGGGCAGAAACTTGAGCATGTATATTATCAGAATGTCTTGGTATGGCTTCCTAAATTGTTGAAGGGGATAACTGGCCTTGCTAAAATATTGTAAACAGCATTTCAGTGTCAAATAAATGTAAAGTTTTCCATTATTTTTGAACAGTGTCATTATTTTTGAACTGAATAGTTCTGCTCACAATGTTTCTAGTAGGCATGAATGTCTAGAATTTTAAATGCTGTAGGACATTATGTTTATGGAGTAAGCAGTTTATTGTCAGATAATTTATAAAGGCCAGACACGGGTTCTTACTAGTTATAGTGTCATGATATAAAGTCATGATTTTTTATTTTTTTGCATGTTTGTCACTCTTAAAAGTTTCAGATTATCAAACAAATTTAAATATTAGTCAAAGACGACACAAGTAAACACAAAATGCAGTTTTTAAATGTTTTTATTAACCATATTTATTTTATTAGAAAAAAAAAATCTAAACTTGCATGGCCCTGTGTGAAAAAGTGTTTGCCCCCAGTTAAATCATAACTGGTTTATCACATCTGAGTTCAATTTCTCTATCTGTTCTCAATCAAGAAATCACTTAAATAGGACCTGCCTGGCGAAGTAGGCCAAATGATAGGTCCAAAGAAATTCAGGAACAAATGAGAAAGTAAGTAATTGAGATCTATCAGTCTGGAAAATTTTATAAAGCCATTTCTAAAGTTTTGGGACTCCAGCGAACCACTGTGAGAGCCATTATCCACAAATGGCGAAAACATGGAACATGACGAGACAAAAGTTTAACTTTTTGTTAGGTATGTGTCCCATTACATCTGGCGTAAAAATAACACCGCATTTCAAGAACATCATATCTACAGTAAAATATGGTGGTGGTAGTGTGATGGTCTGGGGCTGTTTTGCTGCTTCAGGACCTGGAAGATTTGCTGTGATAAATGTAACCATGAATTCCGCCGTATACCAAAAGATCCTGAAGGCGAATGTCCAGCCATTTGTTCGTGCTCAAGCTGAAACAAACTTTGGTTCTGCAGCAGGACAATGATCCAAAACACACCAGCAAGTCCACCTCTGAATGGCTGAAGAGAAACAAAGTGAAGACTTTGGAGTGACCTAGTCAAAGTCCTGAATTCTATTGAGATGCTGTGGCATGACCTTAAAAAGCTGGAAAACCCTACAATGTGGCTGAATTACAACAATTCTGCAAAGATGAGTGGGCCAACATTTTTCCACAGCGCTGTGAAAGACTCATTGCAAGTTACCGCAAACGCTTGATTGCAGTTGTTGCTACTAGGGGTGGCCCAACCAGTTATTAGGTTTAGGGGCCAAACTCTTTTTCACACAGGGCCATGTAGGTTTGGATTTTTTTCTCCCTTAATAATAAAAACCTTAATTTAAAAACTGCATTTTGTGTTGTGTTGTCTTTGGCTAATATTTAAATGTGGTTGATGATCTGAAACCTTTAAGAGTGACAAACATGAAAAAAAAAACAAAAAAAAAACATGAAAGGGCAAACAATTTTTCACCCCACTGTTTATGTAATCAGATGAAATTTTACTACATTTGAGAATAATTTTATTTTTACTTCTCAAGTAGAATTAATGAGGATTGGATTCTTCTTTATCCAAGTTACATTTTAGTTAATAACACTTATTTATTTTTGTATTTATAATTTTATAACCTTGGTGACGAATTGCCTAATTAAAATTTCTATACAAATAGATGCAGGATGTACTGAGATGTTACACTAAAGTTATCTGGTACACATATGTGAAATGGTTTTGACAGTTGAGGAGTGGACTCTTATAAACTTATCATCATTACGACAGTGCATCCAAATATGTCAATCATGCTGAAGGTTATTTAAGGACAGTTAGCCAATGAAAGGAACTGTACACGCAATGATGGCTGAAGCTCTTTGCAAGCAACCACCACCACCTAATCTACATAACAAATCTTATTGGGTAAAAAACAAAAGAAGTGATGTAAATACACGTAAAACAAGAATTAACATTGGTCCTGCTTTCCACTGATACATTAAATTTGATGACTATTAAATTTGATAGACTATTAAGACTACGGTGGTAAGGACTGAAGTGGGTTCTTTGGTGGTATATGGCCCCATATTGTTAGAAGAATTAATTTGACAGGTTGCATCATTTTACACATTGCTCCTTTAACGTTCTCTTAAGTCATTATTTGACCCCAGTAACAATGGGCTGAATCTCAAATAGGTTCTTACTCCTTTTTCCAGACACCAGATTAGGATTCAGAAGTGTGTGCACAAATCTCTAATAGACATAAAGGGCACTAAGTGAGTGCAGAAGAGCTACTTTGATATTAACATCGTCCACTATGTAGGGAGCAGGGAGCCGTGTGAGATTCGGTCTGCGGCTTAAGGAAGTGTATGCTGCGATGCGGACCTACAAATACAGAGGGGTGTGTTTCTCGCCGGAGACCGGAAGTTGAGGTTTGGAGGAAGAGAATAGCTGATGAAAATGGCTCCAGAGAGAAAGCGCTCAGCGTTTCTCAGCTACTCTCAAGAAGCTGTTTGCAAAATGTGTCACAAAGTATTCTTGCTCTTATGGTTGCTTCATTTCTCCTCAGTTTATTCAGATATAACAGACGGCAACGCTGAGCACTTAAAGCGGGAGCATTCACTCATTAAACCATATCAAGGCAAGTAGCTGGCTAGTCAAACTTCTGTCTGTTAGCTATATCCTGTAGCTCCTACTTTACACCGCTCATTACAGCTACACCTGGAGGCTCTTTTAGTTTTAAAAGAAGCAGATAAGTAATGTAGGTGCAGCCATCTACCGTTTACGTTAACTAACCAGCTAGCTATCTTAGCTGCTTAACTTCGTTGTTCAAGCAGCTGGTTCCTGGAAGTGTTACAAGCCAACGAATGTTAGTTGGGTTAACCCTTTCATGGGTCATTTTAGTGACCATTATCTCAGATCTACAGCTCTCTATCACAGTGTTGTTGAATTATGCTTGTTTTTGGTTTAATCGCATTTTAATCGCATATGATCGTACTGTTCTGGTTACTGTCGCTGAGTTACATGCAGAGTCATGTTGGTGTGTAGCCTGCTGAACCAGTGTTTCTCCACCCTAGTCCTGAAGGCCTACGGCACGTTTTAGTGTTTTTTAGTGCTTTACCAAAGAACAACGCGCTGTCAGTGAGCTGATTAATTAAATTAGGGTTGTTGGGAGCAAGGGAGACACTGAAACCTGCAGATCAGAGGGCCACCAGGAACAGGGTGGGGAAACAGTGTACTGAACCACGTTTTACGCCCTGTTTTTCGGTGTAGCTCATTTTATGTTTGTTTGTTTATCACTACAGACTTTGGTGGATCCCAAATCCTGTGATTTTAATCCCTCTGACTCTTGTTAACATAATATTAAGATGGACGTTGACAATATGTAAACACTTGCCTCAGTAATACAATGTAATATGCTTTACTAGTAGGGGTAAAAATGATTGTCACAACCTTTACACTAACATCAGAGCAAAGACAGCAGAGTCCAGACATCAGATTATTCTGTGTGTATAACAGACGCCCACCAGCAAGTATGGCAGAGGAGTGCTGTTGCCTAGTCGGTTGCCTTGTATGCCATGACAATCATTATGCTTGTTTTTTTTTAAGGCTGCTACTGTAAACTGTCCTGTGTGGTATTAAGCTAAGATTCAGGTTCTCATTGTGTGTGCTCTGTTTTCGGTATTTTTGTGTTTAGGTGTTGGAACAAGCCTTTCAAGTCAATGGGATTTTTGGGGAAGTACTCTGGTAACCAGCCAATATGTACGCCTGACCCCCGATGAACGTAGCAAGCAAGGCTCCATTTGGAATACAGTGGTAAGTTAAAGTGTCCACTAAGTATATAATATGTACATAATCCTTTAGTGTCACCAGAAATAAATTACTCTTTATCTGTCTTCTGTTGCCATCCCCCTTTAAATGTCACAATTTACTGTTTTCTGTGCAGCCCTGTTATTTAAAAGACTGGGAGATGCATGTGCAGTTTAAAGTTCATGGATCCGGAAAGAAGAATCTTCATGGGGATGGAATTGCAATTTGGTACACAAAAGAAAGATTACATCCTGGTAAGTGTGCAGGTATTATGGCAGTGAGATTTAATAATGCTTGTGACTGTGGTGTGGTGATGGCCCAAGAACACCTGTACTCCAGTAAAACGGGCAGATAGAAGCTTTCATTTATGGTACTGTCAAGAAAACGGACTCCTTTTTCTTTTTTCCTTTTCTGTTTTTTTATGTAAAATTATGTATATTTTGTAATATATACTCAGTGAGCATTTGTATCTACATTCATTTACCATAGTTACATGCATTTTTTTCCTATATAGGTACATTTTGGTAATTCTGTGGTTACAGACTGTAGTCCATTTGTTTCACTCCATACTTTATTACCCTGTTGTTCAATGGTCAGGACTCCCACAGAGCAGGTATTGGGTGGTGGGTCATTTTCAGCACTGTAACACTTGATGTGTTAGTGTGTGTTGTGCTGGTGTGAGTGGATCAGACGGGGCAGTGCAGTTTTAAAACACCTCACTGTCCCTGCTGGACTGAGAGCAGTCCACCAACCAAAACTGTCCAGCCAAACAGCATTCGCTAGCACTGATGAAGGACTAGAGAATGAAAGACACAATATCTGCAGCAGGAGATGAGCCATCCTCTCTCACTTTACATTTATAAGGTGGACTAGCAAGGTAGGAGTGTCTAATAGAGTGGACAGTGAGGAAAAATCTGAAGCACTCTGTAGTAAATGAAGCTAATAAAATACAAAATGAGTGTTCCTAAAGTGTTTAGTGAGTGCAAGTTTGATATTGCACGGTATCACAGTAACATGAAGGGAGACATAATATTTGTAGATCTTAGATGTGTTTTGCTCCAGTTGATTGTTTCTTGTCCTACTTCTACCTTCATTTAGGGGCAGTCTTTGGAAACCAAGACCATTTTGTAGGCCTGGCTATTTTTGTGGATACTTTCCGCAATGACCTCCACGGCATGGATGTAAGTGTGCTTTACTTACAGGCGATTTTTTTTCTCAGCAGGCCCTGGCAGCAATGAAAACTTCCATGGCTTGGCCATATTTATAGACACATATCCAAATGATGAGGCCTCTGATGTGAGTTAAGAGAACTACAGTATATGTATTGCTTATTATTTAGTTCAGTGCTTTTCTTTTTTTTTTCCCCCCAAAGCATTTGCACGTTCATTATTAGTGAAACTGTTCATCCATTTTATTTTTTGAAGATGCAAAATGATTGTGAAATTTTATGTCCTGGTCTTCTCAATCATATTTGTTCTCGCAGAATAAATAGTTATTAAAAGGATAGTTTGGGAGAATCTAGTTTTTCTGTTTAGGTCAAGCAACCTAAGTACACTCATCTTAAAAAAAAAAAAAATAGACACTACAGACATTACAATCTGCAGACATTAAAATTATGCCAACAGTGTGCTATGGTAATAGGATTACACATAGAAACACTTTACAGTGCTTTGAATCCTGAACTGTCCCTTTAATTTTGCTGTTGTTGTGCTTTGGAATAAGTTATGTTTATGGAAACGTGTTGCTTTGATTAGTTGGTGTATATACTGTTATGGCTGCATGTTTTGCATGTTTTTTTGTTTTTCTTTCTGCAGGTCGTGTGGTGATAATGGAGGAAAACACATTTGTATAAATGTTACAAATGTTAATATCAAAATATTTACAGATTCCACAATGGTTCATGTTTTTTGACATTTGTATAATTTTTACAAATCTTTACATCCAAGTCACAACTTCATGTGTTTACAAGTTGTTGTCCTTCTTAGACATCAGTGTATGAAAGATGTTTATTAATGCTGAGCCTTTGTTTTCATTTGTTGTGAATGAATTTTGAATCACGCTCCAAATTGTTTGCTATGGACTGATTCAGTAACAGGACATGCATGCAGTACCATGGGATGAGGCAATATCACAAACTGCCATTGTATTCATATTGTGTATAGAATGGATGGATTGTGCAAATAACTTTGCTTGTATCTTGGTTTCTTAGCGTTCCTTTCCCTTCATTTCTGCAATGGTGAGTAATGGTTCTCTGGCATATGATCATGGAAAAGATGGGCGCTCTACAGAGCTGGGGGGATGCTCCGCTGAAGTCCGAAACAAAGACCATGACACATATCTTGCTGTTCGATACTCCAAAGGCAGACTCACAGTAAGAACCACATTATTCACTTGGCAAGGTTCTTTTGACCAGCATTTAAAGACCAGCTAGCACATTCAAGCATAACAGTATAGACAGACACGCACACTTCTAGGATAAAATGGATAACAATTCCTGCTTCGTTTTTTTTATTTTGCTTCATAACACACGTTATGTATATGACTGGGCAAGTTTACATTTACATTTAAGGCATTTAGCAGACGCTTTTATCCAGAGCGACTTACAACTGTGCTTAGTGTTCCGTTGGATAATATTCCAGCTAGTAGAAAGTTTAGAGCCTAAAACTCACCACGAGCTCAGACACTGCCCGAACAGGGGGCCAGTGCTGGTACCTAGAGATTAATACACAGATATAGAGTAAGTAAACCATTACCTGGCAACCCCAGCCCAGTGCTCATTCCTATAGAGGAGAAAAGGTAATTATAAGTGCAACACAATACACATTGGGTTGCAGACTTCATCAAATGAACATTTAAATCTATTTATACTAATATAATATCAGTAAAATCTGCCGATGTTACTCCCAGCGCACACCAAGTGTTTAAGAGCTAGTGGTGGCTCCTTTGAAAATTTGGTTCTGTGGACACTCTGTGGACACTGTGTGTATTATGTTTATTCAGCTGTGTGTTCAGGTCTGTGTTTATTCTTAGTTGTATTAATGTTTTCCTTGTTGTAAATACAATAATCACATATTTCAGCTACTTACTGGTATATCCTCTCTGTCTTTATTAAGGTTGTAATTTTCTTGCAGTGTTTTCTGTGTTGGTTTTGTTTCTCTTTTCATTCGATCCTCTTTTACTTTCATTTGTTGACCAAAACAAAGCTGATGTGGTTGTGTTGAAGCCACTATGGTGTAATGGTCAGCCACAGATGCTCATTAATCTGCATTGGTTGGCTTGGTTAATTTTAAACAATATAAAAAATTGTACAACTGCCAATATTTTTGTTTGATAGAATTTATAACTCCTTTAAAAGATGCCAGTTTTTTAGATTAGTCCTTACTCTATTCTCTTAATATACATTCTTTTTTTTTTGTAATAAATTATATACACATTATTTTCTACACATAGACTTGTTTGAGGAATAAATTCCAAATTACAAACCCCAAAATGTTTCTGTTTGCTGTAGTACCAATTTGTAATTGTTAAAGAACCATTTACATTAACCAGTAGGGGTAGGGATGCAAAGAGCTGTTTAACAGTTCATGTGGTTTTTAAGTGGTTATGTCTCTGTTTATGATCATTGCCTTTATTAAAAACCCTTAAGGACCTCTTTTTTAAAGGTGTATTATTGCTTGTTTGGAGAATGTTTCCCATGTCAAATCAGACTAGTGATTTGTGTGTTCAGCATGCTGAAGACTGAGTCTTTTCTGTTTATGTTCAGATCCTTATTGAAGGAATGCTTTCGATTTTTTTTTTTTTGGCTTTATCTACTCCTTATCTTTGTAGATTATGGTTGACGTTGATGATCGAAACGAGTGGAAGGAATGTATTGATATTGGAGGAGTCCGCCTCCCTACCGGATACTTTTTTGGAGCCTCTGCTGCAACAGGAGACCTCTCTGGTAAGTGTGGTTCCTATAGAGATACTCTTTTATTATTCTCTAAGCTCCTTATGACTAATGTCTGCCTTTGCTATTTGTTTTTGTGCAGACAACCATGACATCATCTCTATGAAAATGTACCAACTGATGGTAGAACACACCCCTGAGGAGGACAGTCAGGACTGGACCAAGATTGAGCCCAGTGTCAGCTTGCTCAAGTCTCCAAAAGGTGCCACATTTGAATTAATGTGTTTGACTCTTTCTCTTCTATTATGCTGGTGGTGACTCAGTGGTCTACATCAAACAGATAGCTATTTTAGGGAACCTACATCTGTGTTCTAGTTTTAATGTATAATTCTGACAATGGTGTATGTGCCATACAACTTCCTGCTTTAACTGTGAATGTTATTTTTATGTGTCGTAGCATAGACATATACATTCTACACATTACTGATACATTAATACCCTGTTGGCCATTAAGTCATATGGTGAAGGTTTTAAATGCTCTTTTCTGCCTGATTTTATGGCTGTGTTTTCAATTATTTATTTATTTTTTGTTTTCCCACAATACAGACAACATTGATGATCCAACTGGTAACTTCCGGAGCACACCTCTAACTGGCTGGAAGGTTTTTCTGCTTCTGCTCTGTGCCCTTCTAGGGATCGTTGTTTGTGCTGTCGTAGGGGCTGTGGTCTTTCAGAAACGACAAGAGAGAAACAAGAGGTTTTACTAAACACAAACACGAACCGGACATTTTCAAAGAACTCTAAGAAATATGGATTGGAGACAAATGTGAATTTTTAGCAGTGGTGAAAATGCGTGTTGCTGAAGTGAACAATTGAAAGAATCATCTAAGGTGTGTTTTGTATGCAGGAAAATGGGAGGGGTAAAGGGTGACTTGTATGTGGCTTTTGCTTTTTTTCCTCTGTTTCAGTTTACGATTATTTGGCAGGTTGCACCAGTGTATACGGAATAATACATGAAATCATACAATTTGAACAGTTTAAGTAAAAAGAAAAATAGAATAAAAAACATGGAGCTCATTTTGGTCCAAGTATGCCCAAATGCTGTGAATTCTCAAATTATTTCTGTTTGTCAATTCATATTCTAAGTTGTTTTAAATAGTTTGATTTGATTTTGATTTCGTTTTAAGTTCTGTTTGATTTAAATCTGAAAAGATTCATTGCTTTTTAAAATCTGCACTTATTTTCTTTGAGGTTGTGTTTTTATTAAAGTCTGATTGTTGTGAAGGGGATAGTAGTAAGTTTCTTATGCAAAAGAAAAGGGGGCTTTGTTCACCCAGAAGCCAGAGAAAAAGGATTACAATACATATGAGATTGATCCCAGCTGGGGGTTACTGCCATTTTGACTTTGAGTAAACCGCATGTTTACTCAACATTTACGGCGTGTTTGTTCAGGATGATGGTTCAGTTGCAAGTTGCTGTTAGCAAAAGTGTTAGCGAAATGAGTTTAAAATAAGATCATGTTGCTGAAAAGGTTAAAGTCTCTCATTACAGACTTTGGTCTAGTTTTGCAGTTTTAGAGTGTTAAAGGAGCGTTTTCTAAAGATCCACCAGTATTTCTTTTACTTAGTGCATGCAAGTGCTAAGTGTTGTTTCTAAAATGTTGGGCTGTATTCGCTTCAACATCAGTGGCTTACTTCTAGAGCCTTGTAAGAACCCTGCACCTTTTGGAGAATGCTGTGGAAATGTTTGAATACCCCCGCATCAGATTACATGTTTTGTTGATTGAAGTGATAAAACGTTTGACACTCCCTTTGCAGGAAACCTTCATATGATCTTATTTTTTGCTAATTTTATGCACAGTTTGGTACTTTGGTGGAGAGTTTGGGGAAAGAATCGAATGTATCAGATGTGTCATAACTTTCACATAGGCCTCATTGTATATTTTATTTGTCCTAACGTTTAAATTCTGTAAATGAACAGTAATTGTGCAGAAGTGAGTTGCCTATACATTATTTGTTAATATATTTTAACTTAGACAAACAACAAAATACGGTATTTCACCATGGATGCCCAAACTTTTCGAGATGATATTGTTTTTGATTATAACAATTCATTTGGCAGTCAAATTAAGTCTCCTTTTCAATTGAAAGTTAACTATCAAATGTAAGGAAATGTTTACCAACAACGCTTTTGAAATGTATCTTTGTGGCTGTAACTGCTATCCTTTTTATCCAGGACTGATTGAAATGCACTGAAGGACGTTGTTGCCTCTGTTCCATACCCTATAAGTCTTACTCTGTGACACAGAATGGGCTAATTTTGAGCAGGAAAACTGTAGTGAATGGATTGTAAATAAAGCAGTTCCTCCAGTAATGGCTGAAAGTTGTTACATTGACTCCACAGCTTTTCAGTCAGCTCTCAGATTGATGCATGTTTTGCAAATGTTAAGTAAAACTACATTTGTAAACGTTAGGGCACATTCAGATTGCTTGTTTTATTTAATTTAGATTAGATTAGATTCAACTTTATTGTCATTGTGCAGAGTACAGGTACAGAGCCAATGAAATGCAGTTAGCATCTAACCAGAAGTGCAAGTACAGTATTATTTACATAAAGAGCCGTAGTAATAAATATATACATATATAAGCATATCTATATATATATATATATATATATGAATGTATAAGAGCAGCATTACAAATGAATGTTTCAACTGTAAGAGTAGTGCAAGTAGACAGTATGTACACAATAAAAATAACATCTGAGGTAGCGATAATATGAGAACAGTAAGTAAAAATGAGTATACAGTATGTAAACATGTGTACAGTAGGCTTGGTGATGAATAAAGTGCATCAACAGTACAGAAGGTGCAAGGATGCAGTAGAGGGAGTGCAATGTAAATTAAAATGTGTCTGTGCAGCCTTCATGAGACACACAGCCTCATGGAAAAAAAACTGTTCTTGAGTCTGCTGGTGCGGGAGCAGAGGCTCCTGTAGCGCCTGCCAGATGGGAGGAGGGTGAAAAGACCATGATTCGGGTGAGAAACGTCTTTGATGATATTCTTCGCCCTACCCAGGCAGTGCTTGTGATAGATGTCCTGAGTGGTGGGTAACTGGGTGCCTGTGATGCGTTGAGCCATTTTCACCACCCGCTGGAGTGCCTTGCGGTCAGCAGCGCAGCAGTTGCCGTACCATACAGAGATGCCGTTGGTGAGTATGCTCTCAGTGGCAGAGGGGTAAAACTTCACCAGGATCCTGGGAGACAGGTGAACTTTCTTGAGGCTCCTGCGCCTGCTGCGCCTTTTTGACCAGAACTGAGGAGTTCAGAGACCAGGTGAGATCACTGGAGATGTGAGTGCCGAGGAACTTGAAGCTTGTCACCTGTTCTACTGCAGCTCCGCTGATGTAGACCGGTGTGTGAGCCTGGCTTCTGGACCTCCTTAAGTCCATTATGATCTCCTTGGTTTTCTGGGTGTTCAGTGTCAGGTTGTTGTCATGGCACCATGTAGACAGATGCTGTACCTCATCCCTATAAGCCGTCTCGTCGTTGTCTCTGATAAGGCCTATCACCGTGGTGTCGTCCGCGTACTTGATTAAGGTGTTAGAACCATAAATTGGCACGCAGTCATGGGTGAACAGGGAGTACAGGATCGGGCTCAAAACACAACCTTGTGGGACGCCGGTGTTCAGGCTGATGAAAGAGGAAGAGAGGTTATCTAACTTAATAGACCGGGGTCTGTCAGTCAGGAAGTCTGAAATCCAGTTGCAAAGTGTTGTGCTGATACCCAGATGGTTGAGCTTGGAGATAAGCTTGGAGGGGATCACTGTGTTGAATGCTGCACTGAAGTCAATGAACAGCATTCTGGAGTTCTGACAGTCCAGGTGGGTCAGTGCAGTGTGAAGTGCCATGGAGATGGCATCCTCAGTTGACCTGTTACTACGGTAGGCGAACTGATGTGGATCCAGTGTGGCGGGCAGGCAGGATTTTAAGTGAGAAAGAACTAGTCTTTCAAAGCACTTTGAGATGATTGGGGTGAGTGCGACAGGGCGGAAGTCGTTCTGGGCTGAAGCAGTTGGGCTAAAGGCAGCATCTTTAGCTTTAAGCAGGAGGCGAACATCTCTGTTCATCCGTTGGGGGGGCATTAAGAAATATGGCACTTGTTGTTCCCCATCAAGAACTTGTAATGAGCTAAAATATTTTTTGATGAAATGGAATTCCTAGTAGTTGTGGGGATTGACTGATATCAGGAATTCAATTAAATGTTTTATTTCTACTATTAAAACTGAATTCCTGATTACAAAACCAGCATTTGTACTGGTGCTAATTTAACTCTGAGTAGTAAAAATGTATACTTGTAAATATTTTTAATGATAAGAATTATGTTAATTTAATGATAACTAAAAATATATTTCTGAATAGCAAAATGAATGTTTTTACTAGATAAAATATTTTATATTTTACACTTTCACTAATAACTGAATTATTACATCTCTTAATGTCAGATTATTTTCAAGTGTGGGGTGGAAAAAAAGTGCTTCTTTCTCCACAGTGACATGCACACAAGATTCAGTCAGTGTAATAGATTATGATTTCTTATAGCAAGTATTTGAAACAGTAAATGAAGAAACATTAATTGTGACGGTGTTTGTATTTATAAGTGGACCTTGAAAAAAAAGGAGTAATAGAACGTAACAAAGTAAATCAGCTTTTTAACTAACTCTACAAAAATGTGCAGCTGGTCGTAAAAACTACAATGACCGTCAGCTCGGAGTGACCGCTCTGTAGGAAGTGAACTGCACAGTCTCGTCTCTGATTGGCTGAATGACGGCGATAGGTTACGTGGCACTGGTGTCCTCGCGCAGACTCAGTGCTCACCGGCAGTGTTAAGATGGTGGTGTTCAGGATGCAGTTTACGTTATGCTCGATTTTGTTTTTGAACTTTTGCTACAGTCTCGTTTCGGCACTGTACTTCCACATCGGCGAGACTGAAAAGAAATGCTTCATAGAAGAAATCCCGGATGAAACTATGATAATCGGTCAGTAGGTGAAGTTAAGTTGTCCCGAAGTTGGAAGTTCTGTGTTAGCAGGGTACATGCTAGGTTGTTAGCACCATAGCATAGCTGCGTCTGTCAGCTTAGGGCATTCAGTTAGCTTGGCAAGCTTTTATGCGTAAATATCCAAATTACTGTTTATTTACTTAACTGTAGTGTGTTTGTTGAGGTTCTGCTGTTTTACAGTAGGTAGCAAAGGCTAGCTAGCTCCGCTAACAGGTGCTAGCACTATCTGTTGTCAGCTTCTCATTGGACGGCAGTTGGTTAGTATTAACGTTGCTTTGCGAGAAATATGTCTCTTTGCTACCATAATCTGGGGCTTTTTCTTTCCGGCCCTTTAACTATGTTGAAGTTATTTATTCTGCGCACCTTACTCACCTGAAGCAGGTACTGAAAGGGTGGAGCATGATTAATGACCCGAATCAGGTGTGTTAGGAAATGGAACACGGCCAGAAATAGGACTGGACTGAAACTCTCAGTGTTTTGAATCAGGGTGGTGAATCTCCCCTGATGGGGAGGAATGATTTCAGGAATAAGTGAGGAGCAGTAGTGTTAATTAATAGTAGGATCAAATCTGTAAGTGAGGGTAGATATTGTACAGATTGTCATGGTTCCTGCATTACAAGCTACAAAATGAACAGACTTGTCCCAGCCAGACCAACACACAAAAACCCTGAATGCTTCTTACATTGGTATTGATATCTTTTATTGCAGTGTTTCTGCAGGCAGTAATTATTGGTCTAAATGGACATTATATATTTAATAATATTAGCAAATACCAAAACATTTGCTCATGAAAGCAGTCTAATGTAATGTCTAATGTCTGTTTCAACCACAGTTGTCTTATCATTTCATAAATACTGGCGGTTATTTACATTTATGGCATTTAGCAGACCCTCTTATCCAGAGTGACTTACAATCATGCTTAGTGTTATGTCGGATAATGTTTCCCAGCTAGTACAGGGAGGTTAGAGTCTAAAACTCACCATGAGCTCAGACCCTGCCCAAACCAGGGCCAGTGCTGATACCTAGAGAGAAGAATACACAGACATATATACAGCATAAGTGCACTACCTAGTAAACCCCAACCCAGTGCTCAAAGACAAGAAAGGTTAGGGTCAGAATAAGTCCAAAAACAAAGTATTTCAACATTTCCTTTTTAAAGCAGTTTGTAACCAAAACCTGTAAACTTTTATATGGTAGTTGGTAATGGAATGACCTAAATCACACAATATAGATGGAAAGGATACTGAATTCTAATAATACACATTTCATAATCACGTATATGTATATTTTCACCAGGAAACTATCGAACACAGCTCTATGACAAACAGAAAGAGGAGTACTTGCCTGCCACACAAGGACTTGGGATGTTTGTGGAAGTTAAAGATCCTGATGAGAAGGTCTGTTGTCTAAGAATAGGCTGCTTGTCAGTGATTAACAACATTAATGTTTGAAATTAGAAATCTCAACTTTTTTAATGTGTTGTAGGTAATCCTGTCTCGTCAGTATGGGTCAGAAGGCAGATTCACCTTCACCTCCCACACTCCTGGAGAACACCAGATCTGTTTGCACTCTAACTCCTCCAAGTTTTCTCTGTTTGCTGGTGGAATGCTTGTGAGTTGAACTATGTTTATGATCTATTCGACTGAACCTGACATGTGAACATGGATCCTATTTTATGTTTACTTTTGAAAAACAGTAGATTCCCTGTAATCCTATATAATATCTTCTCCATAGCGTGTGCATCTTGACATCCAAGTGGGAGAGCACACAAATAACTATGCAGAGATTGCTGCCAAAGACAAGCTGACAGAGCTGCAGCTCCGGGTCCGCCAGCTGGTGGAGCAGGTTGATCAGATCCAGAAGGAGCAAAACTATCAGAGAGTGAGGGGTCCTTCATTTACTACATTTCAAATATTAAAAGCAAAGAGTGTGTATGCGATATATCATACACACACTTACATGTATATGGATATATGGACTGGTTTTACAGTTCTGTGTTTTTTTTTGTTTGTTTGTTTTCAGTACCGTGAAGAACGCTTCAGACAGACCAGCGAGAGCACCAATCAAAGAGTGCTGTGGTGGTCCATTGTCCAAACGCTGATTCTGGTGGCAATTGGTTTCTGGCAGATGAGACATCTTAAGAGCTTCTTTGAGGCCAAGAAATTAGTGTAGGATGTGCATTGCTGTGCTCTCTTTTTTCACTTTATGCAGTACACAGGAGTTTGAAAATGATGTGCTCCAGAAGTTTCAAGTTTAGACTGCTGAAATGAATCTCTCAGTTCAAGCCCCTCCCTCAATTTTCTCAGTCTTGCCTTGAGATTTATTTCACAACTCTTATATTTCTCTTTCACATCCCCATGAGGTGTGTCCTACAGTTTGCTCTGAACAGAGAATGTTCTTTCTCCTAAGTATCAAGGATATATGGTAAGGATTTGAGGTTCTAGGACTTTTTGGCATGGAACTGTGCTCATATTAAGGTGCAAAACCACTTTCCTTTCATTTTGGCATATTTTATTTCCAGCACATGTGAACGTGCAGCCAAGCACAGATACGTATTTTCCTATTCTCAAGTTTGAATAATTTGACCCCTCAACTCTACTTTTTTAGAATAACAAATTTCCAGTTTTATTGAGATTATTCAGTTCTTTGTACCTGGAGCTTTGTGTGTGGAATGTTCCTACACTGTAGATGCACATGTTTATCCTAGACAAAAAAAATCTCAATCAACTCTGTTATGTGTAAAACATTCTTTGTTACTTAATAATTAGTGAACTATTTAAAGTTGTTTTTTTTTCCCCAGGGTGAATGTATGTCCATATGTTTTATTTAAGGTCCATTGGTTGAAATTAGCATGAACTCTTTTCCAGCCTAAAGTTGGTAGCCTAAAGCCCAGTTGGTATCACAATGTCGTTTACAGCTCTAGTACCCTTTCTACAGGCACGACTGCAGAGACCTGATCTGCATTGAATTTGTTCTGCATTAGGAATATATTTACATACTGAATTAAGAAACATTTATACTTTTAATTACAATCCACAATTAGATATTGGTTGGACATTCGGTCTGTGTCATGTTTCAGGTCAGAACTTAAACACGTTTACTTAGTATTATTAGCCGCTTGTTTTTTTGGGAGGGGGTGGGGTTGCCTGGTCATTCTTAGGTTCGGGGCACATTTTAAATAAACTACACCCTTAAACGATATCCAAGGCTACGTTTAGCTGTACTTTCATTCAAACCTCATGGCCATTGGTTCCTGTGTGCTCTGATACTCAGGTACTTTTTTGAAATTTTCAATCACACACTGGGTATAAAGCACTACCCTGTTAACGTGAATAATCATACACCCTTAATGCCTAGTATACTGATATTTAAGTTGAGATTTCTTTGGTGGTGGCAATTTTTAATACTTTGGGGGGGGGTAAAGAAAGAGTATTGTGTGTTTCTCTGTCCCACATCAGTTTTTCCCCCATTCATATTGACTTTATCCGCCCACCCCTTTGAGTTTTAGGATGTGAATATATACTTTTAAGGGTTACATTGGAAGACATCTGGTACAGATATTGCTGGCTGAGGGTTAAAGCTTTTTTTAAAAGGACATGGGAGGGAAAGGTTGTGTCGTGATGTATTCATGATTGCACTCAGAAATAAAGATTTGACTTCCCTCCAGTTTACTGTTTGTATCTTCTATTGTCAATCATTTTATGATGTTCAGTTGGGTTGTCCCCATGTGTACTGTGTCATTTGATGTTTAGTGTGCTCTGATAGACCTGCATGAAGGTCTGGATCAGTACCTGAGCACTGAACCACATAAAACCTGCATGTTTGTAGCGAATCACTGCATTCGATCGGTTCCGTTTACTCCAGTAATAGATGCATATATATAATGTATAGTACACACAGGCTATGGTTCCTGCGTACTGCTGGACCAGGACCAGCACTTGGTAAATGAATTTTAAAGGAGTGATTGCATTGAATAAACCACCTTACATAATTATCCCCTGACATTGTTGACCATCTACAATAGTGTTCACAGTAACTTTTTTTTTTCTTGTGGGTATTTTGTAGGCGAATGTGTTGGACAAAGAGATGCAGGAAAAATACCGATATTCTTAAATTTGGTGTTGGCTTTTGAGAAAAAAAAAAAAAAAAAACACCTTGAGTTATTGACCAGCTGCTTGCTTGAAGCCAAGATTATAATAAATGTGAGAAATTATTTATAGCATTAACTATGTAAGATAATAGTAATCTTAAGGTAATAATGAAGGCATCTTAGGGTAAGAACAGCAACAGTGATGTCGGACGACGATTATTGCCACGATCAGAAGTGATTGTAGAGCTTTAGAGATTTAACGGAGCCGAACCTTCGACATCATTGATTAGGATTACAAAACACTGATTCGAGGCGACGCTTTAGTGACCCACTATCGCCTCTTAAGGTACAAAGTGGTATTACGAGACAATATAGAGCTAGCTAGTTAGCATGCCAACTTTGAAACTGTGAGACAGGATATCCAGATGTTTTTGGTATTGTCAATACTGTCATTTCTTTACATTCTATTGATCGTTTTAGTTCAGACCGTAATGTTTTAAACTAATCTTACATATTGCTCCTTTAAACAGCCTGAAAATCCCAACTAGGGACACGTAGGAACGTTGCTTCAGCTCGCCTTGTTTCCGTCGGAAAGCTTCAGTGAAAGGACAGCATGAAAATAGCCAGCGTGTGATTTTTTTTTTAATACCGCACTGTTTGAACTTAAGGAATATTTGACTCTGGAGGAATGATTTATGAAATAGATACAGCTGTTACCTTTCTAACGTCATGGCTTTGCTAACCAGTCCTGTAAGCGGAGCTGACTCTGATCACTGATCGTATACGGAGCACTACATCAGCAGAACCGCTGCTTCGTTATGATTAGCTTAGCTCACTACGTGTCGTAATGCCATCGGCTCACCGGCGGTGAAACGCAGGCAGGCAAGAGAAGCAGATCCTCCCGGTTCAGAACAGATAAAATCGCTGAATTTAACTCAGACCTTCCGGTGCTTTGTCAGTATGCGCGATCATGTAAGAAAAGAGTCGTCAGATTTTTTTAGGAACTGTGAGATCAGAGGGACAGAAGAACTGTCAGGTTAAGTTTATAATGGAGCCGGTTAGCCGGAGAAGGTAATTAGTAACAGTGATTAACATTAAAAGGCCGGTAACATATGTGTGTCTGTGCATTGTAGTTAACGTTAGGTAAGTTAGTTTTTTAAGAAGACTTTTAAACAGGACTTTTAATAGAGGAACGCCAAGATGATGTACTCTTCACGGAGAAAACCGGTGCTGTATCTGAAAGAGGACAGAAGGTAAGTGTTTAATCCTGTGGAATCTTAATTAAAGGTAATCTTTATTCTTTCATTTACTTTTACTGTCTTAGAAAAGTTAAGTGAGATAACAGAACGGAAGCTGAGATTATCTCAGTTTTAGTGAGCTAAGAAGCAGTTGTTGTTTGTTGTATACTCCTGGGTAAATGCCAAGAAGCGAACACCAGAAGCTTCATCATGGAGATGTGCTGTGAGTAACTGCTGGTAGATGTTGTGGTTGCTGAAACAGAGGTGGTTTTGATGCATGCTCTGCCTGTTTTCACTAGTGGCATTCACTTTGTTGGACTATGAGCTGTTGTGTTCATGCACAGTTACTCTGTCATTCTTGTCCTGATGTTTACTGTTTGTCAATCACAGACTGTTTGTCTTCTCCAGTCATTTATACCAAAATGTGGCTTTCGCAGATTTGATAAATTAGTATTAGCCTATTTGATAGTCTTTAATGACGTTTTATATACCCAAAATAATAATATATTTATTTTTATTTTCTTATCTCTGTCCCCACTTTGTTCCTTATTATTATATTGCCTGTAAAATAAAATTACATTTTGTTACTGTGCTTTAAAGTGTTTTTTAATGATCTCAGTTCTTTTTTTCTTTTAATTTGCACTGGGACAGACTTCAAAAATCCAACAAATTAAAAACATGCACTTTTTTGCACCATTGAACTGAGGATGGACTTGAAGCTTTTGAAACCTTTGTGTGGTCATATTGCATGAAAGGGAGGAACGTGTATTGCTGACCATTGCTTACAGCAGTACGTGATTATTAAGCCTAACAAAATCTCACATCTACTGTAACGTATTTTCCCCTCAGGTTTGATTGGAAACTGTATAAGAAATAACTAACCTGAATGCTGTTTCTGCTTTGCTGTGTGTCTTTTTCTGACTCACTGATTTTTGACTAACTGTTTTTTAATCTTTTCTGTTTCACACCTTCACTTTGCCTTTTGTTTCAGATTTTTCTCAAGGAAATGCTCAGTCCTGAAGCTCTTTATCCTCTGCATGGTGGTGGTCCTGGGGTCCCTTCTTTGGCTGCAGCTGAGCTGTTCTGGAGACTTGAGCCAAGGCCTACGCGAAGGACCCCCTCCACATCAGCCCTGTCCTGTGGAGAGGCAGACCTCCACTGTTGACGACCCCTCTTGGGGACCCCATAAAATGGCTGTCATTGTTCCTTTCAGAGAGCGCTTTGAAGAACTTCTCGTTTTCGTGCCATACATGCATGCGTACCTCAACAAAAAGAAGATTCGACACAAGATTCTCGTCATCAACCAGGTGGATCATTTTCGGTAAGGGTCCTTTTTGATTCTTCAATTCTGAATGATTCAGATGGATGAAAGATTGTCCGCATAACCAAACGGATCATTTACTTCATTAGTTTACTTTACTGTGGACCTTTTTGGTGATACAGTCCATTTCAGCTATATTGGTACATGTTGCAGTTGTTATTCTTTTGTTATTAATAAGACAGAACTATACTCTGTGTATCTCTGGACAGTTCTCCAAAATTCCTGTACATAATAGAACCATTTAAACCATTTTAATATGGTATAAAAACCATATTAAATCCATTTAGTTGGATTGGTTTGCCAGTACGTTCTTTGCTCTCTTCTGGGGTCTTTCATTTGCCAACATTTATAGAAACCACTTGCAGTTATTAAAACTAGGCATGTGAGTGTGACTTCTTAGAGGTAGTGGTTGGGGGAAGTTGAGGGTCTTTGTTTAGCAGCTCAGAAAGTTTATAGGTTGTAATTTGGGCTTGTTTATTCAGAGATCAGTGCTGCGCCATGTCTATTTGAGAAATGTTTTCTGAGGTGTCTTTAACCTTAAATATTAAACATGGCAAACATGCTCAACAACTCAGTCATTAATATCACATGCTTTAATTGCTTATATGATATGATTCACTCTAAAACTGAAATACAAAAATCTAAATGTTGCTTGAATGATGGTTCAAATGGGGTTCTGTGTTTAGTCGGAAGGTAGGGATGGGCATTAAATGGAATTTTAAGATATACAGCCGTACCAGTCCATTTCTTTCTGACAAACTCTGTACAAACCCCCAGCCTCCCATGCAGAGCGACGCATAGGGTTGCCACCCATCCTGTAAATTCAATACGGGGCGCGATTGGTTCCCTGTTTTCATAAATGTCCAATAGATATGTCTGTCACACACACACATGAACGCTAAATCTAACAGTGATGATCAAATGCCCCCCTCTCTCGACTCCTCCTGTGTGTCTGGGCCTGTCACGGTTGCCTAG